>JAMXBB010000001.1:86204640-86444389 GCA_024138015.1 Lumnitzera littorea
TTTGAAATTAAAAGAGTATGTTTTAATTTAAAAGGGCCCATATTTATGTAGCCCGTATTCTTGGTTTTGGTTCCACCTTGAGAGAGAGCATATATTTATTGCATGGTCAAAGGAGATCCAATTTCGCTTGGAGAAAAAAAAAATTAAAATTAGAAAGAGAAACCATAGATACAATGTGCAAGGTTTGAACCTAGAACTTCTATGAGGATTTGCTTATGCTCAATCAATAGGTCAGTGATGAGTTTCTAATTGTATATATTTTATTTAGTGATTTTTTAAATGATTTTTACTTGATAATTGAGTTTATTTTTAGATCATAATACTTGATTGAGTAAAATTTTATTTTTTAGGTTTTGAAATGATCTATTTGAGAAAACGAGGAGATAAAAACAAATTTTACTTAAATCGTAGCTAAAATAAGTAAATTTTGAAGATTTAAAGATCCATACAATCAAACGATATAATTGTGTCATTTCTAGGCAAAATTAGAGCTGATTTATTACTGTTACAGCCTAGAACATGACCAAAAGACATGATCATGTTGTCGGTCGTGTCGTTTTCGGGTTTAAAAAAAAAAAGACAAATGTAAAGGACAATTAAAGATATGGCCAAAAGATATGGTTATGTCCTCAGTCGTGTCTTTTTTAGCCAATCTATTTTTGCTTTTTAATTCTTCATATATAAACCTTGTTAGAGTTTATTAAAGAGAACTTTTTGGCATAACTTTGAGGGAGTCTTGGAAGCCAAGAACAACCAAGAAAGCGAGAAGAAGTGAAGATTTCGAGATTTAATTTTGTTTGGATTTCATAAAGATTCTTTCTATTATTTTCTATACTTTGTTTTTAGATTTTTATTTTATGTTGTATAGTGAGTAGATTTTTAATATCTAGGTCTTGTGAAACATAGATATAATCATGTGACATGATTAGTATTGATTAATTTAGTTCTTTATTATTTTCTTGATTCAACTATGTATGCTTAATGATTTAGGTTATTATTTTCATAAGTAATAATCTAGAGTTTGATATCTCATAAGAGAATTAAGAGATTTTCTATAAGATTAGATCTAGGCATAGTTGATCAGAATTGTTGCAAGATTAGAGATCATTTGCAAGATTCTTCTGGATTTCAAATTAAAGTGTAAAGAATTCATTGTTCAATAATGTAATCTTAGGTTATACTATTGAGAAGAGATTCTAATAGGTGATTGTAGAGTTAGAGCTAATTGGCTTGAGAAAATAGTTAACTTTAATAGATAATTCTCCTAGTCAATAAAGATCAAAGAATAAATTAAATAATCTTTAGGAAAATTACATGTTAGATCTAGAGGAAACAAGATCTAGGTATAATGTTGAATCTTGAATTAATTAAATTACTTTCTTGTTAATTCTTGAATTGTGTCTTAGTTAATATTTAAATTAGTTTTAGCAGTAATTTAGATTTATTTCTTTAAGATTCTTGAAATTTAATTTGCCGAGTAGATACTATTGAATATTAATAAACGTACTAGTCCCTGTGGGATTGACATTAAGACTCATATCTACTATATTATAAACTGATAAGTGTACTTGTCTACATCAATTAACATGATTATCGAGAGCTTCATTGTAAAAAATAAGATATGAAGCCTTCAAACCAAAACATACGCACATACACATACATAGAGAGAGAGAGAGAGATTCACTTTAGAGTTCCACTCTACTTTACGATAGCACTTCCTCATTTACTTGTATGTATGAGACATATATATAATATCTATAGACAAAAGTATTCTTGAAGCTCCAAATTTCTCTATATGCTCAAATGTCTTTATTCCCTTTACAAAGCCTCATGGAAAAAAGAAAATCAGTAAGGAAAGTCAGATTATTAGTTCTATGCTATGAATGCAAAGCAATATTTTAGGGGTAACTGAATCATAACGAGGTGCAACACATAATGCAAAGAAATGGATTTCATTAGGGCAATGCCAATACTGATTTATATTACCTAACTCATTAACAGTTAGGAAGAGGTATTAATTCCCTCAACATAGTAAAAAATCAGGCAGCAAAATCAATATTTGGTGCATCTATATAGTAAGTTCGAAGGAACAAAACTCTAAAAATGTCCAAAACTCTCCTTGATTTCATCAAAGGGACTCTTGTTAGGGGGTAAAATGTAGTGGGTCATTTCAGTAATTGAGCTTTTAATCCAATTTAATGCCATGGATTGATTTCTTGGACTAGTGTCAAAGTTCAAGGAATCAAGTCTAATTAGGGATGTTTTATGTAGATCTAGCTTGGTAGGCTCAGAATGGGGATTACCAAATTGGATTTTTTACTCTTAGCCTTGCTCGTTATCTTAAGCATGAAAAGTAGACTCAAAAAATGGCTTTTCTTTGAGCTTATTGTGCTTTGTTTGGATTTAACGGGCCTTAAGGAAGCTTATGTGTTCTAAGCTTATTTATAACAATAATGAACTTCTTTTAATTATTATAAACCCTTAGATAAATCCAAGCCCACATTCAAGACCATGGAAGCTAAAGAAGAGGATAAGCTTCAATAATAGGGCTTAATCTCGGCCATTGATTTTAAAGTCATTCGACAAATAAGATTGGCTTCCAAACTCTATAAATAGGAGGCTTCTCTTCTCATTTGACTCATTGAGAATATTGATAAGCTTGAGATATAATACTAAAGCTCTATTGAAATTACTCTTCAAAAGATCAGAAAGGAAATTTATGAAGAATAATTCAAGAACGATCAAAAATAGTAGGTTTGATCCACCATTACTGGTGCTCTTTTGAGATACTAAGTTTGCTTGTTTTTCCTCCTATGTAACCCCACCAAATACCTAGTTACTTTATGTTATAGCTGGAAAATTAGCGATCTATTTCCTTGGTCGTGTTATTCACTTATGTCCTTCCATAACTCATGAGTAGATTTTGCATGTTTTGTGAAATATCATTTATCATAGATTTCAACAGCCAACAACGCACCATTCATTCCTAGTCTAATCGGCCAAATGTAGTGAATCATCATTAGGTCTTTAAATGTTGCTATCAATAAAACATAACCATTCCATACGAATTACTTTACTCCATATAAAAATGTTTGATCCATTAAAAATTATATTTCTAATAACCCTTCTAAGATTATTAGACATAGAAATATAGAGTGGATTCGAAGAATTTGAATCTCCTTATACAATTCTTCCTTAATTACTCATCATTCAATGTTCAAACAAACACAATCAATCTAGCAAACTTCAACAAGTTACTTGAGCAATTGAATACAGATTACTTAGAACCATGCTATGATAACATGTGGAATTTATAAGAATTAAATGTGACTCATAAGAATTGAAGTAAATTTTCACTATTTTGATGAACATAAATTATCATATGCACACAAAGGAAGAAGAAGATGTATTAATATAATAGGATTTCTACCATATGTTATACAACTACTAAGATATTTGTAAAACTACTATAAAATTTGATAATTTAAACTATTTAATAGAAAAATTACAAGTGTAAAACCAGTATAATGACATGTGTATATATATATATATATTCCTCACAATAGCTAATAATAAAAAGATATTTATTAGTGTGACTCTCAAAATTATTTATTACTTTTAAAGGTAAATTGTAAAAATTCCTTTTTTATATCTACTTTCTTTACACATAGCAGTTATCATACTGTGCATTTATACCTTTAAATATTTTAAAAATTAAAGGTGTATTTAAACTTTTATATGATTATTTTACCTTTGATTTTATACACCTTCCAATTTTTACATTTTTTATTATTTTATTAAAGGGTAAACTAGTAACATTAGGTATAAATACACTTCTTTTTCTTTTAATATTTTGGGATTTAAACACACAATATCAAAAATAAGGCAGCTAAACACACATAATGATGGGGATCATGAACTAATCACTTGCTCTCAAGCTCCAAGATTTGCTTACATGGTTCGTCGAGTTGCCCAAGGAGAGTTGAGCCTTAAAGAACATTGTATTTTCCATTGCAAACTATTGAGGTACCATGCTGTGACCTCTCTTTGTCTCATTGAGAAGATTTTCGAGGTGCCCGACCAATTACCAAGATAACCACTTATTGCTATGCCTAGGGTAAGCATTGAATTTACATATAGCCAAGTTGACATGCATTTAAGGTTAGGCTTCCCACTTTTGATATGACTAGTTGAGGCTGAGTTGAAGAATGGTTCCCCACTGGACCAACCCTACCTAAGCCCTGAATAGCCGAGCTACTAAATATCTAACTTAACAAACTCTACTTAAAATCAGCTCTACTTTGGAAGCAATACCATTAAGACCATAGACTAGAAAATTGACACACTTATCATTTTTTGACATCCGTACTATCTTTTTGTAACCGAATATTCTTTTGTTTATTTACAACTTTGCCCTTCTAATCTATTCCCCTTTCCTTTTCTAGTAGGAATCATTTTAGTAATTTACATATATTTAAGACTTGCTCTAATTGAGCCATATAAATACTTGTAATTTGTTATAGTCACATCCATCATAATAGTGATATTGAACTTCTAACATTTTACCCTTCCATCTTCTTGAGCTTATGTTTTCTTAACAAGGACTAAGACCTTAAACAACTCTTATTTAGGCCATTGAGCATAGACTAGTGGCAAGCAACCTCGTGTTATATCTGTATATCATATCAAGTATAGTTCAAGCTTGTATGAGGAGTTGATCAGTCATATCCACTATTGGTGCATGAGAACTTCTACTCAACCTTTCACTTCCATTTATTCTTCAGACCATCTTATGGTTTAAACCCACCCTTTTGACTTGTGTGATATTAGTAGCCATATGTTATCCTTCCCAGCTATTTGTATCATTTTATTATCAGAGCATGGCTATGTTCGAGTAAGTTTCTATTACTTTGTACCTTATCTAACTTATTACAGTATATTGTGGAAACTATTTGTCATTGTTGTTGTGAGTGTTAGAAGAGTGTTAAGTGTTAAAGAAATTCAGTGCTTTGCTTTCCCCTATTTCTTATTCGAGAAATAGAGTGTAAGTGTTTGATTGGTTTACTTCGCGTGGTTTTAATAGTTGTAGGAGTGTTAAGTGTCATTTTTTTGTTGTTATTTACGAGAAGAAATTTGAGTTTTGTTTTAGCTATTAATCTGTTAAAATAGATGACAATGTTTGACTTTAGTGTTAAAGGAACCCTAAGTAACCGAGAGAGTAGTGCTTGTAATGGCAGAGGTCAACAAAGGAGTTTTACCCCCTAATCTGCTGTTGAATGACTAGATAGTCTTATAGGTTTGGTGACTAGCTTAGTGACTACAATAAATGAAGATAGGCAATGAGCTAGAAATGACCCCTACGAAGGCTGAATCAATGAGTTGCTTGAGAGAGGCAATGGTCGCTACGGCTAAGCTAATGCCTTAGTTTAACCACCCGGAGTTGGAGGAGTGGATAGAGTAACTTGATGGAGGCTAGCATTAGACAAGATAGAAGAAGAGGATGAGGAAGTAGGTGATGATGAGAAAGAGTATTATGAACCTGATGAGAGAAATGTTTGAGCTCCTAAAGTGGAAGGATTGAGCATGTATATCCCTAGTTTTTCTAGGAATGGTGATGTTGAGGACTACCTAGACTAGGTAGATAAGATTAAAAAGTAGTTTAAGTGTCATGAAGTGCTTGATAATGCTAAGGTTAGACTTATTATGCTGGAGTTTAGTGGCTATGCTGTCATGTGGTGGAAAAACCTATAAGCCACTCGTAGAAGAGAAGGGGAATGTGAAGTTAGGCATTGGGATGAAATAAAAAGACTCATGAGTTGAAGATTTGTTTCGAGCTATTATTTGCAAGATGCATTCAAAAGGTTATAGGAGTTTAGGTGAGGAGGATCAAGTGTTGATGCCTACGTGAAAGAGTTTCAGATGTTAATGATCCATTACAAAGTTGTTGAGCTTAAAGATTGAACTGTATCCCGATTCATTAATATGTTGAAGTATGAGATTAGAGATATTTAGAAGATTATGGATATTGGTTCACTTGATGAAGCTATTTAAGCTACCTAGAGAATCGAAAGGCACTGAGTAGGGAGATTCTAACTCTTATCAGTCGACCTGCCATTAGCTGACCTATTTTGAGTAGACCTGTATGTTCAGAACCAAGAAAAGCTACTAAGGTTTGACTTGCTGAAACTACAAAAGTAGTGGAAAAGGAGAAATCGAGGAAGTTTAAGAAAGGCTAGAGCTTAGGAAGAAAGATGAGTGAAATCAAGCACTTTAAATGTCAAAGTTTTGGACACATGGCTACCCAATGTTCGAATAGAAGAACCATGGTGATTCGAGGAGAAACGTTGACCATTTAGGTTGATAGTACTAATGAGGAGGTAGAAGAGTTCAAAAATACCGGACAAAGCGAGCTATCTAAGGAAAAGGAGATTATCTATAGTGAAGAAGGGAATTTCATACCTGTAACCATGGTACTAAGGTGAATGATGAGTGTGAACTCGGCATTAGAAGACAAACAACGAGAAAATTTGTTCCACATTAGCTATAAAGTGAATAGGTTGTTGTATGCATTACTTGTTGATAGTGGTAGCTACACTAATGTAGTATTTACTTTCATGGTCTAACAATTGGCTCAGTGATAAAGGAGCCTTACAGGTGGCCAAGAAAGTTATTGTTTTGGTTTGTATTGGTAACTATTGAGATGAAGTGCTCCGTAATGTATTGCCTATGAGTGCATCTCATATCTTGCTTGGCAAACTGTGGATGTTTGATAAGAAGGTCATGTATGATGGAAGGAAGAACACCTGCTCATTAGAGAATGAAGGTAGAAAGGTGAAGTTAGGCCCTATGACTACCAAGCAAGTTAAAGGCATGCAGACTCAACTAAGCCGAGTTCTGAAAGAAGAGGCTTTGGTAATGACCTGAGTCAAGCTGAAGAGGGAAATGAATCTTGAAGAGCTGACCTATCTGTTGGTTAAAAGGTTGCTTGAGATGAGAGGATCAGATGAAGAATTGCTACCTAACGAGGTAAAGTCCCTACTGGATGAGTTTGTTAACCTATTCTTAGGTGAACTGCTATAAGGTATGCCTCCCATCCGAGGCAATCAACATGCAATAGACTTATAGCCAGGAGTCGCTCTGCTAAACAAGCCTACCTATAGGATAAATCTTGAGTATGCTTCTAAGTTGCCAAGGCAGGTAGATGAGCTAATTAAGAGAGGGTATGTACAAGAGTCCCTAAGCCCATGTATTGTATTAGCTTTGTTGATGCCAAAGAAGGACAAGACATGGAGGATGTGTATAGATAGCTAAGCAATTAATCGCATTACCATTAAGTACCGGTACACTATACCAATGCTTGATGACATGCTCAACAGATTGAATGGAGCAAGAGTATTCTCCAAGATTGTTCTCAAATTTGGATACCATCAGATTTGAATGCGAGAAGGAGATAAATGGAAAACTACGTTCAAGACTTATAATGGATTTTATGAATGCCTTGTAATGCCTTTCAAACTATCAAACTCATTAACCACATTTATGAGACTAATGAACTATGTGCTTTAGGAGATTATAGGGAAATTTGTGGTAGTATATTTTGATGACATTCTAGTTTATAGCCTTAACTTGGAGACTTACTATGAGCACCTCTAAGCAGTCTTTTCAAAACTCTGAGTTGAGATGCTTTATGCCAATCTAAAGAAATGTGACTTCTGCCAACTTAAAGTGGTCTTTTTAGGATTTGTTGTGAGTGGTAGTGGTATATGAGTTGATGATGAGAAGATAAGGGCAATTACCAAATGGTCAGTGCCTTCTTTAGCTAACTTTTGAAGCTTCTATGGCCTAGCATCATTTTATCATTGATTTATAAGGAACTTAGTACTATTGTGACCCTACTCTCCAAACTGTCAAAGAAAAATGTAGAGTTTAGGTGGGGAGAGAAGGAACATAATGGTTTTGAAGAGGTAAAAAAGAAGTTGACTACCACCCCTGTCTTAGCTCTACCAAGCATTGACAAAGTATTTAAAGTAGAGTGTGATGCATCTAAACTAGGCATAAGAGTTGTGCTGATTTAAGAGGGACAACATATTGCCTACTTCAATGAGAAGCTTAAAGGAGCTATACTCAACTACTTTGTATATGATAAGAAGTTCTACTCCTTAACTGAGCTCTGATTGTCTAGTAACATTATTTGTTACCTAAAGAATTTGTGATCTATACTAATAATAAATCTTTGAGATATTTGAAGAGCCAGCCTAAGTTATCTCAAAGACAAGTCAAGTAGGTTAAGTTTATGGAAGGATGTTCTTATGTTGTTAAGTACAAGAATGGCAAGAATAATGTAGTAGCTAATGCTCTATGAAGACAACATTCTCTCTTGACTAAACTTCAGATCAAACTTCTTATATTTTCTATAATCAAGAGTTTATATGCTGATGATCCACACTTTGAACCTATCTATGCTAGATGTGAAGATGGTTAAACACTTGATGACTATCATAGGGAGGATGAGTACTTGTTTAGGAAGAGGAGGCTATGTATGTTGACTTGTTCTATGTAAGAATTACTAGTGTACGAGGAACATAGTAGAGGATTAATTGGACATTTTGGCAAGCGTCGAACCATGTGGTACTAGCCTTTAGATTCTTTTAGCCAAGGATGATGAAAGATGTCCAAGCCATACTAAAAAGATGTACTACTTGTAGAAGACCAAAAAGCTAAGCTAAGCAAGGGCAATATTTCCCTCTGCCGATCCTAACCAAACTATGGTTGGTGTTGAGCATAGACTTTATGTTATGATTGCCAAAGATGTCTTGAAGGAAGCACTCCATCATGGTGGTTGTGGACTGATTTAGTAAGATAAGACACTTCGTGCCCTATTTCAAAACTAATGATACTTTAGCTATTCTTTCTCTTTTCTTATAGGAGATCATCAAGCTTCATGGAGTGCCTAAGACCATTGTTTCAAATTGAGACCCGAAATTCATGAGCCACTTTTAGAGAACTTTATGGAGGTGAATGGGAACCAAACTATTATTTAATATGTCTTGCCATCCATAGACGAATGGATAGACTGAAGCTGTTAATAGAACAATAGGAACTCTACTTTGAGTTGCTGTTGGTCAGAATATGACTGATTAGGATCAATGCCTACCCATAATTGAGTTCGCCTACAACAGGACTGCTTATAATGCTACAAGCATTTCACTATTTGAGGTCACATATGGATTCAACCCTAAGCTTACATTGGACCAAATGCCTCTTCCAAGCTAAAGTGAAGATCAAACAACCATAGAGAGATCTAAGGCCATTAAAGCCATGCACCAAAAGGTCATAGAACAACTAGGCCAAGCTGCCACCAAGCTCAAGAGGCGAGGTAAAGGATGAAAGAATAAAGAATTTTAGCTTGGTGAATTGGTTTGGAGCTACCTTAGTAAAGAATAATTTCTAAGTTTGAGGAAGAGCAAGTTATCTTTTAGAGCCAATAAACCATTTATAGTTCTTGAAATCATCAACCTTAATGCCTATAGGATTGAATTACCAAAAGATAGGGGTCTCAGACTCTTGTAATGTTGTCGACCTCCATTTGTATGTCCCTAAAGATGAGCAACGAGCAACCAAGCTAGATTTGATCCCAAATCTCAAATAGCTTGAAGGATGTGATAGGGATCAAGGACTAATTACTTACTCCTAAGCTCGAAGACTCGCCCATATGGTTTATTGAGCTGTCTAAGGAGAGTTAAGCCCTGAAGAACATTGTATTTTCCATTGTGAACCACAAAGGTACTTTGCTTTAACCTCATCGAGAAGATTTTTGAGGTGCTCTACCGGTTATCAAGCCGACTACTTATTTGCATATGGTCGAGCTGACATGCATCCTAGGCTGAGCTGCTTACTTCCAATCTAACCAACCAAGGGCGAGCCTTCTAATTTAACCAACTAAGGCTAAGCCGAAGAATGGTGGCTTACTAGACTAACCTTGCTTAAGCCTTGAATAGCTAAGCTACCATATATCCGACCTGACAAACTTTACTCAAAATCAACTTTACTCTGCAAGCAGTACTATCGGGAGCACAAACTGGATGGTTGATACGCGCATCATTTCTTGATATCCATGTTATCCTTTTGCAATTGAATATTCTTTTGTCTATTATAACTTTGTTGTTGTAATCTATTCCCCTTTTCTTTTCTAGTAGGAATCCTTTGCATAATTTGCGTATATTTAGGACTTACCCTAATTGAGTCATATAAATACTTGTAATTTATAATAGTTGCATCCATCAGAATAGTGATATTGAACTTCAGAAATTTTACACTTCCTTCTTCTTGAGCTTGTGTTTTCTTGACAAGAACTAAGACCTTGAAGAGCTCTTATCTAGGCCACTAAGCATGGACTAGTAGTGAGCAACCTTGTGTTATACTTATGTATCATAGAAAGTATAGTTCAAGCTCATATGAGGCGTTGGTAAGTCATATTCACCATCAATGCACAAGGACCGCTACACAACCTTTGACTTCCATTTATCGTTTGGACCATCTTGTAGTTTAAACTCACCCTTTTGCCTTACATGATATAGATAGCAATGTGCCATCCTTTCTGACGATCTGTATTACATAAAGTAAACATAAGAGAATATATATACAGTTTACCCTACATTAAAAGTATATAGGACTTAGTAAAACTATAAAAAAAATAAAAAATAAAACACAAGAAAGAACATTTTGCATGTCTTCCTTCCTCCCTCCCCCCATACATTTATATGTGTATATGTGTGCATATTTATATATTTGTATGTATGTGTATATATTTATATACTATATTTACTCATGTGCTACTTTGTAACATTAAATATATTGAAAATGAATATTGTAGATTTTTTTTTCCTTTTGTAATGGTACATATGGAGAGAGAGGATTCAAATGTGTACTATGTAAGTATAAAGAGGACAACAATATATATGACACAAAATATGGTCAAAATTGACTATGAATAATAGAAAGTAGGCTTGATATTTATGGGCATGTGTGTGTACTTTCCTCACATTGTAAAGATTGGGTTTTTAGTTGGTAATGTGTCCTTGTTTCAATCTATAAGCTAGAAAGCCTATATGGATAGACTATAGACTTCCTAATGCTAAATTTTGTAATCGTAGTAGTAAGTTAGACTTAATTTTGAAGAATTATTATTCAATAATGAGATTAAATTTTTGGATCACTTGGTTGTTTTGCTAAATTCAACATGTAATAGAATAGGAGGCATTAGGCTCAACTTAAGGGATTTTACTTAAAGACTTAGTCTAGCAATTAAGGGTTGTGTTGATAAGGGAATTTCATCCACATTTGCAATTGCTCAACCTAACTTGACGACCAGAGTGTCTTTTTAGGCCTGGCTGATCAATGGGCTAAAAGGCCCGACCTGCCTTAACTAAGCATTCGAATTAAAAAAAAAAAGGAGCATAAACAATTTATAACTATCAACCCACAACTACTTAACTACCTACTCCTTTTCGAATTTTATACATAAAGGGATTCGGAAGCTACCATGTGTCTTAGATGGTTTAACCTCTCTAATATTGCGGTTAAAAAACACATACCTATAAATATGGAGCAAGAATCTTCTATAAGGATTCTCTGGACACTCATATTACCTACTCACTTACCTTTTTTTTAAACACTGAAATATTTACTCACTTGTGCAGTAGAGTGTCCATGTCGAATTAATCCTAGCACTCCTATAACCTTACTATTTTTCTCTCTTATAAGAATAAAACTTACATGGATTTCTACCAATTGGTGTCGCCTATTTTGAACCATCCCAATGGTAGTTAAGACAAGGATGACAAAAAGTTCTAATGTTGGAATTGCCTCCCAATAGTTATTGAAGGGGACTAGGTACCACCTAGAAGAAGATCGGATAGTTGGGTTAGAACAACTTTGTGCTAATCTGGTAGAAGAAAATCAAGCATTATCAAAGAAAAATGATGACATCCTTAATATGATTATTATGTTGAACTAGAATCATGAGTGACACGACAATAGTGTTGATGATTCCGGTAGTTCGTTTCATTATTGACACATGAAGCTCTAGCCCTTGTACTTAAGAAAGTAAATAAAGGAAAATGGCCACAACAAGTACACTACATTAGTCCCTCACATATAAGCACCCATGCATTGACTAGTTAGAAATTTATCATGAAGACGAGCCCATTTGTCCTAGAGATCCTTAAAGAAGTGATACCTTACCATATCAAACTTCCACATTTTGAAACTTACAATGGGATGAAAGACCCTTAGGTTTACTTAAAGTACTATCACATACTTGCCAAGTTATATGGCTTAAGTGACGTAATTGCTTGCTAAGCATTCTTATCAACATTGCAGAATGCCACGAGTACATGGTTTAAATATTTGAAACTAAACACTATAATGTGTTTTGAAGATCAAATAGAAGTGTTACTACAACACTTCCTTGCAAGTAAACTCTCTATTAAGGATTCTTCTATCCTTAACATTACTAAAGAAAGATCTGATGAATCTATCAGAGAATATTTAGCTCAATTTACGGTCGAGATGGTTTAGATCCTTGAGTCATACATAAGTGTTGTTTTGAATGCTATAATTGATGGAGTAAAGTTGTATGGAGATTTCTTTAAGTCCTTAGCAAAGAATAAACCCAAGACATTTGCAAAATTTGAAGGCGAAAGCTACTTCTTACATCTAGCAAGAAGACAACATAAAAGCTTACCGTAAGGACAACTAAAATCGGATTGATTGAAAGAATGACAAGAATTGAAAGAGTGCAAAAGATAGACTTTGTGGCTTAGATGACCATTATTCATAAGGGAGCAATAATGATAGGAAAAGGCTCTAAATTCTAATCTATTATGTTCATATTCCCCTTAACTGTCCAATATCTAATGTATTGAAGGAAGTGCAGAATCAAAGAGTATTACAATGACCTAAACGCATAGCAAGAAACCCTTTGAGAAGAAACTCAAATAAATACTGTGATTTTTATCATCATAGAGGACACAATACCAACGAGTGTATACAACTTAAGAACGCTATCAAGGATGTAGTTTATAGAGGTTATTTGAGGAAGTTCCTAGCTCACAATTTTGAGGACATTAAGTGACCAACTCAAAGGAGAAGGGATGAACAAGATCTAGAATATCAACTTCCCCAGGTTAGAAAAGAGGTGAGAGAAAGAGGTAACAACAACATAGCCTCAAATAGTGTTATAAACACCATATTCAGTGGACCCTCCAATTTATGTTGGTCTTGCTTACTGAGCTCAACTATTGCCATGACTTATGTTTGTGATGTGTAAGGTAAGAAAATGAAGGTCGACAATTCTATAACTTTTACAAAAAAGGACTTCGAGGGCAAACAATGAACTTATGATGATGCGTTAGTTATTAGCAAGAGAATTGCAAATTTTGAAGTTTGAAAGATCTTAATTAACATAGGAAGCATAACATATATCATATTCTAGCATGCCTTTGACCAAATGAAACCCAAAATTAAAGCGCAATTAAGGTTGTACGATTTTGACTTGTACGCTTTCAATAACTATCTTATACGGGTTAATTGAGTAATTACGCTCCTAATTCAAATTGGAGACGACGACAATGTGGTAGAAGATAAGGTGAAGTTCCTTGTTGTTAAGTGTTGGTTGCCTCATAACATGATCATCGACCAACCATATCAAAATCTATTTGGCATGTTCCCTTTAATCATGCATTTAAAAGCTAAATTCCTTACTCCTACTAGAGTTAGTGTCTATAGAGGGGATCAACAATTAATGAAGTTTTGGTTTTTAATGTCATACGCCAAACTAAAGTGTTGTACTAGGTGTCGAGCCTGATTTTTCGATTTTCTTTTTAAAATTGATTTCTCCATTAATACTAAACCCTAACCCATTTAATATTAATCATCGACTAAAGAAATTGAGAAATTCCAGTTTTTTATTGAGAATAATTTTGGAGTCGCCACCCGACCGAAATTGGGAAAAAAAGAGAAACTGTAACTAATTGGGTGGATCGGTTACGATTTAGCTGCCAGTCTTTGATTTCAATTTTAACAAAAAACTAGAGGGTTCCGAATTCGAGGGCTGACCTATTAAACCCTAACGGGTACTACTATTTATTTGCCGAAATTAGGATTATTTTTCTAATTGTAATATTTAAAAATAAATAAATAAAAATCGAAAGAAAAAAGAACATAAGTTTCTACATATTTTATCGTTACCCCGAAGGTACCTACATACCTGTTAGCCGGGATCAGACGATCGTAGTTATTTCAAAAAATCTTTAGTGTGTTGATTGATTTTAATTTTGAAAACTAACCGAGTTTACGTTATTATCAATTTAGTTTTTTAAAGAAAACTCTAAAGGAGCCCTAATTCACTAAGTCTTTTATTTTATTTTATAAAAACTCTCTAAAAGTCCTATTTTTTAAAATGGGATTTCTATTTTTTATTTTTATTTTCTGACAAAATAAATTTTTCTAAGTGAGAAAATCCTAAAGTCATATTACTAAAAATATACCTAAGCATATAAATACATATACATATATCTATACTGTATCAATAATAATAATAAAACTATAATCAATAAGATAAAGAAATCGTAACATAAAGAAGAAAAAGTTTTTAACCGAACCTGATTGTGAAAGCTAATTTGTGCGACAACGGCCAGGATGTGCGCATGCTGATCAGTACGTCTGATTGTCGTCAGGAGGGCAACTGCGATTTAGTGTGCGTGAAGGGGGCATTGGTTGCTGACCGTAGCTGTTCTTATCCATGCAATAAGGTTGTCCATGGATTGGAGCTTGGTGTGGAAGGGATAGTGAGGTGAAGATGATTAACGGCGAAGCACAGTGATCGTCGAGGATGGCGTTGTGTTCAGGTACTTGGCATAGTGGAGTGGATGTGTTGATGGGGTGACCGCTGATTGGAATTGGCTTGCTATTGTCGTCTGTGTGCAGTAACGGGCATGACCGTTGATTGGAGTTGGCTTGCTGTTGTTGTGTGGACTGCTGTTCTGCTACTGTGTAGTTGCAGTTCTGCTGCTGTTCCGCAACTGTTCAGCTGCTGTTTTGCTACGACAGGTGACAGATAGACTGCTGTTGTTTTACTGCGACAGGAGACAGATAGACTGCTGTTGCGCGTGGATTTGCCGCGACAGGAGACGAACACACTACTACTGTGCGTAGAGTATTTCTAGTTCCTTTTTTCTGTTTCTGTTTCTGTTCCTGTTTTAGTTTCAGTTTTTATTTCTATCCCTTTTTTTTCGACTGCGTGAAGTGTTTATATAGTCTAACCAAATCATATCATATCATATCTAATTATATCTAATTCGTTAATTAAATTAGATTCAAATTTAATTCAAATCTAATTTAAATAATATTCATATGATTTTATTAGATATGAATCCGATTTTAAATCTTGCTTCTGCAAAGACAGAAAAATAAAGACATAGAGGCCTGCTAAGAGTAGAACCCGTGATCTCCAACTAAATCTACCCAAATACTCCGTTGCTTATCCATTAGGCCGTTGACTGTACCTTGACATTCATTACCATTATATTATATTTAAACTATCCAATTTCCTAAAATAAAATTTTTAACTAAACTAAAACTAAAACTAATTATTCATAATATATACTTCTTAAAAATCTACGAAATTTTTATGATTTTTCCTTTTCTTATTTATTATTATTTTTTTTGGTATTTTCATTATTTGTTAATTTTTATTATTTTTATTAATTTTTTGTTTTTTTTTTATTTTTTTGAACTAGGCCCCTTTTTGTAAAAATAAAAATTAAGACAATGGAAAGGCAAAAATTAAGTGTTTATAGTTGCCCCTCTTTGTGGTGAAGTTTGAGCAAAACTTTGCCACAAAAACAAAAGAGACATCGTTTTTGCCTCAGGACAATTTTATCTTAAGGAACGTTAAGTCACGTGACGAGGGCTAGTTTGAAACAAAGAATAACGAGGGATAGCGTCTTTGTGGGTTGGCAAAAATCTCCTAAAAAGAATAATGAGAACTATTTAGTGCCCTGATGAACTGACTAACCAAGGCGGTCAAAGCGCCCCTTAAGTTGGCTAAGACCTAAAGAATGAAAAAACTTGGTCGTGCCCTTAATGAGCTGACTAAACAAGGCGGTCAAAGGGCCCCATGAGCTGGCTAAGAGCTAAAAATATGAAGAAAACTTGGTCATGCCCTTAATGAGCTGACTAACCAATACAGTCAAAGCGGCCCATAAGCTAGCTAAGACCTACAAATATGAAGAAAACTTGGTCGTGCCCTTAATGAGTTGACTAACCAAGGTGGTCCAGGAGCCCCATGAGCTGGCTAAGACCTAAAGAATAAAGAAACTTGGACGTGCCCTTAATGAGCTGACTAACCAATGCGGTCGAAGCGCCCCATGAGTTGGCTAAGACCTAAAAATATGAAGAAAACGTGGTTGTGCCCTTAATGAGCTGACTAACTAAAGCGGTCGCAGCACCCCATGAGTTGGCTAAGACCTAAAGAATGAAGAAAACTTGGTCGTACCCTTAATGAGTTGACTAACCAAGGCGGTCAAAGCACCCATTAAGTTGGCTAAAACCTAAAAATATGAAGAAAACTTGTTCGTACCCTTAATGAGTTGACTAACAAAGGCGGTCGAAGCGCCCTTTAAGCTGGCTAAGACCTAAAAATATGAAGAAAACATGGTCGTGCCATTACTGAGCTAACTAACCAAGGAGGTCGAAGCACCCCTTGAGCTGGCTAAGACCTAAAAATATGAAGAAAACTTGGTTGTACCCTTAATGAGTTAACTAAACAAGGTGGTCCAAGCGCCCCAAGAGCTGGCTAAGACCTAAAAATATGAAGAAAACTTGGTTGTGCCCTTAATGAGCTGACTAATCAAGGCGGACGAAGTGCCCCATGAGCTGGCTAAGACCTAAAGAGATAAGAAAACTTGCTCATGCCCTTAATGAGCTAACTAACCATGGTGGTGGAAGCGACCCATGAGCTGGCTAAGACCTAAAAATATGAAGAAAACTTGGTCGTGCCCTTAATGAGCTGACTAACCGAGGCGGTCGAAGCGCCTCTTGAGCTGGCTAAGACCTAAAAATATGAAGAAAACTTGGTCGTACCGTTAATGAGCTAACTAACCAAGGCGGTCAAAGCACCCCTTGAGTTGGCTAAGACCTAAAGATATGAAGAAAACTTGGTTGTGCCCTTAATGAGCTGACTAACTAAGGCGGTCGAAGTGCCGCATGAGCTGGCTAAGACCTAAAGATATGAAGAAAACTTGGTCATGCCCTTAATGAGCTGACTAACCAAGGCGGTTGAAGCACCCCATGAGCTGGCTAAGACCTAAAGATATGAAGAAAACTTGGTCGTGCCCTTAACGAGCTAACTAACCAAGGCGGTCGAAGCGCCCCATGAGCTGGCTAAGACCTAAAGATATGAAGAAAACTTAGTCGTGCCCTTAATGAGCTAACTAACTAAGGTGGTCGAAGCGCCCCATGAGCTGGCTAAGACCTAAAGATATGAAGAAAACATAGTCGTGCCCATAATGAGCTGACTAACCAAGGCGATCAAAGCACCCCATGAGCTGGCTAGGACCTAAAAATATGAAGAAAACTT
Organism: Lumnitzera littorea; assembly: GCA_024138015.1. Classification (NCBI taxonomy): domain Eukaryota; kingdom Viridiplantae; phylum Streptophyta; class Magnoliopsida; order Myrtales; family Combretaceae; genus Lumnitzera; species Lumnitzera littorea. The sequence goes on from JAMXBB010000001.1 coordinate 86,222,282, forward strand.
GGTCGTGCCCTTAATGAGTAGATTAACTAAGGCGGTCGAAGCGCCCCTTGAGCTGCCTAAGACCTAAAAATATGAAGAAAACTTGGTCGTACCCTTAATGAGTTGACTAAACAAGGCGGTCAAAACGCCCCATGAGATGGCTAAGACCTAAAAATATGAGGAAAACTTAGTCGTGCCCTTAGTGAGCTGACAAACCAAGGCGGTCGAAGCGCCCCATGAGCTAGCTAAGACCTAAAGATACGAAAAAAACTTGGCCGTTCCTTTAATAAGCTAACTAACCAAGGTAGTTGAAGCGCCCCAAAAGCTGGCTAAGACCTAAAAATATGAAGAAAACTTGGTCGTGCCCTTAATGAGCTAACTAACCAAGGCGGTCGAAGCGCCTCTTGAGCTGGCTAAGACCTAAAAAAATGAAGAAAACTTGGTCGTGCCCTTAATGAGCTAACTAACCAAGGCGGTCGAAGCACCCATTGAGCTGGCTTAGAACTACAGATATGAACAAAACTTGGCCGTGCCCTTAATGAGCTGATTAACCAAGGCGGTCGAAGCGCCGCATGAGCTGGCTAAGACCTAAAGATATGAAGAAAACTTGGTCGTGCCCTTAATGAGCTGACTAACCAAGGCGGTCGAAGCACCCCATGAGCTGGCTAAGACCTAAAGATATGAAGAAAACTTGGTCGTACCCTTAATGAGCTAACAAACCAAGGCGGTCGAAGCGCCTCATGAGCTGGCTAAGACCTAAAGATATGAAGAAAACTTAGTTGTGCCCATAATGAGATGACTAACCAAGGCGATTAAAGTACCCCACGAGCTGGCTAAGACCTAAAAATATGAAGAAAACTTGGTCGTGCCCTTAATGAGCTGATTAACTAAGGCGGTTAAAGCGCCCCTTGAGCTGGCTAAGACCTAAAAATATGAACAAAACTTGGTCGTACACTTAAGGAGTTGAATAAACAAGGCGGTCAAAGCGCCCCATAAGCTGGCTAAGACCTAAAAATATGAAGAAAACTTAGTCGCGCCCTTAGTGAGCTGACAAACCAAGGCGGTCGAAGCGCCCCATGAGCTAGCTAAGACCTAAAGATATTAAAAAAACTTGGCCGTGCCCTTAATGAGCTAACTAACCAAGGCAGTTGAAGCGCCCCAAGAGCTGGCTAAGACCTAAAAATATGAAGAAAACGTGGTCGTGCCCTTAATGAGCTAACTAACCAAGGCGGTCGAAGTGCCTCTTGAGCTGGCTAAGACCTAAAAAAATGAAGAAAACTTGGTCGTGCCCTTAATGAGCTAACTAACCAAGGCGGTCGAAGCACCCCTTGAGCTGGCTTAGACCTACAGATATGAACAAAACTTGGTCGTGCCCTTAATGAGCTGACTAACCAAGGCGGTTGAAGCGCCCCATGAGCTGGCTAAGCCTTAAAGATATGAAAAAAACTTAGTCGTGCCCTTAATAAGCTGACTAAACAAGGCGGTCGAAGTGCCCCATGAGCTGGCTAAGACCTAAAGATATGAAGAAAATTTGGTCGTGCCCTTAATGAGCTGACTAACCAAGGCGGTCGAAGCGCCCCTTGAGCTGGCTAAGACTTAAAGATATGAAGAAAACTTGGCCGTGCCCTTAATGAGCTGACTAACCAAGGCTGTCGAAGCGCCCCATGAGCTGGCTAAGACCTAAAGATATGAAGAAAACTTGGTCGTACCCTTAATGAGCTGACTAACCAAGGCGGTCGAAGCGCCCCATGAGCTGGCTATGACCTAAAGATATGAAGAAGACGTGGTCATGCCCTTAATGAGCTGACTAACCAAGGCGGTCGAAGCACCCCATGAGCTGGCTATGACCTAATGATATGAAGAAAACTTGGTCGTGCCCTTAATGACCTGACTAACCAAGGCGGTCGAAGCGCCGCATGAGCTGGCTAAGACCTAAAGATATCAAGAAAACTTGGTCGTGCCCTTAATGAGCTGACTAACCAAGGCGGTCGAAGTGCCCCATAAGCTGGCTAAGACCTAAAGATATGAAGAAAACTTGGTCGTGCCCTTAATGAGCTAACTAACCAAGGCGGTCGAAGCGCCCCATGAGTTGGCTAAGACCTAAAGATATGAAGAAAATTTAGTTGTGCCCTTAATGAGTTGACTAACCAAGGCGGTCGAAGTGCCCCATAAGCTGGCTAAGACCTAAAAATATGAAGAAAACTTGGTTGTACCCTTAATGAGCTGATTAACCAAGGTGGTCGAAGCGCCTCTTGAGCTGGCTAAAACCTAAAGATATGAAGAAAACTTAGTCGTGCCCTTAATGAGCTAACTAACCAAGTCGGTCGAAGCGCCTCTTGAGCTGGCTAAGACCTAAAGATATGAAGAAAACTTGGTCGTGCCCTTAATGAGCTGACTAACCAAGGCAGTTGAAGCGCCCCTTGAGTTGGCTAAGACCTAAGGATATGACGAAAACTTGGTCGTGCCCTTAATGAACTAACTAACCAAAGCAGTCAAAGTGCCCCATGAGCTGGCTAAGACCTACAGATATGAACAAAACTTGGTCGTGCCCTTAATGAGTTGACTAACCAAGGTGGTTGAAGTGCCCCATGAGCTGGCTAAGACCTAAAGATATAAAGAAAACTTGATCGTGCCCTTAATGAGCTAACTAACCATGGTGGTCGAAGCGCCCTATGAGCTGGCTAAGACCTAAAGATATGAAGAAAACTTGGTCGTGCCCTTAATGAGTTGACTAATTAAGGCGGTCGAAGCGCCCCATGAGCTGGCTAAAAGCTAAAGATATGAAGAAGACTTGGTCGTGCCCTTAATGAGCTGACTAACTATGGCGGTCGAAGCGCCCCATGAGCTAGCTAAGACCTACAGATATGAACAAAACTTGGTCGTGCCCTTAATGAGTTGACTAACCAAGGCGGTCGAAGTGCCCCATGAGCTGGCTAAGACCTAAAGATATGAAGAAAACTTGATCGTACCCTTAATGAGCTGACTAACCATGGTGGTTGAAGCACCCTATGAGCTGGCTAAGACCTAAAGATATGAAGAAAACTTGGTCGTGCCCTTAATGAGCTGACTAACCAAGGCAGTTAATGCGCCCCATGAGCTGGCTAAGACCTAAAGATATGAAGAAAACCTAGTCGTGCCCTTAATGAGCTAACTAACCAAGGCGGTCGATGCGCCCCACGAGCTAGCTAAGACCTAAAAATATAAAGAAAACTTGGTTGTGCCCTTAATGAGCTGATTAACCAAGGCGGTTAAAGCGCCCCTTGAGCTAGCTAAGACCTAAAGATATGAAGAAAACTTGGTCGTGCGCTTAATGAGCTGACTAACCAAGGCGGTCGAAGCGCCCCTTGAGCTGGCTATGACCTGAAGATATGAAGAAAACTTGGTTGTGCCCTTAATGAGCTGACTAACCAAGGCGGTCGCAGCGCCCCATGAGCTGGCTAAGACCTAAAGATATGAAGAATACTTAGGCATGCCCTTAATGAGCTGACTAACCAAGGCAGTCGAAGCGCCCCATGAGCTGGCTAAGACCTAAAAATATGAAGAAAACTTTCAGTTGAGATAGCGCTCCATGAACTGGCTGAAGCGTTAAAGAAGATATGGATAGGAACGGTGCTTTATGAGCTGGCTATTTCATTCAGAAATTGGATAAAGAGTAAGCACCCTTTGGATTCGCTTAAAATCTATTGGCTAAGAAACAAAGCTGACTCGAAAAAAAACTCTTGACTTGAGAAATTTACAAACGAAGGATTTGGTGAAAATTGTTTATAACATGAATTAAAAATTTGGCCACTATGGATGAAATGGACTGGAAAATGAATGGAGAAACTTGTAACAAGCCTCCTCTTTCTCTCTCCTCTTCATGTCTTTTCATTTTCTTTTTTCCTTCTTTTTCCTTGAAAGTTTGCTAACGGATACAAATTCTTATTTAAAAGGCAAATGCTATAATCATGAAGGGTATCTCATATCCACCCTAGTTCGTAACCTAGACAATGAGGTTCTTGGATAGGCCTTAAACATTCATTTCGTAAGGAAAAGGTAACTCATAATTAGTTTAGTCGAAGAGGACTTCCTTACACACTCTCAGTCTGGATTTTACTCTTGATTACTATTCCAGAAATTATAATCCAATTTGTAAATGATACCTTCTGATTGATCTGTTAGGTCTTTTTGGGTTTAGTATTGTAACTTGGGCTTTTGGTTAAATGGTTTCAAAAAAAAGTTAATTAAGAGGGCCTATTTTAAAAGAAATGCTTTCATCCAACCCGAGGAGTACAAGTCAAGAACCCTTGGGAATGAACTAGATTTGCGCTTGCCCCGGTTTCAAAAATAATTTTTATCTTAGATAAATTATTCTTCAAAATTGGAAGAGCTTTGAGTAGGGAGGTAATGTGGGTGGGAAGGTCTTGTGTTTGAGAATTGAGTGGATAGAAAGGGTTTTTGGAGTGTGATTTTGAGCTGAATATGGAGCTTTTGATTTGTGGTTGAGAACATGATTCTAAATGAATATGAGGTTTTGTGTTTTTGGTTGGGAATGCGATTCAAAGCCTTATGTTTTTAGAGCAACTTAGGCCTTCTTTGATTGGGGATTTTCTCAAGCCTGATGTTTGGGTATTTCTTCATTTTTCTTTTTCCTAATTTTTTCTTTTTCTTTTTCTTTTTCTTTTTTTTCTTTTTTCTTTTTTCTTTTTTTTTTTTATTTCGTTTCATTTCTTTCTTTTCTCTCCCCAAAAATAGCTATCTCTTTTGTCAAGTTTTTGTCTTTAGATGAATCAAAGGCTAAAATCCATAAGTTCAGGTTTAGAGTGCATTGGCTTAGGTAAGGTATGTGTAGCCTTTGGGGTATTTGGAAAAATGTTAGCTCTTCTTTAAAGAAAACAATTTATCAAAAACAAAAATTATCCTTGAATTGTTATTACTAAGGTAAGCACAAATCAGTTTTATTCTTTTCTCCTAATCAATGACCTTAACCTCTGAATTTCCCCACTGTGGGGTGGTTCTTGACAGGGTTTTCATTTGAGATGACTCCAGATCAGTCCAACGAGGTTATCAAAGGATAATTGTGTTTGGGATTTGAAAATAAATGCCTAACTTCATTCCGGTCTGCATATCAATTTTAAAATGGACCTCCTTTAAGGAATGAGTCCAAAACATCCTCACCATGATATCCTTTAACTTTCAAAGTGTTTAAGGGTTAGTATATAGGATATAGCTCGCCTCTTTTCATTTAAAACTTTTTAAAAATGAGTTACCAATTCCTTACATAGGGATGAATCAACCTTAAGATGATAACAGACCTTACTCCCCAATTCCTTGGAACATGCCTCAGTTGTGAAATTTCAAAGACTAAATGCCCCATGCCCCAGACTTATAGGTCTTAATGCCCTAAAGCTTCTATATGTGATTTTGGGTTAGGTTCTTTAGAGTTCGAATGGGCCGAAACTGACAATCTTTGAAGTGGAAGGGACTAATGAATTGCCCTTTTTGTTTGTACCAAATATCAAGCTTAGGATAGTGTTTAATGGCTTTGTGTTTTGGTTCAGTTCATAGTTAGACTTGATGACTCAAGCCTTGAGTTTATTCAACTATCTTGATAGGCTAGGGCTCAGGTTTGGTTGATTATTTTCTCAGGCCAAGTGGGTCTGTTTAGGTTATCTGCCTTAATGGGCCAAGTAATTGTGTTTGTCCCGAATCCTATAAGGATTTGTAACCGTTAGCAAATTTCTTTCTTTTTCTTTTCTTTCCTTTCCTTCTTTTTTCTTTCTTTTCTCTTTTTTTTTTTCTTTTGAAAGAGAGAGAGAGGAAAAGTTAGAGCTTTTATGTTACAAAGACCGAGTGATGGAATTGTAAACGGATGATTACGGAAGATTACTTTCATGGAAATATATACAAGCCAAGAACAACATTGCTGAGAGTTTATTTACAAATGAGGAATTCTGAAGAATAAAAGACTAAACAAAGAAAATATATAAATCTTGTTTATTCCAAATGAAGAAGGCTATTTGCAAAATGTTGAATTTACCTAAAAGAATGAATATTTCTGGTGGGAAGAATATTAGGCACAATGATAATTACTTATTATTTTACAGGTTTGATTCTTTTGTTTTGTTTCTTTTTTTGTTTTTATTATTATTTTTATTTATTTACTCTATAAAGGTTGGGCTCAACTGATATGGGCCCAAACAAAAAGCGATAGATTCGGGCTCCCATAGATGTACGAAAGCCCACACTAGAGTGATGTTCATGGGGATCTTCTATAGAGAGAGGACGAACCCAATCTTATTCTTAATAAACTCCTGTTTATCTATGCTGAAGAGTCGAAACCACGTTTGAAGCAGTTTTTGAGGCCAATGCGGTAGGTGGACATGAATGTCTTTAAAAGACCCTTGATTTGATCTAGCCATGACTTAGTTAAAATCAAAATTAAAATTACAACGTAATCTAAACCTTACATAAAATTTTACAAATTACAATTACAATCATAACTTCACCACTGCCTTTATCCATTTAGGTTTACCACATCATAGGTTCTTGTAATAATTTTTTTTTAAAGAAGAAAAAATGTTTTCATGTGATGCAACGAGAGGGTTCTAAAAGTCCTCAAGTTCTGCAACCACCGCGTTTTTTCAAAGCAACGGTTCCGTGGTTGCATTTGAACTTGAATGAGATAACCTAATCGGCCCCGGAAGGTGGATACCCCACAATATTCGAAGCTTACACAATGGCCCCCCTCCTAAGGTCCTAAGACAGCCTAGTTCTAACTGTGTCTACTATGCATTTATGATGCACAAAATTCCCCCTCAAATAAACTGTCACAACAAAAAAATGTTAGTAAAAAAACAAATAAATAAAATAAACAAATACATCAAACAACATACCTAAGTTCTTTTTTTTATTTTTTATTATTTCTTTTTTTTTTTAAATAATCCTATTTTCGGTAACTTCTAGTGGCTAGCCCTCTAGTGGTCCCTAGTGGAGTCGCCAAACTGTCGAGCCTGATTTTTCGATTTTCTTTTTAAAATTGATTTCTCCATTTCTTGATTAATACTAAACCCTAACCCATTTAATATTAATCCTTGACTAAAGAAATTGAGAAATTCCAGTTTTTTATTGAAAATAATTTTTAGAGTCGCCACCCGACCGAAATCGGGAAAAAAAGAGAAACTGTAACCAATTGGGTGGATCGGTTACGATTTAGCTACCAGTCTTTGATTTTAATTTTAACAAAGAACCAGAAGGTTCCAAATTCGGGGGCTAACCTATTAAACCCTAACGGGTACCATTATTTATTTGCCGAAATTAGGATTATTTTTCTAATTGTAATATTTAAAGTAAATAAATAAAAATCGAAAGAAAAAAGGACCTAAGTTTTTACATATTTTATCGTCGCCCCAAAGGTGCCTACGTACCCGTTAGCCGAGATCAGACGATCGTAGTTATTTCAAAAAATCTTTAGTGTGTTAATTGATTTTAATTTTGAAAACTAACCAAGTTCACGTTATTATCAATTTAGTTTTTCAAAGAAAAATCTAAAGGAGCCCTAATTCACTAGGTCTGTTATTTTATTTTATAAAAACTCTCTAAAATTCCTATTTTTTAAAACAAGATTTCTATTTTTTATTTTTATTTATTGACAAAATAAATTTTTCTAAGTGAGAAAATCCTAAAGTCATAATACTAAAAATATACTTAAGCATATAAATACATACACATATATCTATACTGTATCAATAATAATAATAAAACTATAATCAATAAGATAAAGAAATCGTAACATAAAGAAGAAAAAGTTTTTAATTGAACAAAAAAAAAAAAAATTTAACCGAACCTGATTGTGAAAGCTAATTTGTGTGACAACGGCCAGGATGTGCGCATGCTGATCGGTACGTCTGATTGTCGTCAGGAGGGCAATTGCGGTTTAGTGTGCATGAAGGGGGCATTGGCTGCTGACTGTGGTTATTCTTGTCCGTGCAACAAGGCTGTCAATGGATTGGAGCTTGGTGTAGAAGGGACAGTGAGGCGAAAATGATTAACGGCGAAGCGCGGCGATCGTCGAGGATGGCGTTATGTTCGGGTACTTGGCATGGTGGAGTGGATGTGTTGATGGGGTGACTGCTGATTAGAAATGGTTTGCTGTTGTCATCTGTGTGCAATAATGGGCATGATCGTTGATTGGAGTTGGCTTGCTGTTGTTGTCCGTGTGCAGTAACGTCGCATGACTGTTCATTGGAGTTGGCTTGTTGTTGTTGTGTGGATTGCTATTCTGCTGCTGTGTGGCTGCTGTTTTGCTGGCTGCAGTGTGGCTGCTATTCTACTACTGTTCCGCTGCTGTTCTACTATAATAGGAGATAGCCAGGCTGCTGTTCTTCTACTGCTGTTCCGCTGCGATAAGAGACAGACAGACTGCTATTGCCCGTGGATTTGCCGCGACAGGAGACGGACACACTCTGCTACTGTGTGTAGAGTATTTCTAGTTCCTGCAGGAGCATTTTTTCTGTTTCTATTTCTGTTCCTGTTTCAGTTTCAGTTTTTATTTCTATCCTTTTTTTTTTACTACGTGAAGTGTTTATATAGTCTAACCAAATCATATCATATCATATCTAATTATATCTGATTCGTTAATTAAATTAGATTCAAATTTAATTCAAATCTGATTTAACTAATATTCATATGATTTAATTAGATATGAATCCAATTTTAAATCTTGCTTCTACAAAGACAGAAAAATAAAGACGTAGGTGCCTGCTGAGACTTGAACCCGTGACCTCCAACTAAATCTACCCAAATACTCTGTTGCTTATCCATTAGGCCGTTAACTGTACCTTGACATTCATTACCATTAAATTATATTTAAACTATCCGATTCCCTAAAATAAAATTTTTAACTAAACTAAAACTAAAACTAATTATTCCTAATATAAACTACTTCCTAAAAATCTATGAAATTTTTATGATTTTTCCTTTTCTTATTTATTATTATTATTTTTTTTTGTATTTTCATTATTTGTTAATTTTTATTATTTTTATTAATTTTTTTTTTATTTTTTTGAATTAGGACCCTTTTTGTAAAAATAAAAATTAAGACTATGGAAGGGCAAAAATTAAGTGTCTACACTAGGTCCACCGTATCAATTAACCTATGTTAGAAGCTAACCGCCTTAGTTGCTAACATAGGTATAGCCTACACATGGTGTTCACTACTCCACTACTTGAAAGGACCCATTCAGTACTTAGTAGGAATCAACCTGTGGTGTAATATTTAAAAATAGATTTTGAAAAAATAATTTTTACAACTAAAATTTCACTAAAATATATAGGCTTGCAGAGCATGGAACAAATTTTATTGATTGAAAACTAGGGGTCACTTGAAGAGACCCTATTAATTTTCTTACAAGTTAGTATAGTTGATATTTTGAATAGAAATCTAGTCAGGTAAATCTTAAAACTCATTCCCTAATCCCATTCTCTAGCTTTCTAGTGAGTCTACTAGGGAAATCTGCAAAATAACTATTAGGGAATAAACGATAACTTGTTCAGTAAGTGAGCTGGAGACAATAGCACATACTTGACACGAAGTAATCAGGGTTATCAAGCAAGTTTAGTTAAATGCAATGTATGATCAAGCAAATGACATCGTACAACGTTGACCATTAGTTGTAAGATCATAGAAATTGTGCCCGCTCTAATCCAGGTTCCAAGGAGTTTAATGTCGTACACTTAAGAATTTGGTCACCAAACTGAGGCTTGTGTAATGCAAAATACGCTCCTCCTAAAACTACCTTCTAACCATTGATCCCAACTGATAACTCTGATTTTAAACATATTTCACATGGTGATTTTATAGTATTTTCCATACATTTTTGGTTTTCTTTAAAGAAATTGATACTTAATTGAGTAAAATTTTGATTTCAAGGTTTAAACGCGTTTTAGGATCGAAAACAAAGAAAAGGAATCAAGTTTCACTCAATTTGGAGTTCAAACGAAGGAGTTATGAAGTTTTGAAGTTATGTAGAAAAATTTGCCTAGGTACAGAAAGTTACACGACCTGGGGACACGGCCATGTCCCAGGCCATGTCTGGTGACGAAAACAGACTCCTTGTAATATATATATAAAAGGATATCTGAGGGTTTAGACAAGAGAGAGACATTAGAGAAACAGACGAGACATGAGAGAAGAGAAGAGACTTGAGGAGAAAGAGAAGAAAAATGTGAGAGCAACATCAACTTCAAGATTAGAGAGATTGTTCATCAATTAAAGGGGTTTTCCATGTTTTATTCTATGTTTTTTATGGAACTCGTTTTTAGATTCATTATGATAGCTTAGAATTTGTGTATTTAGGATTATGGAACCTAGCGTTCCATATGACTTTTGGGTTGATTTATAAATTTCAATAAAGTTTCTATCTTTTCTTGATTCAATTATGTTGTTTAATTGTTGATTGATAATTCTAGAGTATCAATATATGATATTATGCATGATGATTGAGAAATTGCATGTGTAATTAGATCTTAGCATAATTAGAGAGAATTACATGTATACTTAGAGATAAGATACATGTTTCTTCCGGAAAGTTAATTATTTGTGTGGGAATTCATTATACATTAATGCAATTCTAAGTTATATTACTAAGTGAAGAGATTTCGGTAAATAATTTAGGATTAGGGTTAATATGCTTGAGAAAGATATTAGCTTTAATTGTAAATCCTTTCGGTCAAAAATAATAGAAATTGAATTGAATATATTTTAAGCGGTCACATATTAAACACTAGGGGAAATAATTCCTAAATACGTTATTAATTTCTTGAAGTCGTTCGTAGTTTTATTGCTTTTTAATTTGCTTAATCAAGTTTCATAATTAGTTTAGATGGTTAATTTCAGTATTTTTAATTCATTCAATTTATCATAATTTTCCGGTTAGATAATAGAGCTAAGGTTAATATTTGTACTCGAAATCTCTGAGGGATCGACTCGGATTAACATCTGCTATATTAAAATTGATAGGTGCACTTGCCTCATATCAAGTTTTTAGCGTCGTTGCTGGGGATTTTCGATATTAAGAACGCTAGTTGCTTTATTACTTTGACCATTTTTTTTCTTTATTTTCTTTTGTTTTCATTGTTTATTTTTATTACCTAGAACTGCAATTGATTTTATATTTCTTGCCCTTGTAGTGCATGACCAGAAGCAACTCGGAAGATTTGGTAGAACTTGATCCTAAAATTGAGAGAACTGCCCTTCAAAATTTGAGATCGCGACCTAGACAAATTGTGGCGACCATAGATGACGAGTCAATCGTTGAAATCAAGGAAGAAGGTCAAGAGGCCAACACTCAGTTCATCGAGCAAGAAGATCTACCACACATGGCTAACAACAGGAATGAAGCAAATCGGACCATGTCCAACTATTCAAGGCCTACACTTATTGGAGCTGACTCTAGCATCGCAAGGCCAACCGTCGTAGCTAATAATTTCCAAATTGCACCTAACATCATACAAATGGTGCAACAATATGTTCAGTTTGACGGTCTCCAAGATGAAGATCCTAATGCCCACATCTCTAGTTTTCTAGAGATTTGTGATACATTTAAAATCAATAGAGCCACAGATGATGCCATCCGACTGCGGCTATTTCCTTTCTCCTTGAGGGGTAGAGCAAAATAGTGGTTGAATTCCCTACCAAGAAATTCAATCACAACTTGGAATGACTTGGTAGAGAAATTTTTCAAGAAGTATTTCCCACTTGCAAAGACCGCTAAACTTCGGAATGATATTTCTTGTTTTGCTCAATTAAAAGCGGAGACGCTATATGACACTTGGGAGCGGTTTAAGGACTTGCTTAGGAGGTGCCTACATCATGGCCTCCTACTATGGATGCAGATTCAGACCTTCTATAATGGTCTCAATTTATCTACTAGGCAGGTGATTGATGCATCCGCAAGAGGTACTTTGAACACAAAGACACTTGAACAAGCAAAAAACCTTATTGAAGGAATAGTGATGAACAATTATCAGTGGGAAACCACTAGAGCCAAGCAAAAGGCTATGGGAATTTATGATGTGGACTTAACCACTGCTCTGGCAGCCAAGGTGGACTTATTGAGTAAAAAGATCAATGCACTCTCAGTTGTACCTCAATAAGTGCAATCGGATGTAAGTGATTTTGGTATGCAGGGGTATGGAGCACAAGAACAACTGAAACAGGTAGATTATCTAAGAAATCCACCTAAGCAACAAAATAACCCCTATAGCAACACTTACAATCCAGGATGGAGGAATCATCCCAATTTCTCATAGGGAAATCAAAACCAAGGCCAGCAGAAGACTAACTTTGGCTCACCTGGATTTCAAAGACCATTCCCACCTCCTCTCCCTTAAGAAAAGAAGTTCAGTATGGAAGAACTTCTCATAAAATACATTCAAGGCAATGAAGCTCGCTTATCCAACATTGAATCCTCACTGAGGAATCAAGAGGCTTCAAATCATAACCTTGAGAACCAAATTGGTCAACTTGCGAAGCTAATCTCTGAAAGACCATAAGGAACGCTACCGGGAAATATAAAACCCAATCCAAAGGAACATGTTAAGGCAGTGACACTTCGAAATGGGAAGGAGTTGCATGCCGAGAGAAAGGTTAGCGAGGAGACTAGCAAGAGCAAGGAGGGGACGAAAGCAACGGAAGATGTAGAGTCATCAAAGGTGAAGGAATATCAACCACCTATCCCATATCCCCAAAGACTCAAGAAAGGTCGCAATGACCAACAATTCAGTAAGTTCCTTGACCTTTTTAAACAACTGCATATTAACTTACCTCTTGTTGATGCCCTGTCACAGATGCCGAAGTACGCTAAGTTCTTGAAAGATTTGTTATCCAACAAGAGGAAGCTTAAGGAGCTCTCTACAGTCATCTTGGATGAAAATTGTTCAACGATCGTGCAAAACAAGTTACCCAAGAAGCTAAAAGACCCAGGAAGTTTTACAATTCCTTGTCATATTGGTAATTTGTTAATTGATAAAGCTTTAGCTGATTTGGGTGATAACATCAATTTAATGCCTTATAAATTTTTTAAGAAACTAGGAATAGGGGAACCTAAGCCCACACATATGAGTTTGCAATTAACTGATAGATCTGTAACGTATCCTAGAGGTATATTTGAGGATTTATTAGTCTGAGTGGGTAAATTCATTTTTCCAGTTGAATTTGTGATATTGGATATGGATGAAGATTTTGAGTTACCTCTTATCCTAGGTAGACCATTCTTAGCTACCGCTAGGGCTATCATTGATGTTAGTGGTGGCACGCTCATTCTTCGAGTAGGAGATGAAGAGATCCTGTTTAAAATTTCAGAGGCTATGAAAAAATCTGTTGATCAGGATGATACTTGCTACCTTTTGGATGTTACTAACACTTTTGTTTCAAGTCATATGCAGGAAGTTCTTCTTAAGGATCCGTTGGAGAGTTGCTTGCAATTAGGAATAGAGGAAGCTTCGGAAGACCCTATCAAATCCGAGGTGGTAGCCTAACTGGAGGCAAATAAACCTATCTCTATTGAGAAAGGGTTTGAAGAGTTTGAAAAAAGGAAGGAAGCACAGTTAAAACCTTCGATTGAGGAGTCACCAATATTAGAGCTAAAGCAATTACCTGACTACTTGGAATATGCCTTCTTAGAGAAGGACTCCAAATTACTGGTAATTATAGCATCCAATTTGGAAAAAGAACAGAGAGAAAGGTTGTTGAAAGTACTCAAGGAGTACAAGAGGGCCATTGCTTGGAAAATATCCGATATCAATCCCTCCTTTTGTACTCATAAGATTTTAATGGAAGAAAATTACAAGCCGGTTGTACAGCCCTAGAGACGCTTGAATCCAAACATGAAAGAGGTAGTAAAAAAGGAAGTTATTAAACTCCTTGATGTAGGTATGATATACCTTATCTCTGATAGTTCATGGGTGAGTCCAGTGTAAGTAGTTCCAAAAAAAAGTGGGATGATAGTAGTCCCTAATGAAAAGAATGAATTGATCCCAATGAGAACGGTAACAGGTTGGCGTGTATGTATCGATTATCGAAAGTTAAACGATGCTACACGTAAGGACCATTTCCCTTTACCTTTTATTGATCAAATGATAAAACGACTAGCTAGACATATGTTTTATTGTTTTCTGGATGGCTTATCTGGTTATTTTTAGATACCTATTGCACCAGAAGATCAAGACAAGACCACTTTCACTTGTCCTTATGGCACCTTTACTTATCGTAGAATGCCTTTTGGTCTTTGCAATGTACCGGCTACATTCCAGCGATGCATGTTAGCTATTTTTGATGATTTGATTAAGGACATAATGGAGGTATTTATGGATGATTTTTCAGTTTTTGGCAACTCATTTGACCTTTGTTTGGATAATTTGGATAGGGTACTTACTAGGTGTGAAGAGACCAATCTTGTCCTCAATTGGGAGAAGTGCCACTTCATGGTACAAGAGGGTATTGTGCTGGGCCATAAGATCTCTTATCGAGGAATTGAGGTGGATACTGCCAAAGTGGATGCGATTGCAAGACTCCCATCCCCAACTTCGGTTAAAGCCATAAGAAGCTTTTTAAGACATGCAGGTTTTTACAGGTGATTTATCAAGGATTTCTCGAAAATTGCCCGCCCTTTGACTAAGCTATTAGAGAAGGATGTGCCTTATTTTTTCTCTCAGGAGTGTTTGAAAGCTTTCAATATCCTTAAAGAGAAACTTACCAATGCTCTAATCATGGTAGTACCTGATTGGGTACTCCCCTTCGAGCTTATGTGTAATGCAGGTGATTACGCAGTCGGGGCAGTGCTAGGACAAAGGCGAGACAAGCACTTTCAACTAATTCACTATGCTAGCAAAACTCTTACGAATGCTCAGGAGAACTACACTACTACAGAAAAAGAGTTGCTAGTAGTTGTTTTTGCCTTTGATAAGTTTCGCTCTTATTTGCTTCTATCTAAGGTAATTGTTTATACTGATCATTCTGCCCTTAGGTACTTGTTAGCAAAACCGGATGCAAAACCAAGATTGATTAAGTGGATCTTGTTGCTACAAGAGTTTGATGTAGAGATCAAAGATAAAAAAGGCGCTGAGAATTTAGCAGCAGATCACCTATCCCGATTGGAGAATCCAAACTTGGAAATGCTCAACGAGAACGAGATCAAGGATGAATTCCTTGAGGAGTGACTCTATGCCATCGCCTAGGTAACTGATATGGAAATTCTTTGGTTCGCAGATATTGCTAATTTTTTAGCTGCTAGGATTATACCGAAGGGACTTCAACACCAGCAATAGAAGAAATTTTTTTCTGATGTGAAACATTATTTTTGGGATGATCCTTACCTGTTTAAAGTATGTGCAGATCATGTCATTCGAAGGTGTGTACCACACTTCGAAGGTTGGCGAATTTTGAGCCACTGTCATTCGGGGCTTACGGGTGGGCATCATAGTGCCAATAGGACAACTCATAAGGTCCTAGAGGCAGGATTTTATTGGCCTACCTTATTCAAAGATGCCCAGAGATATGTTAAGAGTTGTGATCGTTGCCAACGAGTGAAGAATATATCCCGTAGGGATGAAATGCCATAAAACCCCATCATCGAGATTGAGGTGTTTGATGTGTGGGGGATTGATTTCATGGGTCCTTTTCCGAACTCTAATGGAAACAAATATATCCTAGTAGCTATTGACTATGTCTCTAAGTGGGTGGAAGCTAAAGCCCTACTTACTAATGATGCTAGGGTAGTCAAAAAATTCTTGAAAGGCCTATTTTCTCATTTTGGCACCCCTAGGACAATTATAAGTGATAGGGGAACACACTTTTGCAATGCTCAACTCGACCAAGTACTGAAATGTTATGGCGTTACACATAGGATAGCCACCCCGTACCACCCCTAAAGTAGTGGCCAAGTGGAAGTTGCCAATCGCGACCTTAAGCGAATTCTTGAAAAAACCGTAGAGTATAATAGGAAAGATTGGTTAGAAAAGTTGGATGATGCTCTATGGGCATATAGAACAGCCTACAAAACACCACTCGGGACCACACCCTACCGACTTGTATATGGCAAGGCTTGTCATTTATCGGTAAAGCTAGAGCATAAGGCTTATTGGGCAATTAAGAGTGCTAATGTTGATTTTGAGCGTGCAAGTTCTCACAGGAAACTTCAACTGAATGAGCTAGAGGAATGGTGAGCGAATGCATATGAGAACTCCAAATTATACAAAGAAAGGGCTAAAAAGTATCATGATCAGCAAATCAAACAAGGTCAACAATTTAAAGAAGGTGATCATGTTCTTTTGTATAATTCTCGCCTTTGTTTATTCCCAGGTAAGTTGAAATCCAGGTGGTCTGGACCATTTACAATTACACAAGTTTTCCCGTATGGGACTATTGAAGTTACATACCCGGAGAAGGGCACATTTAAGGTAAATGGGCAACGGTTGAAGTTATACTTGAGTGGAAACATGGAGCATGTTGGACGAGAGGAGTTTTATCTCCATCCGACAGAACTAACATGAGAAGACGTATCCCGTCGAGTTATCGACGTTAACTAAAGTGCTTCTTGGGAGGCAACCCATGTCTAACTTTGTTTATTCTTCACTTCTTTCAGTTTATTTTCCTTTTATCTAACTCTGTTTTGCTTCTTTTCTTTTTCTTTCAATTTTTCGCCATAGTCTTTTCCCTTTTAGTTTTATTTTTTCTTTTTCTCTTTAGTTTTATTATTTTTATTTCTTTAAGTTTCCTTTATCTTTAAATTAAATTAAAAAAAAAGGGGAGAAAAAGGTTATACGGGCGAGGGACACGGTCGTGTCCCAGCCCGTGTCCATCCATGCCTTCAAACTGCCCAACTACAGAAAGTTACACGGGTGGGGGACACGGTCGTGTCCCAGCCCGTGTCTGCCCAGATTTCGTTTTTAATACGTGGGCACAGAAAGTTACATGGGCGTGGGACATGGTCGTGTCCCAGCCCGTGTATGCTCAGAATTCCCACACGCGAACAAAGAGTTATACAGGTGTGGGACACAATTGTGTCTCAGCCCGTGTACGTCCAAACTTTACACAAAATGTTACACGAGCGTGGGACACGAGCATGTCCTAGCCCGTGTCCATCTAGTTTATATACACGGGAACAGAAAGTTACATGGGCATAGGACATGGTCGTGTCCTAGCCCGTGTCCGTCCAGACTCCACACGACAAACATAGAATGTTACACGGGCAAGGGACATGGTCGTGTCCTAGCCTGTATTGACCCAAACTTACGCGATTTTGCACACGCCCGGTTTATTTAAACTAAACACACCCTCTCACACACTCACAATCAAACATATCTCTCTCATATTCTCTCTTATTCTCCCTCTTTTCTCCACAATTCTTGCATTCCGCATTTTGATCCAAGTAAATTTCCTAATTGATTTTGTTCTCTCTTCCTCATGATTAGGCAGTTTGGTTACTTGCAATTTTACTCTTGTGTGTACTGGTTTTTCCATTTGGCCTGTAGATTTCTTTTGATTATTCATAAATGCCATGCATTATTGCTTTGAGTTTCTTGATTTTACATGCAATATTACTGCCTCATCTAGTTAGATTTCATTGTGCTCTCTCAATTCCGAATGTTATTGGCTAATTTGCTCATCCTTATTCATTCATGCTAGTTAAGGTTAGCAATAGGAGAAAATCATTCTGGGTCATTTAGCGTTTTTTATATGTTGGGACGCCTGTGTTTCAATGATAATTGTAATATAGTAGACTTAGTTGGATGCGTTTGCCATTTATTTCATTTCTACCAACTAGTTTTCTAGCTGCACTCCACATGTTTGTTTAAATGCCCTAATGAGAATTCTATTCACATTCTTCCCTATTGCTCTTATTTTCTTCTGCCTTCTTCAACTATGTGCGCCAAGGATGTGCGTATTTGATTTGGATTGTTGATTCTTTTCAAGTATTCAAATGGCGAATCGAGCTAAGCTTACCATTCATCGGAAATCAAAATTTGCAGCATCTTCTTCATCACAATCAAGAGCAATAGTTAAACCACTAACTACTCTTCCCCTGATGGAGCACCTAATGCTCCAATTTAAGGAAGATTACCAAGTGCAACGATATCAATTACTTCAGAATAAGCCCTTTAGCGAGCCTCTTCGGCTGGATTGGGATGTTCTCGCTCAATTAGAGCTCACCACAGAAATGAAGGAGCTCTTGGATGGTACCATTTGAGAGCGCTTATTATCCTTTGAAGCTCCAATTTATAAAGAGCTGACCTTGGAGTTTTTATGCACTTATAAACTTGATAAAGAAAGTGCTACTAGCATGGGCCCAAAATGCAAATTACACTTCACCTTGAGTGGCCATCCATTCCACATGTCCATCACTCAACTGAGCAGATATCTTGGTCTATATGAAGAGAGATATACACGGATGGAAGAATTTCAACGTCTCTCATGTCGTTTTCCTCGTGGTGTCACAGTAGGGTCGTTTTGGAATGAGATTACTGTTGGCGATGCCTATGATCCAGCTAGAAGTAAGGCCTCTCAATTAGTCAAGCCTGAATATCGGGTTCTTCACTGACTCTTTTCGCATACATTAACTGGCAGAGGCCTTAGCACCGGGGTGGTGTCCAACAAGGATTGCCTCTATCTTTATAGTGTCATTTATAAACATCCCATCAATCTCACTATCGAAATCGTCGAACTCTTCAGCCACCAAGCTACTACTACTTGTAAGAAAGGACATATTTGCTGTGGCCCTTACATTACCTTACTAGTGCAAGCCATGCAGACTAAGGTCATTGCTTGGCCCTCACTTATTTTAATTAGCCAAGTCACTCCTATGCGCTTCAATTCATTCCGACTCATAAACCTCCTACCAACTAGACGTCAAGGTCGATACTCTCACAGAGCAACATCTCGAAGCCAGACGTCTTCAGCCAACTTTGAAGATAAATTTGATTTGTTGCTGTCTGAGGTTCGTTATATAAGAGAAAGTTGGATAAACTTCATATCCGCCAGGACAAAATGGAACAATTTCTTAAAATGAAAGAGTCGGCTACCCATGAAGAGGAGTGTAGGGAAGACGAAGAAGATGATGAGGGTAGTGAGGAAGAGGCTGATGAGGGTGGTATGGACGAGGCAGCTGGAGAAAGTGATGAGGATGTCGAGGCTAGTGATGACAATGATGATGCTACGATGGCTGAGGTACCATCTGATGAGGAGGATGAAGAGACGGATTCTGATCCCTCTTCTTAGTTCCTAATTTTTTTGTGTTGTCTTTTGTTGATCAAGGCTTGTGAACTCCGATATATATAATGATGATGCTTCTTCATTTTGCGCTTCTTCATTTTGCACTTCTTTTCGACTGGCAGGGAAGTATTAGTTTCTTTTCAATACATATGTTTCCTTTTTTCCCTATGCTGCTTTTTCGTGCTGCTATGATTTTTCGTCGTACATTGAGGACAATGTACATTATTAAGTGTGGGGAAGGGATATATATGAATTTGTTACTGTTTAGGAGACCAATTATTCATATTTAACCTAATTAATTTTTAAGTTAACTTGCAATAGGTGATTAATTGGTATTAAGCCAAATCAACTGTATCATCTTGATCATTATTGATCTTATTATACTTTACTAGAATTGATTAGTCAAATTTATGGAGGGCAAAGTTACGAGTTATTTAGCTTAGGACTTTAAGACTTGAGATTGGAGTAACATCACTAGTTGAGAGTTAGTCATGGTTATTTTTAAATTTACTTTTATGTACACCTTTCTCTTAGAAATTTTTAGAGCCCTATAATTTTTAGCAAACAAACAAATGAAATTCTTCTTTTGAGAAACCCCTAAAAATTCATATTGATTGGAGGTCAAAAGTAATAATAAGTGTATGAATAGAAAAAATTGGTAAGGATTCGTCTTGGTCCATTAGAAGAGCGAGATTGAGTCCCAATGCTAATTCTAATGAAAAAATTGATATGGATTGGCCTTGGTCTGTCAGAAGAGTAAGGTTCTTTCCCGCTATCAATAAGAGAAATAAGTTGGTATGGATCAGTCTTGGTCTGTCAGAAAAGCGAGATTCTTTCCCTCTACCAACACAATTGTGCTTAAATAAGGTAAATTCAAAAGACCTCTCAACAAAATCATGAACTAGGGGGACGATCAGAGGTTGAGTGGATGTAAAATGTGTTTGTTTTAGATTATGGTGCTTGGTGAGATGGAAGAGAGAATTATATACACTTTAGTCAAATGGACAAAATTTTTATGACTCTTTCTCGGTTGACTAGATGTTAAATCTAATTTTTAGTTTAAGAATCCTTGGTTAAATGGCTCGGTTAAACTTTGATTTTCATAAATTAACTAGTGAACTCTAGTATTAAGTATTGTTGGAGCATTCGAATATGGTCAGATGAAATTGGTTGACTTTATTATTGTAAGTTAGTTGAGAATGATTTTCTTACCTTTCTTTGGGTTAAGTGTATTTGTTCACCGGTTTCCTAAATAATGATAAATTTTTATTAGCGTTTCTTGTCTCGAAAGTTTTGTTTTGATTTATTTGCTTGAGGACAAGCAAATGCTTAAGCGTGGGGAAATTTGATAACTCTGATTTTAAACATATTTCACATGGTGATTTTATAGTATTTTCCATACATTTTTGGTTTTCTTTAAAAAAATTGATACTTAATTGAGTAAAATTTTGATTTCAAGGTTTGAACGCATTCTAGGATCGAAAACGAAGAAAAGGAATAATGTTTCACTCAATTCGGAGTTCAAACGAAGGAGTTATGAAGTTTTGAAGTTATGTAGAAAAATTTGCCTAGGTGCAGAAAGTTACACGACCTGGGGACACAGCCATGTCCCAGGTCGTGTTTGGTGACGAAAACAAAATCCTTATAATATATATATAAAAGGATATCTGAAGGTTTAAATAAGAGAGAGACATTAGAGAAACAGACGAGACACGAGAGAAGAGAAGAGACTTGAGGAGAAAGAGAAGAAAAAGGCGAGAGCAACATCAACTTCAAGATTAGAGAGATTGTTCATCAATTAAAGGGGTTTTCCATGTTTTGTTCTATGTTTTTTATGGAACTCGTTTTTAGATTCATTATGATAGCTTAGAATTCGTGTATTTAGGATTATGGAACCTAGGGTTTCATGTGACTTTTGGGTTGATTTATAAATTTCAATAAAGTTTCTATCTTTTCTTGATTCAATTATGTTGTTTAATTGTTGATTGATAATTCTAGAGTATCAATATATGATATTATGCATGATGATTGAGAAATTGCATGTGTAATTAGATCTTAGCATAATTAGAGAGAATTACATGTATACTTAGAGATAAGATACATGTTTCTTCCGGAAAGTTAATTATTTGTGTGGGAATTCATTATACATTAATGCAATTCTAAGTTATATTACTAAGTGAAGAGATTTCGGTAAATAATTTAGGATTAGGGTTAATATGCTTGAGAAAGATATTAGCTTTAATTGTAAATCCCTCCGGTCAAGAATAATAGAAATTGAATTGAATATATTTTAAGCAGTCACATGTTAAACACTAGGGGAAATAATTCATAAATACGTTATTAATTTCTTGAAGTCGTTCATAGTTTTATTGCTTTCTAATTTGCTTAATCAAGTTTCATAATTAGTTTAGATGGTTAATTTCAGTATTTTTAATTCATTCAATTTATCATAATTTTCCGTTTAGATAATAGAGCTAAGGTTAATATTAGTAATCGAAATCTCTGAGGGATCGACTCGGACTCACATTCGCTATATTAAAATTGATAGGTGCACTTGCTTCATATCACCAACCTGGCCGCAACCCCTTCTCTTGTCACTTAATTTGACTCAAGGTAGGAAGAGGACCATTTCTACTATCCTCAACGAAGGTGTCCATGTT
The DNA here is from genome assembly GCA_024138015.1 of Lumnitzera littorea. Classification (NCBI taxonomy): domain Eukaryota; kingdom Viridiplantae; phylum Streptophyta; class Magnoliopsida; order Myrtales; family Combretaceae; genus Lumnitzera; species Lumnitzera littorea. The sequence goes on from JAMXBB010000001.1 coordinate 86,244,170, forward strand.
TGGCCCACGTTTCTTAGTCATTTCCCCTAATGGGTTGCAATGCAAGTCTAATTAGTAGTTAAGTTGACTTTGTGTTAGATTACTTTTGGGTTGATCAAGCAAATTCAAACAATTCAAAGCATGTAATATCATGAAGCAATTAACACATCAATCTAGCAATCTAATAGCATAATAATATTCAAGCACACACATTGCATATGTACAAGCAACTAACTTGCAACCATAAATAAGACATATACTAAGGTCTCTAAGTATTCTTAACAATACTTCAAAGTGCAATGAAACACTAATCTCACTTACTTGGATATTGATGTTCATTCTCCTTGTGTATCGTTCTCGTCTCGTCTTTCTTTATTATCCCTAAAATTTAACATAACATCTTTAGTTCATGTCCATTATATAACATATGTGTTCATTATGGACATTTAAGTATATTTCCAATTATGTTAGGTTAGTTTTTCTAAAGTATTTATTAAATATTAGTTAAATTAGGATATTTTCTAACAAAGGTTCTGACTTGATATAAATTGCTACCCAGTAGTTTCCGATTCAGGTTCTGACTTTAATAAATTCTTAGAAGGGATAGACATGTGACTTTCTAATCTACTCTCCAACTCCTAATGGTCTGACGTTTAGTATCAACCATCCTCGATTCCCAGTTGCTCTTATATTTTTTTATCATCTTCCATCAAACTACTTTCTGACTAAATTTTTTACTTGTGTTTTGACCCAATCCTTATGGTATTTCTATTATTCGAGTAGCCTTTTACTTGTTTTCTAACTCTAATATAGGTATAGAATCCATATACAAATCATTAGTTGATTTACTGTTGAACTCTTAGTGATAAGGATCAAAGAAATAGTAGTGGGTCGGGAACCCAGAAGGGGTATTCAAGATTCCAAAAGAAATAAGTACGAAGAACAGGAAGGTTTCGAAGGTAAATGTGAATGAATATCACGCACCAAGACACAAACACAATCAGGTCGATCTCAAAATAAGGTTTGATACAACTCATGAACACTAAATGCTGCTCGGGATTCAAATGAAGGTCAGATGCAACTCACTAACCAGTTCAAATGAAGGGAGTCACCTCAATCTTAAGGTCAAGATCGATAATAACATAGGAGAGTTTAAAGAGCTTAATCTATACTCAATAATCTAACAAATACTAGCTTAAGAGTAGCCTTGCTTAAAAAGGAAAAAGATTCCAATCGCAGGAATATACTTTTCTGTCTAATTTCATATATATTGTCATATGTCTTCATCTTTTGATGTTTACAAATGTTGCTATTTATAGCAAGTCCTAAACGTTAGTAGCAAAACTATAAAAAATGTACAAGGCCTTAAACCCTAAAAAATTGGGCCTATAAATAAAATAAAGGAAAACATGTACAAGAATACAAAATTGTGCATTTTATAGAGAAAGTCAGCATGCAATCACTCAGCATGTCTTAGAAGGAGTAGTATTAGAACCCAATAGGGTTGGCAGTTGGATGTATGGGTTTGGGAAGGAGTTCCCGAAGTCTTGCAATGTTTAGTCAAGACACTAGAAAGGTCGATCCATAATTGCCAAGTCCTAGAATCAGTCAACATGAGTCTCTCGATGCCGTATCTAGTGGTTCTTTGGTTCTAAGTACTTAGCCTTGTAGTATCTCAGCACCTCAGGTGACAATAAACTCGATGCCGAGTGTTTATCTTCCTCCCTCTTGGCCTTTTGGATGCTGTTCGACCTTGGTAAGCATTGATAAGCCTTGGCTTCAAGCAAGTCTACTACAGCTTGGATATAGTCGGAGATTGATTCCCATCACTTAGTATAGTTAAGATTATTACATAACAGACTACATTTTGATCCAATTTCTAACGAAGTTTTTGGCCTGCCGTCCTAAATTAAATGCTTATTTAGAAAGTTTCCAACTTACATTTTATTTTATAGAAATAATGTAGAGTCCAATGATAGCCTCTAAATAATATAGATTAAATTTCTAGTGTATTCACCATGTTCACACCAACTTACATTCTGACACACCTTCTAACTTATTTTCTAACCTACACCAATTATATTTTGAATTCATAAATGACAAAATTCTAGCATCTACACCCCTATTTTCTTACTCCAACATTCAAACCTAACACTCCAACCCTTAAATACAGCTATAAACCAATACATGGTTACCCAATTATTAAATCAAACACCTATTATAGGAAATTTCAGTTACATGCATATTAGATAAAACAAACCCTAAAATTCAATTTTTGAATTTTTGAAAAATCTTTTCATGGAATTGAATTAGGCATGTTGAAATGTTTATACATAAATTTTGGGATCAAAACAACATCATTTAGGCTACTAAAAATTACAATTTCGATTCGTTTTTTGTCCAGTTTATTAAAAAACACATATTTCAACTTGGGATTTGAAGAATCTAGTTGCATTTTGGATTCTACATGAAAAATTACCAAGGGAAACCAAAAATTATAATTTTTAGAGTTCGTTTACTATTTTTAGAAAAATAAAATCAAAAACAGCCAAAATTGAAACTTATCGTTACTTGCATCTCTAGCAATCGTTTGGGGATGGCAATTTATCTTCTTAAGTTGGCATTAAATCTACTGTTTCTAGGTGGTTTGGCTCGCTCCCAAGTAGTGGCTAGCTTAAGGAACCCAAAATCCTCCTATTTTGTATCATTTTCTTGCCATTTTTGCAAAGATCTTTTTCAACCCTTCTTGAGCCTTTCCAAATTTTCCTCCACATTCAAATTGACTAAACTTCATGTTGAAAGTACTCTTAGGAATTTCAGAAGATGCTTTGATCGATGGAGAGATTTTTCAAAGTTTAAATGTTCATTTCCCTTCTAAATTTCCAATCCCTGTGTCCTCTTCATCCAATATGTGTCATCATTTTCCTTCTAAATTTCCCTGATTGTTTTATAACTTTTTAACAATTTTCCCAATTTTATTAATTATTTAATAGATTTTACCCCATTTTGGGTATTTTTAATAATTACGGATATATATATTTATATAATAATTATACCTAATATATATACATGACTTTTATATATTATTTTATGTACAATATTAATTATATTACTCTTAGAATTTATCTCTAAGTGTTCGTTATTTTCCGAGACTCAATTCGCGTGTTACCGATAATAATAATATAGTAAATTTATATTATTTTGGCTATATTTTTAATATTTTATTATATTTTTAAATTCTAAGCCTACAACAACTCCTTAACTAATCTCATGAAGCCCCTCGTAAACTTCTAGTTTAATCGGGTTACTTTCTCAAATGCCTTAAATTGGCTATCAAACCTAACCACGTTAATACAAGTCTCACATTTAAGAGCACTCAAGTGCAATGAAGTTTTTCATATTGAGGTGAATCCATAAGGTAAAGCAAGTAATATAGAAAGTAATGAAGAAGAAGTTGAGAAAATATAGCTTAGAAGTGAGCTGGAAAATCTACTGAGATTAGGAAACTTTGTCAATGAAGCTTAGGCAAGATCTAATAAAATCCCTCAAAGATAATGCTAATGTGTTTGTGTGAGCCCCTTTGGATATGCCGAGTACCCCAAGACAAGTCATGACACTCAAATTGAAGATAAATCTTAATAAGAAGGTTGTTCAGCAATAGAAAAGGCATTTTACCCTAGAATGACAAGCTACAATGAAAGAGGAAGTCCAAAAATTGTTAAAGGCAGGATTCATATAGGAAGACCCTTATCCAACATGGCTAGCCAACTATGTGTTGGTCAAAAAGTCGAATGGCAAATGGCACATGTACATAGACTTCACTGATTTGGATAAGGCTTACCCCAAAGAAGGCTTCCCATCATTGAGGATCAATCAAATGGACTTGACCACTGGACATGTTTTACTTAGTTTCATTGATGTAGTTTTTAGATACAATCAAATTAGAATGGAGAAAGAGGATGAAGCACACAGTTCATTTGTCACTAACTTTGGTACATGCTATTATATTATCATGCCATTTAGGCTGAAGAATGTTGGTGCGACCCATCAAAGATTGGTAATGAAAATGGTCAAACCTCAAATTTATAGCAATGTTGAGGTGTATGTTGACGATATGATAGTTAAGAGTAAAGAAGAAGATTAGCACCTTATCAATCTTGAAGAAACCTTTGATACACTGAGAAGTTACAGTATAAAGCTGAATTTATAGAAATGCATCTTTAAGGCCACCTTAAGCAAGTTTTTAGGTCATATGGTGACTCAATGGGGCATTGAGGCAAACCCGAGGAAGATAAACGCTATCAAAGATATGAAGTCCCTTAGCACTATTAAGGAAGTCTAAGAGTTGACAAGTCAAATTGCTACCCTAAATAGATTCATCTTAAAGAGTGTAGACAAGTGCGCTGAGTTTTTTAAAATCCTGAAAAATTTAGGTGGATTGATGAATGTGAAGTTGTGTTCCAAGAGTTAAAAAATTTTTTATCACCCCCTCTAGTACTTTTGAAATCCATCCCTAAGGAGGATCTATTCCTTTATTTATCTATCAGCAGCTAAGCTCTTTCTTCCATATTGGTCCATCTAGAGAGGAAAAAGCAATGGTGGATCTATTATGTAAGCTATGTATTACAAGGCTTGGAGCAACGATATATAAAAATTGAAAAGTTCATCTTTGTTGTGATAATATCAGCTAGAAAGCTAAAATTGCACTTTGAAGCTCATCAAATTATAGTCCTTACGGATCAGCCATTGTGAAAGCTTTGTAGCGGCCTAACTCTTTAGGTAGGATGATGAAGTATGCCCTTAAGTTGAGCACCTACAGTGTCTAGTACAAACCAAGAACAATACTAAAAGCACAAGTGTTAGCAAACTTTGTCATAGAATTCATAGGCAAAGAAGATAGTGCAAATCTGCTTAAAAAGCCTATATAGAACTTATATGTAGATGGTTCATCAACTTGAGAAGGTAGTGGAGTAGGACTCATTTTGCAAGGGCTGTACAAATTAAAAATCCAATATGTGTTAAAGTTTGGATTTCCGACAAGCAATAATGAGGTCGAATATCAAGCCTTGATTACTGGACTAAAATCGGCAAAGGAAGTTGAAGCCAAAAGGATAAAAGTGTTTTTGGATTCACAGCTCATTGTCAACCAGGTCAAAGGGGATTACACAGCAAAAGAGGAAGTAATGAGCAAGTATTTTGTTATGGTATGAATGCTTATAGAAGAATTTTCATCCTTTTCTATTATGAAAATCCTAAGAATGTAAAATATTGCTAATGATAAATTGTCGAAGTTGGCCTTAATATCACTTCTAGACTTGAGCAATAAGTTCTTTATTAAGTATTTGCCGAACAAAAACTAAGGGGTATCAAAGCATTGTTGTGAAGTGCGGTCTTATCCAAAAGAAAGATCTTGGATGGATTTGATTATCGAGTACCTAAAGGATAGGGTGCTTCCCCTCACAAACAAGAAGCTCGAAGTCTTATATATCAGGCTACAGATTGTATTATGATTGATGACCAACTCAATAAGTGTAACTTTAGTCAGCCATATCTTCATTGGCTCATACCTTATGAAACACAACGAATTCTTTCCAAGCTACATGTAGGGATATGTAATAATCATGTTAAGGCTTAGACGTTGTATGTTTACACTTTAAACCTTGGCTATTATTGGCTGACTATGAAAGAGGATGCTCAGAATATAGTTCAATAGTGTCTACAATGTCAAAAACATGAGATTTTAAGTCATGCACCATCAAGTGAGCATTATAGCTTATTGAGCCCTTGGCCCTTTGCTTAGTGATGATTAGACATCCTCAAGCCTTTCCTTAAGATCACTAGACAATGATGGTCATATTAGGTGTAGTGGATTATTTTACAAAGTGGGTTGAAGCCGAGGTAATGGCAAAGATAACCGAGTAGAAGGTTTATTCGTTTAAACATATATATAAAAATAAATCGCAAATACTCCAACAAGTATACTGGGTTGGAATCAAGTAATATAGAAAAGTAAGGTTGTTGATCCCTTAAGAACTAAGAAATTACTAATCCTATACTAGTTCTTATCAATATTCAGGCAATTAAAATTAAATTAATTAATCTAATAATTACTTTAAAACTATTGAAAAGAAAATAACTATGAAAAAGCTACAATTAAGCAATTAATTGAGAATTGTGGGAAAATAGAATCCACCCTAAATTATACAAATCAAATTGTTATCATATTATATAGATTAATAGCTATATGATCATTCAAGTGAAATTATTATACCTTAAAACTTAAGGATTTAAACCCTTAATTAATTAGTCAACTTTCGCATCTTCCAATTAACAGTGGACTCTAAATTATAATCATATATCTCCTGATATTATGATTGTCTAATATCCTAAATTAATTATCCCTAATGTTTTAGTGAATAATCAATTGCCAAACATTACATTAACCTTTAGATAATTTTTAATTAATTCAATTAACTTTGCTTCCACATTAATTAATCAAATCAACTAAGAATGTTTAACAAAACCTATATTAACTTCCGTATCATTAGGGTTTCTAACAATTATAATCAATTGAACAATTATAATTGAAATCATAAAAATTGTAATCATGAATTATCCATATATCTCTTAATCCTATAACATGAATATAATCATCATCTTAACTATCTAGGGTTTCATCAATTCCCACAAATAATTTTAGTTAGCCATGGATTTGAAAACAAAAACACAAATATTGATTGAAATTGCAAGGAAATTCATAATTGAAAGCATAAGTAATTCACAAAATTGAATAAAAATAATTGAAATAGATGTCGCCAATTCTATATTGGAAAGAAATAATCTTCAATTGCAACTTCAATCTTGGTCTCCATAACAATAGCAAAATCCTCTCAATGATCAAAGTACCTCTCCCAAAGAATTTTTCAAAAACTATCTAAAAACTAATCTACGATTCTTAATGTCTAAGGAAAAGTATGTCTCCAAGTCTCTGAAACGATAAAGCATAAGCTATTTATATGAAAAATTAGGATTAGCTCATGTGAAGTTTCTTTTTTCATGAAGGCAAGTTATGAAGCCCAACAGTGTAAGTGTACGATCGGCATTTAGGCCAGTGGCATAGCCATCAAAAGCTAGTAGTGCAAGCTTGTAAGTTGTAAGCCGGCTGTCTTTAATTCCCATTTGCATGCATTGATTCGAATTTTGTTTATTTACTTAAAATTCCTCTAAATCATCCGTAATTCTACTCTTAAATCCTTGAATTCCTGAAATGTCTAAATGAAAATAATTAAGTACCAATTCTTAATGATTTCTATAAAATCTATAATAATTCTTTCTTAATTTACACTTTTAAAACATGAAAACTATGCCTTTATCAAAGGTTAAGTCATTTGTATTGAAATTCATCTTAGCAAGATTTAGGGTCCCCTATATGATTATATCTGATAACAGTCTACTATTCAACAATGACAAGTTTTGAGTATTCTATGAGAAGCACGACATACAATTGAACTATACCTTAGTCGCTCATCCCCAAATTAATGGATAGGTAAAAGCAGTCAATAAAACCATATGTATAGCTTAAAGCAAAGGGTTGACAAGCTAAGGGAAACTGGTATCGAACTCCCTAATATTTAATGGGGATATAGGACCACCTATAAGATCTAAACAGAGGAAACTTCACTCAAATTAGCATTCAGATCAGAGGTTGTCTTGCCCATTAAATTAGAATTGCCTAATCCGTAAACACAAGGACTTGATCTTATGGCAAATTAAGTTGGCCTGACAGCTAATTTAGATACTATTAGGGAAATCTAGGACATTACAAGAACAAGGGTTACCGCCTATTAGCATAGGGTAGCATGATATTTCAATTAGAATGTTAGACATAAGGTCTTTTAACTTAGAGATTTGGTTTGTAGGAAGATGGAAGCAACAGGCATGAGGGATACCTAAGGGAGACTCACAACTAACTGAGAAGATCTGATACGAATCTAAGAAGTTGTAGGGAATAGAGCTCATAGATTGGAGAGGTTGGAAGGATAAGTTCCCTAAGCTTGGAATGCCTAAAATTGTACTCTAAGTAACTACATGTAATTTCTTGTTTAAAGTTTATTGTTCCTATGTGTCAGCTTTTAGTAACTATTTCTAGACATATTTCTAGCAATAGTCCTAATTTTAGTGAAATATCAAGTTTGTTCTATGATCTATTACACAATGTCCATACATATCTAAGATTATCCCAATCAAATTATGATTAATGGATAACATATAGTTTAAGCCTATTCAGCGAACAAACTCAATCTTAATAAGTTCCAACCTAATACTATCAGTGAACTTATAATGCCTCACCTTTTAGATGTCTCTTTAAATTTTTTTTCAAACTTTTAGCGTTTTAAGATGATTCGTTATGCCATCCCTAAGTTAGGGATAAGGCGAAAACAAGATCTAACCTACTCTTTTACTTCATAAAATATTGGTTTCCGAATCACTTCTTATTCAACATAACATTTAGCATTCAAAGTTTTTACAAAAGCAAGCCATACTTAGAATACCACAAATATACACCTCTAAATGACATAGAAATCCATTATAGGTACACACTTTCGACTACGACTGCAGCTGCTACACTAAATCTTTTGTAAGGTAACACCAACTTCTTCATTGAAGAATTGCTTTAATGCACTTAAATCATATCCTGAAGCTAATGACTTCTTCCAAGAGCTCATCTTCAACTAGTACTCAAAAGTCTCCTTAAAACTATGATGTAATGCTCTATCTAATTCATCCTTAACCTGAAGATAAAACAATTTATCCCCTTAGCTATTGTGAGCTGAGTGAGAGTAAATAAATACACAATAACAAGCATAATTAATACTACAAGCACATCAATAGGTAGTTAGTCAAATTACATTAGCTTATCATTTCCAAACTAAGCAATTAATGCAAATAATGTATGCCATGCTCTTGCATGTGTTATGTATCTGTATCGATATCCTTACCTAGTCCCAACACTTATTTGGTTAGTCAACATATCTGAGCATTTGCATACAATGTCCAAGAATCAATAGGTAACAAGGAGCTGCTTAGGAGTACAATTTCTATGACCTAGCATTAATAGTAACTACATGAAGTGGTTTAGAAATGTAATTCTATATGCTTAAAAACTTAGTTTTTATGAATCAAGTTGTTTACTTGGTATACCTAACTCTGCTTATATTTAAAACTTAACCAAGCAAAAACTCAATTTTTATAAAAGCTTAACTTGTAGGTCCTTTTCTACTATGCTATGAATGCATGAAGCCATACACCAAGCAGTACCGAGCGAATTCAAGCAAACTTACTCATTACTTATTAGCCTAGCCTTTATTTATTTTCTTTGTTAATTTTATGACCTCGGTATCGATTCACTTGAGTGAACGCCTTAGGAGGTAGAGTGAGTCCCTATATCATATTCCAAGTTAGCTCAAATCCCAACAAATATCATACAAACAACAAGAACACTAACACAACAACTAAATCTAATATCAAAACATCATTCAATCAGCAATAGTAATATACAGAAGCTCCACATAATGCATCAAGCAACACATCAAACTCACTAGCAATCTCAACTAAACCAAAACATCATAAAGCATGCAAGTTTAAGAGTAGATATAATTCTACTTGAGGTACACATAAATGTCCACTTAACCAGCTTATTGTCCATTCCCAAACTTACCTATTAGCACAGTCCTCCTCTTTAGCTACTTTATCTAATAAAGACATATAGTATTGATTGGGCGCATACCACTTGATAGGCAAGTACATCTAATCAAGTTATAGTGTAGTTTAAAATGAACGTAAGTTCGAGTATCGATCCCATAAAGAACAAATGTATGAGAACCTAATTGCTAGTAGTTTCTTAAAATTTCCAATTAGCTAACTTGACAATATAGAGGAAATTATGTTTAAACAGGAAAGATGGATAAGTATTGATAACATAAGAAAAATAAAATAAACAAGAACAAGCGAAGCAATAAAACTAATTAAAACAAACAAGCAACATGAATTAATTAAAATAAAAAGGACATAACCCTTAGTGAATCTTTATTATTTACTATCTAGTTCCATGCAATATTTCAATCTCAACTATTCTCTAGATTATGGAGATTTTTAATCTTATTCCTATGGGAATTGGATTCTGAATTAGCTAGATTTGTATCTCTAGCTAATTCTTAATCTTGAAACCTTCTTTACCTGCATTGCTATTGAATAGAATATCTCAAGATCTCATGAAGCACCTAGATCCTGCTATTGAGCTACCCTAATCTAAAAGGATCCAATACTTAATCTCTTAGCACATTAAAACTCTTGTAATTATGCTTATCTATTTACTACAGGCTCATGACTATATAGTAAAGTCAAACATCAAATTAATAATCACAATAAATACTAATTGACAATTTTTAGGATAGTGTGAGGGGTCCTAATTTAAGAAATATAGAAAAACTAAAAAAAAAAAGGAAAATTTATAAAAATTACATAAAAAAGAAAATTTAGAAATAAAAAAAAAATTGGAAAATTCATAAAATAAATGGAAAAATAGAGGATTTTAGGGAAATTATAATAAAGTTTTAGATAGTTTAAGTTTTTATTTAAGTGTTTTTAGGGCCTTAGTATGAGGAGGGCCATTGGGCTTGGGTTTTAATTCAAATCTAGGCCAAGCTAATCTTATTTATATATGTATTTTGATTACACATATAAATAAGGCACAGACCAATGACCTAATAGAAATATACTTGAACATGGCATTGGGTTTAGCTTGGAGGTCTTGAGTTCAAACCACACTAAAGGCATGAAAATTCCATTTGTTTCTTGCTCACACAACATATACAACACACCGCCACGTATCAAGGGTTCATTGTGCCACGTATCTTAACACGTGGCACTAGTTGATCGAGTGGTAGCTAACGTAGCACCACGTATCGAGCCATGTGGCATGCCACATGTCCTTGATACATTAACTGCCATTGCTAAGTTAGCTACTACGTGTCACACCAAGACATGTGGCACAATGCCATCGGATGATACAGTTAATGTGGCACTACGTCAGCATTTTCCTTCTCTTTATCCCCTCTTTCCCATAGTTTCCTTCCTTTTTCCCAGCAAAACAATCGCAACCCCTTCGCTTTGGCCCCATTTTCTACATAACTTCTATGCTTAAACACATAAATTAATGGTGCAATATCATCCTCCATATGGCCTACTTTGAATTGAGACTAAAAACACATTGATATTCATCCCTTTGAGCTTCTAAATCAACGATTGAAATAAGGAAAAAGTTAGCAATCAAAATGTTAGCTCTCACTTAATTTCTTAGAATTTAATTCAATTTGTTACTTTCCAAGCTTAATCTTTGCTCGAGTAGCATAAATTGAGGGTGTTAGGATCATTCCAAGCATAAATTCTCACTCTCAATCTTTCCTTCTCTCATGTTGAAACTCTTTCTCTCTCCAATTACCTTTGAACCACCCCACCATTCTAATTAAACTCCCTTGGCCTAGACTCTACAACCCAGCTCTTCCCAACCACCGCCATGCCCCCACCATGCTTTCAAACCCACCATAGCTAAACTATAACCACTATAACTACCTTCTTGAAACACTACCTCCACACCTCCACAACCAAAATTGGTGCTACGGTCGTGCCCAAGTCACAGTATCCTTTCGAGTTGCAACTACTACCACTCGAACACACCAACTCCATTGCCACTACTACAAGTTCGAAAACCACTAAGCCAACACTATTAACTACGGCATCGTGTCTACCTCCACTATCACTAATCTAAAACACATCAAAAACCCCTCCCCCATTTGTTTTAGTGTCAAGATTGCCTAAATCGAGCCACCCTTAAGTTACCAATCTTCTCTCATTGCTATGACCCAGACGTAACCCATCAGAATTGCTCTAGACCAAAGTTCGACTCGTGACCCTAAGATCTGACTCGCGACCTTTTCATAGGTTCGACCTCTTTCCTTTTGTATTGTCCTGTATTTTTTCTAAATTATTGTGTAATTCGATTTGTACTTGTGAACTTAAAAAATAAAAAATAAAAAAAGAAAAAGAAAAATGAAGTAAGAAAACGAAAAAAAAAGGGAGAGAAGAAAAGGAAAAAGAAAAAAAAAAGGAAAAGATGAGTTTCATTTTATTTATTTAGTTTAATTCAAAATAATAATAAAATAGAAAATAATAAAATAATAAAAATAACAAATAAAAAACAAAGTTATTCTATCATTTTGAAAAACTTGCTCTCCAAATGAATAAAAATAAAGGAAACCTTTCTAAATTAGGACTACTTTAGAGTTTCCAAGAATAAAACCTCGATTAGGATCCTTTAGAAAAATTTCTTTAAATAAATAGAACCATTTAAAATCGTAAACTCAATCTTTTTCAAAAATTAAAATTAACTAACCTGGTTAATTTTTTTTTTTTTTTTTAAAAAAGAACTACGTACGTCTAATCAAGAATAATAGATACATAAACACGCATAGGGCGATGTAAAATACATAAAAAACCTATTTTTCCATTTTAGCTTAAATTATTTAAATTAGTCTAATTCATTAACTAATGATTGAAGTTTGCTTTATAGGATAGTTTTCAAAGGTGATTTTAAGGGATTAAATCTAAATTTGGAAAGTTGATGGTACCCATAATTATTTAAAAAGCTTAACCCCCATACTTGGTTTTCTGGTTCTAAAAATTTTTTTATAAAATTAGTTTTATCAAAAGACTAGTAGCCAAATTACTCCAAAAATGACTAAAAACCTTTAAAACTTTATAAAATGTTTCGAAAGTCTTTGAAAATTAAATTTAAATAAATTAAGCACAAAACACAAAATTAACTTCATTAAGGTCTAAAATAGTGTAAAAGAACCATAGAAAATATATGCTATTTTTATTTTATCAAGTATCAAAGTTAACAAAAGATTGTGCATACTTATATTCCAGCTTGTTATTAACTTGTTGGTTTTAAGTTTATTTTGTTGAGAGAATATTTGCCTCAAACTGTCTCTAATTTAGGTTAGCTTTAAAATTTCTAGATGAATACTATCTAACTTATATCTTTAGCTTTGCCAATTAAGAATGTCAAGTACTTTTCTTGATTTAATCACAAGCCTAACTTACATTAGGACCCCTAAGTGTAGCCTTTGATTCTTTCTCTGTTTTAGCTTCTAATTCGACTAATTCACTATATTTACTTATAATATTTTCATTTTTCAATTAAGTCAAGCTAAGCCTAGTAAAGAACATATCTATTGCGATATAATCCAAGATTAAAAACATCGTACACACACCACCCCACCCCCCAAGTCTCTACGATGTTGAGTACATAATAACACAATTTACCTTATTTATAATACTTAACAAATTATATGCATATGGTGGGAAATTACTTAATAATTATTATCTATACTCATTTAGATCCACAAAAAAAGAAAAATACAATGTACTTAGAAAATTATTACTCATTAAACTATGGCCATGAAAAGTACTAAAATAAGATAATATATAATTTTTCCAAAATATCAATTTTAAGCTCGATTTTGCTAAAAATTAGCTTAAACTAGGCACATAACCAAATAAAATTATAAGATTTAAATTGAATACTACCAAAATTGTAACTAAGTTTTAAAAATCATTACAAATCATATTCATTAAGGAATTTAATTAAAAACTTATTATTTATTTAACATGAAAAACATGGTAGATTATATAAAATAAATTTAATAAACTCTATATGCATAGTTTAGCAAAAATTCTTTCAATGTAATTTAAATATATCATATGAGGAATGTACCTACAAAAAATTAGCTAAAAAAAACATCGTTTACAATTTTTAAAAATTAATACAAAATTCATTGGAACATGACAATTTCTTAAGGAACGCATATAAGAACTTCTTCTAGGTTAATATTTTGTTTCTACATGCAAAAACACGTAGAAATACCAAGTTTCATAATTTTTTAACAACGTTTTATTTTTTTTTATAAATTTGAGGACTTACAAGTGAAAATTCTTGCGTTTTCAATTTTCCGGTCACTAAAGCTACATATTGCAACGACCCCTGTTGGAAATCCTTCTTTTAGCATCAGCCCTTCAACCCCCAAACAATCACCATGTCAGGTCTTCATATTCTATGTTTTCTAATTTCAACTATATATTTTCCAATAATTTCTCTAATTTTCTAAATTTCTTTTTAATATGCAAAATATATTTTCCAGGGAGTGTTTGATGGTTTTTGAATTATGTAAATGCCCTATATCACTTCTCTAACTCCTTTTTATGCTGCCCAAGTCGATGGAAAAAGAAAAAGTGGCCTAACATGTGTCAATTGGTATTTATTCTAAATATTATGTATTATCTTAGCCTTATTTTTGGTCACTAACTCATAAGTTGTCCTTCTTAGTGAATTGGGAGTATGCTACACCTATTTCAAGAAATTTACAAGTGGATTTCTATTTTTTTTTTTATAATTTTTTAATGATTTGTTACAATTTTTATCTAATGTTTAGCATATTTTGTAATATATATACATATCGGGTATACGATATATATATAGTATGACTTATTAATCACACTAGATTGTATTTTGACTCCTAAACATTATTTTTATAAGTCAAATAATTTATCTCTAAGGGCTTATTACATTTTAGGGCTTAAATTTTAAGTTCCCAATAATTATTAAACGATCTAGGTAAAAAATATGTTTTATTGAAATTAAATGTTATTATACTTTATTTCGGTAAATTGACCTTACTAAGATTATTCTTTTAACTTTTTGATCTCATATTAAAATTTTACTTAATTCGAATAAGATTTTCTAAAAGCCTTAAATCATACCGAACACCTTTAACTTATATCAGTACCAAGTGGTTAGGGCCTTGTCACATAACTAAACTCGCTTCTCAAACTTCTCTTAGTAAGTGCATTTCATTATTTCCCTTAAGTATACTTTCTAAATTGTATGTGTGATAAAAATAATCCACTATCTCGAGTATAGGGTAGTAGGTTGAAAACCGAGGTTTCACACTCCATCCCTTTTACAAAAAGTTTGATCCTCAAAACTTCAGTACTTCCAATATCCAAGTTATAGACTCATCACTACTTTTGTTGTGTAATTCTAATTTTTACATTACATTACAATCATCAACTTTTGTGATGGTGAAATCCTTCTATACCAACTTTTGTATTTTTAACCTTAAATTTATCAACTCAAGAGACTCTCTGCTTTAACTTATGAGTTTCAACGCTTTTCTTCACCTTATTATTTAACTTGTACAGTATAAGCTTAATATAGTTTGTTCTAAGCATTCCTTGTTTCATGTGTTTTGTTATATCCTCTGTAACATCCTCTACAATGTCCTCTACTTCTCTTATTCTTTACTCTCTTCTTAGTTCGAGTCATGCTTTCACCATATCTCATGTTTTTATCTAGATACCATGACCAAAACATTGATATCCATAAGTTACCCTTTGCACCATCTAATGCCTTTCTCATGTCCAAGTCAATAAACTTCTATGTCAATCTCTTGCCAATATCAATTCAAACTCTAACATTAGTTGGTTCCTATCAAGGTTCATAGCTATCCCCACCATTGCCCCCCTATCCATCCCATAGTTTTATTCAATATATCTTTCCACTTAATCTCTATCACCTATGCATGTCCAAGTCTCAATTTCACTTAAGATTGATCATCACTAATTTATTTCCTCGCATCTGTAGGTCATACATTACAATCATCATGCTACTATCATAACTAAGGACTTGAGTGCTTCATATAATTAATACACATATTAGCAAGAATGAGTTAGGCAAATTTAAACTTTCTATCGACTTAAAACTCTAACGAGATAGAGAATGACTCATACCAAGTGAACTCGACTTGATCCGACATAAATTAATACAACTCTTGACAAATAAGACTCACAAAGACACTAGATACTTTTCATTTTGATAATTGATACAACATGACTAAATCAACAATAAAGATAGGAAACTTGTCATAAGAGATATGAGAGTCATAACAAAAATAAGTTTTAGTGAGAGAGTCATTAAATTCATATATTTTCCATCCTATTCTTGTTTACCCCATGCATTAGGGTGTACATGAAGAGTATGCTCATATAGTGTTGTATTTATATCCATTAATTACTTCATGCACCAATAATCATCTGACCCTTATTAACTATTACCTCATGAGTCATAATTTCATTTTGTACAAGATCAGCCTCTGGATTAAGCTCTAATTGTTTCTCTGATAAAGGTTTTGATTCATTCTCTAAATTAGCTTCTAATTTCCTACTTTTGACATTTCCTACCATTTCATTCATTTCAACAACAACTATAGCCTACATCACTACATGCCTATCCTCACTAGGATCTCCCTATAATACCTACTTTTAACTCCTCTTCTTCAAGTTCCTCATCTTCTAGATCTTCCTCTACATTATCCTCTAGTTCACCATCAACTAACTTAGATTACTTTACAAACCAGATTGAGCTTTATTTTGAGGTTTTACAAGGTGTAGATCATCTTGTGGTGCTTTAGGTGCTACTGGTTGAGGTTGATCTTTCACAAATTAACTTAGCTACCCCACTCAATCTCACACGTGTTTTTGTCGTGTAATCCTCCATAAGCATGACTTTCTTATCTTAAGACATACTTCATTCCTTTTCTCCTTAGTTCTAATATGTAAACCTACCTAAATCTTTTGACAATTTCTTTACTCAAGTTTCTATGAATTTTTCAATAGTTTCCTTCTCAATATCAGCTTAAATTCATCAAGTTCCTAAGCACTTTCCCAAATATTTTCATCATAGTTTACTTCAATCCATGTTTCTCCATACTGATAAGCTCTTGGAAGAAGTCATTGGCTTTAAGATATGATTTAAGTACATAAAGGCATTTCTTTAGGGATGAAGTTGGTGTTGCCTTACAGAAGACTTAGTGTAGCAATTGCAATCGAAAGCATGTGCTTATAAAAGATTTCTATGTCATATAGAGGTGTCTAATTATGATATTCTAAGTATGGCTCACTTTTGAAAAAACTTTCACTATTGAATGTTATGTTGAATAAGAAGTGATTTGGAAACAAATGTTTTATGACGTAATAGAGTAGGTTGGATCTTGTTTTCACCTATCTCTAACTCAAGGATGGCATAATGAAACGTCTTCAAACACCAAAAGTTTGACAAAATTTTTAAGTAGACACCTAGATAGTAGGACGTTACAGGGTGGTATTAGAGCATAATAGTGTTAAATGGGTCTCAAAGCATCACAACTTGTTTAGAAGTAAGGATTTGAAGTTTGTTTGATGGAAGCATTAAGACTTTTATGTTGATTTGATAGATCGAAGTAAGAACAAAGATGAGGATTATGACATAACTGGGAACATGAATCAACTAGTACTTTATAATCTCCTTGAAAGTATGATGTAATGTTTTATTTAATTCATCATTAATTGAGGATAAGATACCTTTTTTCCTTAGCTACTATAAATTAAGTGAGAGTGGATAAACACAAATTAATACCACAAGCATATTAACTGGTAGTTAGCTACATTACATTAACTTATCATTTCTCAGCTAAGCAATCAATGTAAATAGTGTATGCTATGCTCATGCATGTGATATGTATTAATACTAATATCCTAACCTAATCTCAACACTCATTTGGTTAGTCGACATACCCGAGCATCTAAATATAATGTATGGGAACCAAGAGGCAATACAGAGCTGCTTAAGAGTATGGACCCCAAGACCTAAACTAATAGAAACTACATGAAGTGGTTTAGAAATGCAGTTATATATGCTTAAAAACTCAACTTTTATGAATCAAGTTGTTTACTTAGTAAACCCAACTCTTCTTCTATTTAAAACTCAGCTTAGTGAAAACTCAGTTTTATAAAAGCTAGACTTATAGGTCATTTTCATGCTATGCCATGCCATGAATGCATTAAGTCATATACCAAGCAGTACCTAACAAATTCAAGCAAACTTACTCATTACTTATTAGCTTAGGCTTTACTTAGTTTCTTTATTTGTTCTATGACCTTGATATCGGGTTCACTTAAGTGAACACTTGAGGAGGTAGAGTCAATTCCTAGATCCTTTTCCAAGTTAACACAAATCCTAGCAAATATCATATAAACAACAAGCAACACCACCACAGCAACCAAATCTAATATCAAAACATCATTCAATCAGCACCAATTATACATGGAAGCTCTACATAATGCATCAAGCAGCACACTAAACTCACCACTAAGCTCATCAAAGCCAAAACATCACAAGGCATGCAAGGTTAGGAGTAGACATAAGTTTACTTGAGGCGTACACAAATATCTATTTACCTGGCCTATTGTCTATTCCCAAACTTACCCATTAGCACATTGCTCCTCTTTGGCTACTTTACCTAATAAAGATGTGTAAGATCAAAATTAACTATAGATTGTGTGTACTTATTTTCTAGATTGTTATTAACTTGTTAGTTTTAAGTTTGTTTTGTTGAGAGAATATTTTTCTCAATCTATCTCAAACTTAATCACTGACTTAGCCTTTCGACTAGCCTCTAAATTATCCTTTAATTCAAGTTAACTTTAAAATTTCTAAATGAATACTATCTAACTCATATCTTTAGCTTTACCAATTAAGAATCTCTAATACTTTATTTGATTCAATCCTATGCCTAACTTACACTAGGACCCTTAAATGTAACCTTTGATTATTTCTCTATTTTGGCTATCGATTCACTATATGTACTTATAATATTTTCTTTTTTTAATTAAGCCAAGCTAAGACTAGTAAAGAACATGTTTATTGTAATATAATCCAAGATACACACCACTCCCTTCCCTCCCAACCCCACGATGGTGTTAAGTACACAGTAACACAATTTACCTTATTTATCATACTTAACAAAATATACACACAATGTAAAAGATTACTTAATAATTAGTATCCATACTTAATTAGATCCACAAAAAATGTAGTGTACTTAAAAAATCATAATCATTAAACTTTGGCCATGCAAAGTACTAAAATAGCATAATATATAATATTTTCCAAAATATCGATTTTAAACCCGATTTTACTAAAAATTTGCTTCAATTAGCTAAATGACTATATAAAATTATAAGATTTGCACTGAATACTTCCAAATCATAACTAAGCTTTAAAAATGATTACAAATTAGATTCATTAAGAAATTTAATTAAAAACCTATAATTTATTTAACATGAAAAGCATGGTGGATTTCATAAAAGAATTTTAATAAATTCTATACATGTTTACAAAAAATTCCTTTTATTTAAATTAAGTATGTCATTTGAGAAATGTTACCACTAAAAGTTAGCTCAAAATGATAACTTTATAACAAGGTAGTTTCTTAAGGAGCCCATATAACCACTTCTAATTTCAAAATTCTAGGATAATATTATAATTCTACATACAAAAATAACTAGGAATATTGAGTTTCATAATGTTTCAACAATGTTTGATATTTTTAATAAATTTGAGGACTTACAATCGAAAATTTGCGTATTTTTTTATTTTCTAGTCACCGAAGCTTTGCCGATGGTGACCCCTATAAAAAATTCTTCTTCTAGAATTAGAGTTCAATTCCCAAATGGTCATCATATCAGGTCATCATCTTCTATCTTTTCTAATTTCAATTATATTTTTCTAATAATTTCTCTAATTTTGTAAATTTCTGTTTAATATGCAAAATATATTTTCTAGAGAGTGTTTGATGGTCTTTGAATTGTGTAAATGTCCTACAGCGCTCCCATAACTCCTTCCTATGTTGCCCAAGTCAATGGAAAAAGAAAAATTATTCTTAGATGTGTCAATTGGTATTTATTCTAAATATTATGTGTTATTTTAGCTTTGTTTTTGGTTGCCAACTCATGAGATGTCCTTCTTACTAAATTAGGAGTGTGCCATACCTCTTTCCCAAATTTACAAGTGGATTTCTACTTTTTATCATTTTTAATGATTTATTACAATTTTTATAAAATATTAAGCATATTTGGTAATACATATATACATATTGAATATATAATATAATATATATATATATATATATATAGTATGACTATATAAAGACACTAGATGCTATTTAACTTCTAAAAATTATTTTTATAAGTGAAATAATTTCTCTAAGAGCTCGTCACATTTTGGAGCTCAAATTTTGAGTTCCTAATAATTATCAATGATCTTAATAAGAGTATATTTTATTGAAATTAAATATTCTATACACTTTATTTCAGTAAATTGACCTTACTAGGACTATTCTTCTAACTTTTATGATTTCATATTAAAATTTTACTTAATTTGGATAAGATTTTCCGAAAGCCTTAAATCATACCAAACACCTTAATTTGTATCAATACCCAACAACTAGGGCCTTGTCATCTAACCAAACTTGCTTCTCATGATTCTCTTAATAAGTTTATTTCATTATTTCCTCAAACTATACTTTTTAAGTTTCGTGTGTGATAAAAATAAGCTACTATTTTAAGTATAAGGTAGTAGGTCGATGATTAAAGTTTCACAAAACTTTAGCAATCTTAACAAGTTTGGACTTAACATAGTTAGCAAACTCAAAGCAATTTTAACAATAAGTTTCAACCCAATAAGGTTGACGGACTTCCAAAATCCACACCTAAAAAGGTTAATGGATAAATGCCTATTATCTTAGTTAGGTTCGAAACTCAAGCACTAAATGTTGAAAGCCTCTTCAAGCAAACACATCATGCTTAGCCTACTAAGCAAATAGCACACGAAATAAAACATGTAGAAAATAAATTAATGCAAACAACAACTGGGGTCAAATAAGTCCAACAAATTACAAAAAGTAAGGCCAGCATCTTAGCCTAACAAAGTTTAAACTACAAGAATATCTAGTTAAAAATTTGATTAGTAAAGTTCTATTTGGGAGCATCAATTGGAATAGGATTTTAACCAGCATAGGGCATTTCTATTAGAGCAAGAGGTACTTCTATTAGAGCAGGAAGCATTTCAAAGGGAATGGATTCCTCTGAAGGCTCGAGGTCTTCAACAATAGTAGGGAGATTACTAATTTGCCTTTTATTGTTGCCATCTTCCTTAGCAATGACATCCTCTTTATCATCGTTGTTACTGTCCCCATTATCAACATCAGCAAACCAAGGCAAGAGAAGTTGTAATTGGGATGGGCTTTCAATACTTCCTCCCTAACTAGCTGCACCCCTTCAAGCAGTTTCTTTCGAACCAGCCTCTCGTAACACCTACTTGGCACGACAATTTTCAAGTCCTCTTCCATAGAAACCTTTGCCTTAAAGGCTTATTACATCTCAGCAATCTGGCCTTCTAAGTAAGGGGTGTTATCTTTCAAATCTCTTATCTCAACCTTTAACTTATCCTCTTTACTCATTGAAACAATGGTTTAACTTAAGCTCTAACATTTATCCTTCCGCTCTTCAAGTTGATCCTTCAGCTCCTGAGTCTCCTTAAAAAGCTCGTCATTATGAGCCTTTCAGGTAACAAGTTCCTTAGATACCTCTTTATGGGTTCTCTATTTAGACTCCAAGAGCCCCCTAAGCTTTTCTACCCCCATTTCAGCTTTGATCCTTACATTTTTGGTAGCCATTGTCTAATGCTTTGGAGACATTATAAGCCTCTTCAACCCTTTACATGGATGCAACAAAAGATTAGCTTGCATATATAGATACTTTATTTTTGCCCTTCTTATTTCCTTATTTTTTTAATTATTTTTATTTATTTAGGGCCGAGTTTATAAAAAAAAATACAAAAAACTTAAAAATTTGAAAACATACAAAAAAAATTGAAAAAATACAAAAAAGAAAAAGAAAAGTGTTAAAAGTATCCAAATTAAGTCAATTAGTTATTTAAGATCGATTTGGTTAAACATAAAAATATACATGAGATTTAATTAGTTTTGAGCTTTTAAAAAATTGGGCTTCATTAAAAAAATATTTTTTAGGAAAGTCTAGTAAAAATTTGAATTCATGCAAGTGGGTTTTTATTCAATTTAAAATTTGAATGATTTTTTCTTTTATTAGATGAATAAAAATAAGACAAAGGATTTATTAAATAGAACTTGGGTTGAAAAATATTTAGCATGTATATTTATCGATTGTTCAATTCTTTTAAGAGTATGGGGTAATCTTTAAAATAAATTGGATTGAGTTGGGTTTAGGTTTGAAATTGGGCACCAGTGAGATACACGCAAAATACATGCAAAATCATCATTAAGACTATCATACTTGCCAACCATCGATGGACTGATTGGATTAACTAACCAAAGTGTGTTTTATAAGCTAAATATAGTTCAACTACTCAATAAGTTAGAGAAGAAAAGCTTGGTTAAGTAGTTGGGCACATAGACTTAAGCTAAGAGCTTTAGAGGTCGAGAGTTTAAGTCATGTTAGCACTTCAAGCGAATTTTTTATATTTTAGTTTTTACACAGTTCACATGCATCCCTTCCCTAAAATCTTTCCCAACAAAGAAAATGGGCGAGGAAAGGAAAGAAAATAGATGAACCTGATGCTACATAAGAATGTATTAAATCTTTCAAAATTTTTTTGGATTAAGTTGAATTCTTATTAAATCATTGACAAAACGACTAAATCTAATAAGGATTTGTGAAAATCTTCACTTAATAAGGATTTTGTAAAATTGAAGGTCCAAATACCCAGCCACACGATTACACGCACAAGTGCAGCAGCACACCCATGGCTTGCTCTCTACCACCACTTACCCATACGACCACCATCTTTATACGACCCTTTCTCTTGCAAACAGCCAGCCACGTGACCACATGCACAATAATAGCAACCTATAACCACATGCACGATGCCAATAGAAACATGCGACCAGACAGCCTCTCTCTCTCTCTCTCTCTCTCACACACACACACACACACTTTGTAGTCACCGCCCTACACACTACACATTACGCCCATGCATAGTTGAAGGTCCAAATACCCAGCTACGCGACCATAGCATAAGTGTAGTAGTACACCTACGACATGCTCTCTACCACCACTCACCTACACGACCACCATCTTTGCCTAACCCTCTCACTCACAAACACCAAGTCGCAGGACTACACGCATAACAATTGCAACCTATAACCACATGTATGACGTTAACAAAAACGCGTGACCACTTTATGATAACTACCGTGACCCAAACCTACCATGTATGGCTACTCTTCAAAATCTAACTAAACATTATTTTTCACTAAAAACCAATACCATGATTGAGTTTCTCATACCTTAAAACCTTAGAACAAATACCCATTCCAACTTGAAACACCCCGATTACAATTGCCCTAAATCCACCATTGCTCCCAAAACTTGAAACACCATTAGAAGACCACCGCAAGGCGAGGCATTGATGCTAAACTTATTTTTGTCTATCACTTTGTTGTAAAAACATCGAATCCCGCTTGACTTGGTGATCAAAAAGCTCGATGCAATGTTAGATTACTACTACGTTGAAGAACTTGACCATGACCCGTTTGGAGATCCAAGATCTGACTTATGAGCATAGTGAACCCTTGGATCCGTCCCATGTTCATATTGAATAAGTATGTAGTAGACTCCTATTGTTTTTTATTTATTGGTTACTCTTATTATTATTATTTTACTAACTTTGGTTAATCTCTTTATACAAGTCTTAGGTTGTGGTTTATTTAGTGTTGATGGTTTTGTTATTTTATATTTTTTTTAAAAAAGGAAAAGAAGAAAAATTAGTTTGATTAGTTTATTCGAATAGAATAGGAGCTAACATGGGTTTTTGCAAGTTGTCACGTCAATTTTTATGAGTTGGCTATTTTTTTGGCATGTCATCATATTTTTGACAAAAACTATTTTTTTTTTTCATTTTTGCATAAATATTGCATTTTTAGAAAATTCATATCTTTTACTAATATTTTCATATTTTGCTTGAGAATTGCATATTTTATAAAGTTTTCATAAAAGTTGCATTTTTAGGTCTTCAAGGTTTTCTTGAAAAATAAAAAGATTTTTATCACTTAGTGGTTTTTTTTTTTTTAATTAGGACATTTTAGGGTTTTTTAAAATTGGAAATAAAAATTATGTTTTTTTAGGGTTTATTCTTAATAAAAATGAAATGGTTAAAAACATAAATTTGACTTGCTTCTAAAAATAAAATTTAGCAACAAACTAAATTTTTTGTTCTAAAATAAATAAGAATTATGTTAGTTTGATTCTAACTAATAGGTACGTCATTAGCTTCAAAGGAGCTCTAAAATTTGGAATATTTCTTTTTTTAGGAAAATTTGTAATAAAAGATTTTAGAAAATCATTTTCCATGCATTCTCCATATTTTTGCATATTTCTACATTTTTTAGAAAAATTATAAAAATAAAGGCTCGTTAGTTATATTTTTAAAAAACAAAATTTACATGGTGACTAATGTCTTGATAGATTAGCCTTTGGACTTAGCTTTTTGGTTAACATTTTCTAATTTTTTTTTAGAAAACTAGTGGATTGGTGACTTAATTAGGGTTTTTCATACCTAAGAAACTCTAACTCGATTTTTACCAGTTTTACTAATTGATGACTCCTAAATCATTTTGAAATATATATATATTTTTTTAATTTTTAAGAAAAATGTTTTTCCTTAATTTAACATTGAGTATAATATCAAATATTTTATATTAAGCGAGCTAGGTTTAGTATAAAATAAATTAAGGAAAACCAAAACAAGGCTTGACAAAATTGGCAACTCTACTAAGGAATGCCTGGTGGACTAGCTATGAAGGAATTTTAAGAAATTAACTAATGGGCCTTTTATTTTTATTTTTATTTTGTATATTATTGTAAATTGTGTGTACTAACATTGTTTTAGCGATATACGCCCTCTAAAGAGAAAAGTTAGCCTAATAGGCTAAGCCTTTTAGGGCTTTTTGAGGAAAGTTTTCTATATGTACCATATGTATGCTTCAACATAACTAAACCTTTAGGAAATTTTTTTATATGTATCATATGGGCTAAGCCACTTTAAAAAACTAGGATGAATCATCATTGTGTAACCTTCAGGTCGTAGGGATCTCTACCCCTATATGGTAGGATGATTGGCAAGCTTACTCATACTTTGATATAGCTCACAAATAATTTCTTCAAGAATATATGAGGTTACAAAACTTAAGGCTCATAAAAGGGATTATTAATTTTTAAATTATAAGAGCTTAAAAAGAATTATTATAACATGTGGCCAATTAGGTCTCGATTTTCAAAAGATTAAATTCATTAATACACATATATATGTGTGTGTATGTGTGTGTGTGTGTGTCAATGAACTTTATTATTTTTAAAATTAATTTTAGAATTTCTTACACTTATATATGTAAGTGTACATGAATATTGATCTCAAATTTATAATAATTATACCCCTATAATTTATTAATTACAAATCCCTATTGCATTGTATAATCATGTATCATATTGCACCACATTTTTTTGTATTTGTATTCCTATGTTACTTTTTTATATTTTATTATGTACATATTTGCCTGTGTATATTATGTGTTGTAATTCTTTTATTTTATTTTACAAATAAAGTTGTGCAATAAAAATTTGAGGTAAGAAATCCACCAAATTGCATTAAGTCTTTTATAGGCTAGCAAATCACTATTAAGGCAATGTTTTTCTTTCAAAAAATAAATAAATAAATAAATGGGTTGCAGTTTGATTATTTTTCTATGTGTTATGGTAGTTGTACAATATTTCTATGTATTATTTTTCATGTAAAAGATATTTCCACATAATTTATTGTAAAACATTTGTTTTTGTATAATTATCCTTGTACTTTATGCACCATTTGTACTTATAGGAAACTTATACACCTAATAAGGGTTTAGCCCATTTGTAATTTAATTGATATCAGTATGAGATTTTAGTAAAGTTGCAATTTGAAAAAAATTTATAGTAATTGTCGTATTATTATTAAATTGTTAGTTTCTATATTTTTGTCCATGTGCTTTTGTTTTATTCGTAATTTGTTCATTTGTTTCTTTTACTATAATTATTTGTTACACTGGAAGTCTATAACATGTTGTAATGCCCTATGAAGGGGCCTAATAGTTTTTCTAAAATTTTTATATCACGTATATATCCATGATATAAAGGCAATCACATGGATGTTGGTATACAGAATGACCAATCACTTAATAGACAACCAAGGGTAAGTAATAGAATATGAAGTAATTGTCAAATACAAATAAGTAACAGTTCATCGAAACTCCCTCACCTAGCCTACTTACCTACTTGTCTTGAACTTTGAGGTTTTTGAATTAAAAATTAAGCTACCTAAAACATAATAATAATGTATATGTAAGTATAGCAACCTTAAGAGAGGCCTAGTAGTATTACCTACAATTTCCATATTACGTGTGCACCCATGATAAGAAAATCACCTTGTAAGTCAGAGATTGCAAGACTCTAAATAGTTATTTGCTAGTCTTCAATTTTAGTTCATTGACTTATTATATAATATAAATAATTATGGATATCTATTTTTCCACAATTCCTCAGAACCGTAGAGAATCGGTATCCCCTACCAAAATAGTGATAAGATAAACAATTTCAGAAAATTCTAAACTTACTAAAGACATTAAACTTAATTGAAATATTAGTCATTTTTCGGAACATTCTAAATTAACTACACAAGCTTTTCATCATACTGATTCAATGGTAGCACTATACACTCGATTCTTATCCCATTCCCAATTATCGATCAACCTGCAAGGAAAAGAACTGTTGGGGTATAAGCTTACGCTTAGTGAGATAATTACCCTCCCTAATACTGCATGACAGAAATTTATTAAATGCACAATCATATGAATGCATGAACAATCAATATAGTGACCTAGGAACTGCATACGACTCAGAATTATGCCCCTTGAAGTAAGGGTTTTGAGATAATTAACCAACCCAAACCAAAATCTAGGTTCTAGACCTTGGGTTTTAATTCATTAGCACTATTGTGCTTAAGTCAAAATAAAACTAAGTATATATCTACATATATAAACTTTCACTACCGAATAATAAATCATATTTTCAAAATCCCAAGTCTAGCGGTGTGGTAACCTCCACAATCCACAAACATACGCCTTAAGCAAAAGCCATAAGACTCGGCCCTTCGCCGACGGTTGGCGTCTCCCGACACCTAGTAAGCCCATCAGCTTAGGATAGAGACTCAATATATACGATGACATAACTAGTGCCCAATCTTGCAGGAATCTCATATTCTTGTGAGTCCCTTCCCATCTTCTATGTGAAGCGGCAGTCGGTGTTATCCATATGCAATATGGGGAATGCATGATTCATTTTGATTTCTTAATCGTATAAGTGATTAACTCAATTTTCAAGATGATCAAACAATTCCATTCCATACAATTCACAAATATATATTAGTATAAACAATTCCCATTATTATATATATAATTAACAAGTCATCACATTCATCCATAAATTCATACACATACATCTCCCATATCCCACAAGCATCCAAATTTATATATATAAGTTTAGGTGCATCTATTCTACAAGCAAAATTAAGTAAAGAGTCATCGAGAATTTACTCACTTAGCCATATGGATCAATCAAAATAATCCAGGATAGGTCATCTCCCAAAAGCCGGGTTCCCCGGACATCACAAATATGATACTATAAGGATTTGAATCAAAACTTAGAAAACTAAGCTAAAACTCTTTGAGTTATACTTTTGACTTAATTTCATAATTTTTCCCGGTTTTACTTAAAAGTTCAATCGCGTATAACTTTCTCGTTTTAGATCCGATTTTTATGATCTTATAGTCAATCTTCATCGTTTTCGAGTGTACTTTAACTTGGTGAGGTTAGTTTTTCGAAATGAGGCATACAATTCTGTCCATGAGTCAGAACAGTAGCGTTCCTCATGTGTTGGAGTGCTTTTGGGCCTTGTTTGGTAAATGGGCTTTTTGATAACTTGATAAATCCTTTGGGCTCGGTCTTAAGATTTTATCCTAAGCTTAAAATACTCCTTGAGATCAAATTTACAACTTTGAATTATATTCCTAAGGCTAACAACCACTTCATGGACCCTTTAGTGGGCCTAAGTTGTCAAATAGGCTTGTTTTTTGTTCAAACTAAAGTTAATGACTTTGGTGGGCTTATGGAGCCTTAGATGGATTTCTTATGGGCTTCAAAACAACCTCTCTTAAGTGCTGGTTAGAATTTTATTAAAAGCTCAACTTAGAGTTCTAGGCTTGTTTTGAGAGTTTTAGGCTTTATATACTTACTATACTTGCTTTAGTTGATCTTTTTACTTTGTTCACTTACTTTTATCATATTTTTAAGTATCTTTTAGTTATGTTCCAGATCTGGTTGTGATGATTCCAAGGGGTTCTCACTTGGTTTTTCAACTTATTTCATCATTTCCTTAAGCTTAGGTGTTAGATAATGCACTTAAACTACTTGTATCCAAATCTTAACTTAACTTTTCTTCCGTAAGATAATTCTTTAACTCATGCTTCCCACAAAGAAATAGGAGATCTTACACTTATTACAACTTCCATAGCATAGCTCGTGTTATACAAAGTTGGTTTCTTCATAAAACTTCATATGATAAATTTTTCCTTAACTTAAGTCTAGATTTGAGCATGTTTAACTTAATGGAAATAAAATCAACATCCAAATGACTTTTGAAACCTCACGTCCAGTATGCTCATCTTCCATTCAAGTTCTTGTTTCAAGATTTTCTCAACTTAAAATCTTTCATTCAAAGTGTTAAGCAAGTATCTTTACAAAACACCAACTTTATAATCTCATGTTTTAACTTCATGTAAGGGTTTCATGAGTTTGTTTCTTAGAATGGTCTTTGGTGTTATAATAACTTAAAATCATACTCATATCTTCAAGAAATCAAAGTCTCTTAACATAAATACTAACCCACTAATCACAAGAAATACTTACTCGTCCTTAAAGCAAAATATGGTGGTTGCGTACAAAGGTTCCACTTAAGCTCTTAACTTTGCTTCCTCTTTTGCAACCTTTTGGAACCCGAATCGTTTGGTCTTTTGAAATGGGGTTTGTGGAAGATTCTAATGGTCTTAAAAGATCTTAGATGGTGAAAGAAAATGACGCAAGAACAAGAGGAGAAGTTGCCGTGAGTGAAGTTTGAAAAATGGGACCAAAGTTGATTTTGTGGGGTAAGGTTGTTTCTCCTTTTTATGTTTGTTTCAAATGAGAGAAAGAAGATGTGAAAGTGAAATTGAAAGTGAGAGAAATAATGGAGAAAGTGGCCGGTTGGAATTGAGAGAGAATGAGTGGTTAAGAGAATTTGATCTCTTGAAGATATGAGTATGATTTTAAGTTATTATAACACCAAAGACCATTCTAAGAAACAAACTCATGAAACCCTTACATGAAGTTGAAACATGAGATTATAAAGTTGGTGTTTTGTAAAGATACTTGTTTAACACTTTGAATGGAAGATTTTAAGTTGAGAAAATCTTGAAACAAGAACTTGAATGGAAGATGAGCATGTTGGATGTGAGGTTTCAAAAGTCATTTGGATGTTGATTTTATTTCCATTAAGTTAAACATGCTCAAATCTAGACTTAAGTTAAAGGAAAATTCATCCATTATAAGACACTTCTCCTTAATTGTATCATCCAAAACAAGATCAAGTAAAATAAACACACATAAGAAGTCCTTTCATTAATTCTCCAAACATACATAAGGTTTAGATATAGTTCCTTCCGAAGTTACACGTGTTTCCTATAATTATTGGAATTTGAAATTCAAAACAACCATAAATTGAAAAGTACACACAACATGATACAGACAACTTCACTACACAATAACATCAACACCATAATAATAACGCTGGAAACACTTCGGAAGTTCAAGTTATCTTTGACTAATCACGCCTTGTAGAAAGTCTGACTTCATCATCATTTAACCAGCCTACTTGTCGAAGCCTCCTTCTAGGAAACATAGTTGAGGTTCCTTCATCTGGACTAGGTGATAACCCTGGGCGGTAAATCACCCGGTACAGCTCATGGGGCAATAGAAGTTCACATGGTTCTGGCTTGAGTGGCACTTCCACTTGGTACTCTCTTGGAAAAAGAGGTAAAATGTCTATGTCCTCTTCAAACTCAGGGGCATCAGGGTGGATATCAATGGTGTCTTGCTCTACATAAGGAAGGTAAACATTGGCAGGGGCTATTGGCGGAGGTATTCTATTTTGTTCATCCATCTGGACCACTCGAGGGTGGTCAGCTCTTAGGTCACATGCTAAGGCATAACCCTGACCAAGTTGACACCAGTGCTGGAAGCTAGAGATAGCCATCCTTGGGCCATCTTGCACCAAGAATATTATTTCAGCTTCAATACCATCCCCTTCTTCTCTTTCCATAATGTAGGTTAACTCCACATCAGACAAAATAGGTCTACGTATCTAGATTAGTATGTCTCTATAGCGCGCTCTCCAATAAAGGCTTAATCCTGCCCTCCAGGATGTTCATATATCCCTCAGCCTACATAGCATTCCTATTAGGGCCATATCTTCGTATAGCACCCAGAATCTTCGTTGATATTCAACAAGGGTTTCTCTTTCATGCATCATCAGAAGTACAAGGTTCTGACGAACCCTACTTGCGTTATCTTGATCAACCATACAGATTTGTTAAAGATTATATACTCTTTCAGGAAAGTTTTACCACTTGTTTGGTATCTTAAAAATCTTATCCCAATTCCACCCCACTCTTCCTCACTTGGTAGGGGATTCCTAGCATCTAGGGTCATCTTTTACTTACTTTATCGTTAGTTTAAACCTAACTCTCTGATAGTAAGTAATTAAAAGAGGGTCTCTTAAAGAACCTAAAAGTTTACCTAATTATTGAAGCTTGCCCTAATCCCCAAGTACGGTTAAAACTTATTTCTACTCTAACTTTTTTATTTTAAGTCCGTTTTTTGTGTTCTTATAATTGATTTCATTATTTTTTAGTTTTCTTTTATTTAGCAAGGTCATTTTTGGGTTTAAGGTCGGCAAGTTTTTTATTTAGGTCTCATAAGTTGGTGCACCAAAAAGGCCAGTTTGGTCACTTTAGGGTATAAGCCTAGTTTTGGGCTTTAGGGTTAGTTTTTTATCTTGAGCTTTGCACTTGATATTTTAGGCTTCCTTTTTAAGTATTTTTAGTGAACTTTTTCTACTCAACATTTTAAATTTTCATCTTAAGCCTTAGTGTTGCTCTTTTGGGCCTAAACGGGCTTTTTTTCTTAAGTTTTAGGCTTTAACTCATTAGGGGGCTTATAGTAGATGTCTTGGATGGGCCTTAGGGTTTACTAGGCCTTAGGGTTTACTAGGCCTTTTGAATATTTTCCTTTGACTCTTTTTAAGTTAAATTCAGATCTGTTCATGTATTATTTAAGCTTGTATTTTAGTTTTCTTAAGGCTCTTTAGGCTTATTTTGCAATTTAAGGCCTTAAACCCAATCATGCTTACCTTTTTGGACTTAAGCCCATCATTGGCCCTAAGTTTAGTCCACTTTTCACAAAGTTACAAATCTAGTCATGAGTAATTAAGTGGGCTCAAGGCTTGGTTTGTGGGTTTTTAGTTAAATTTAAGCCTAGTTCATATCTTGACTTTATCCTAATCCAATGGTCCTAATAGGTTACTAAAAATGATTGAATGACCCATTTTATCATGAGTTCTAGATCTAATACTAATAGTTCATTGGGTCTCAAGTGGGTTTTTTAAACCTAATGTCTATTTTTGGCTTAACTATTCACTATAGACCTTATTTAGCCTCTTATCTTACAAGATTAAGTCCTAAATCCTAATTATCTTTAATTAATCATCTGATTAATCCATTAATAAACATTTTACAGCATGTTTTTCAACATGTTTAAGGTGGTTTAAGATGATTTCTTAGAGTTTTCTATACATCATATCCTCACTTGCTAAAACATGCATTAAACTATCAATAAAATGCACCTAAAACTATTTTCTACTAAAATAAACATGAGAAATAAAAAATGCAATTGGGATATATATACATGCGTTTCAACCTTAGCATAGGAATGAAAATATAATAATGATTCTTCTACTTTTCTTCAAGTTATCATCTTAATACAGCTTATGTGCTTCTAAAGTTACACGTAACATGTTTACTACACTAAAAATATAAGAAAATGCATATATATGAGCATGTAAACATGGTAAACTAAGGTGGAATTTTAATAATTTTTTCCTTAGTTTTTAAGCCTAGGAACTATGCTTATAAACTCAAATTAGAAGGAAAGTTGAGAAGGTGCGAGTTAACCTAGATGGAAATTCGAAGGGTCTTATTTTACTTCATTTTTGACAAACAAAACAAACTCCTTTGGTAAAGGATGTTTGTCGGCAAGAAAGGGGAATGAAAGAGGATTCAAATGAAAGTAATTTTGTATTGTTTGGAGGTTGTGGTATGGAGTTATGGCTTAGGGCGTTTAAGTGCCCAGCTAGGTCCAAAAAGCTTATTCTTGTTTTTCTTTTGTTTTGGACCATGTATTTAGAGAGTGTTTCTAGGGTTTTTTCTAGGGAAGAAGATGAAGTAAAAATGCAAATGGAGGGGTAAAAACGGAGTTGATTATGAGTAGTTATGGTAGGGAACAAATCCATTCTATTTTTGGTTGCATGTACCAACACAAGTGGGGACTAATTTGCATTTTATGATTTTTGCAAATTGAGGCAATGGTTTATCCACTAAAGGTGATTGGTCCCTTGTTTTCCCAACTAATTATGTTGTCCTATATTGTTAATTATGATTATCTTTCGTTAGTTATGATGCACAAATGCATGTAGATGATTAGAATGTAATTTAAGCTTATGACTCTAATTATTAGTGTAGACGACCATAGTTAGACATAATTTAAGGTTTTTCATATTTAATTAAGTTAATCAAGCCTATTGGATCATTTTATCTAATTAACTTAGGGTTTCTAAGGGTTGGAATCGATTATCGCTGATCGACTACAATTTCAAAAGGTAAATCGAGGTTGTTCTAGCAATTTAGTGAATTATTAGTAATTACTTAATAATGTGGCTATATAATTAGAGTTTATTAATTAAATTAGGGGCTTTTGACAGTAAATTAGAGTTTCTAATTCGCTTTAGGGCTTCTCTCGTTTTAGTGTTTTATGAGGGTTTAAGAGCATTGAAGGTATGCTTACGTTTTAGTGTTACCTTTAGAGAAAATTTATCATTTGAGATAAATTAGTAATTCTAATAATTTATTACCTTAATTGACTTAATTTAATTGATTGTTATCATTTGTAGATATCTTCTACCATTCATTATCAAGTTTATGCAATTTACGTAATTTAAGTTAAATGTTGTAATTTAGGATTTTTATTGTGTTTGAAGTTTAATCTAAGGTTTTATGACTTTAGAGTTTGGGGTTTGGAGTCTTTGTATGCTATTAGGGTTTATATAACTTTATCTTTAGGATTTTTCGAGTTCATTTTTAAGGTTCCAATTTAAGATTTTATCGGTTTTCATTTCTTCAATCTGATTAAGCCTAGGGAATACCTTGGTTCTCTAAATTTGATTATAAGTCTAAAACGTAAAATTTGTGGGGTTTACACATGTACCCATATACATAAAAAAAAAATGAGGTTCTCCTTAGGTTTGTAAAATAATTAATACCCCTTAGGTTATAAACTATGATTGCTATGTTATCCTTTAGTCTAATGTCATAAATGTAAAATTATCATCTCTTTTGTTCTAAATTGTTGTCCTTGTAATTATTTTTTTTTCCTTATTTTTCTCATTTTTGATATTATTTATGTAGTTAAACCTTTTAGGAAGTAATAATAAGCTAATTTTCTACAAGATAAATGATAATAAAATTTTTAGCGAAACAAAAGGAAAAAAAAATAGTCTTGCATATAAGTCATTGCCCTTAGACTGTAAATAATTATCTTCTTAAGGTGCCACCCTTCCGTATTGCCACAATAGGAATTAGATTACCACCAATCCATAACTAATGTCAACCATGTAGAATAATCAAGTTATTAAACAGTTATTTAAATGCAATGCAACAAACAAATGCTATCACATGACATTATCTAGTTCGTCATGAGATTAGAGAAACTACACTCGCTCTAATCTAGGTTGAGGAGTTTTAGCATACGTACAATAACTTATGATCAAACCTAAGCTTATGTAATGAAGATACCACTCCTCTCGTGACTACTTTTGAACCACAGCCTTACCCGTGTCACAACCTCCCTTCCTGTCACTTAGTTCGATTAAGGATGAAGGAAGGACTATTATGTTCCGGCGCTATCCCTTTTGAAGGTATTAGTATTTGGTCGGAGAATCTTAAGTATCTCTTAATAGGTTGCAATGCATGTCCGGTTAAGATTATTGGTCATATATTATTAAGTTTAGTTTAAGGTGATCAATCAATATCACGCAATATAAACAATTACGACTTAGAATAATAAGCTAGTAATTTACAACTAAGTTCAAAAACACAAACATATAGGTGTACATACAATCAAGTTACCTACAAGCATAATTAAGTATAATCTTAAGCCTCCAAATACTATAAAATAGTGCTCTGAAATACAATTATGTATTAATCCTAAACTTATCTAAACTTCCCTTTTGTTTTCTAAGGTGCAACTTGCAATAGACCTTTGTTGAAAGTCTCTATAATGCAGATGCCATTTTTGTATTTATATAACTAATACATATAAGGTTTATTGTTGCAACTCATATTATTATCTTTAGTATAAGGTTTTAGTATACTTAATTATTTAGGCTTTTGATCTCTTGTGATTATTCTCATTTTTAGCTAAGTTTTTATCTAACTTTTGATTTCCTCTTTGATTCAACCTTTCAATTAGGTTCTAATTCAGCTCTTAATTATACCTTATTCATAATTCTAAAGGGCCCATAAACCTATTCTACAAAGTCTAACTACCTCTAACTCGGGTGAATGTTGTCTTTGACTTAGGTTCGGATTAACTTCCTAATGTACTATTACTAACCTTATCTTTAATTTAAGTTCTAAATTAACTTTTGATCCACATCTATTATATATTTTCACATCATTTCCCATACTTCAGTTTAAGATTAGAATGGAAGTATAATATACAATCCAACACTACTCCAACTTGAACTAACTACAATCAATTCCATTATTCGGAGTATTTCATATATATATCACAAATATCAACACCAAGCCCTTAATGTGCAAATCTAATACTCACAACATTTTAGATTTATTCTTTCAACATTACTCAACATCATAATATGCTAGGATACTCATCAAATCAAGATCTAGCTCAATTTCGTAGAAAATTATTAAGTGTATTTAGAAAAATAGTTGTTTAACAGGATTTTTGAGGCCTAAAAATTAATTAAAAATATGGAAAATAATTTTTACAAAAAAATTTTCATGGTGATTTAATATACATCATATGTGTTTTACAAAAAAATTTTGGAGCCAAAATAATATTAATATGGTTTTTGAAAATAAAAGCAAAATTGGCTTAGGTTTAGCGATTTGTTAAAAGCAATATAATTTGGGACTTAATTTAAATAAAATAATATTTTTCCTAAAAACTATATATAAAAATATGCAAAATATAATTTTTCATTATTTTTGGAATTACTTTACTAATTTCGAGTATTCTCACCTATACGTAAATTTATATCTAATATAAATAAATACTTCTAAATATTATTTAAGTTATTTTATGATTCTTAGTGTACATATAAGTTATCTCTAGTGATTTGTTAATTATTGGAACTTATTTTACGCATTTTCAATAAATAACAGCTAAAATACGTTTATTTTATAAATATAATAGTTCACTATTTTGTTATTTTATTTTTTTAAATCCGACCTTACTCATGAAATTAGGGCAGGCTCATATTTAGTTTTTTTTTTTCTAAGGTTCTTGACTTGTAAACTCGAGATTGAATGAATGAAGATTTTCTCTTGAAATTGGCTACAACACATTAATATCCATTTACTTAAACCATTGACAAAAAGCATCAAATTGGAAACCTAGAAAAAACCTAGCTGATTGACTGGGTGTATCATTTACAAAATGGACTACAATTTTTAGAATCGATGCCTAGAGTGAAATAAACCCATGAGAGTGTGAGTAAGTCCTGTTGGACTAAATATTTTAAGTAATGGTAACTCTTCCATAGATTGAAAATAATAGAACAATTGAATATTTCCCTAGGGGCATGAATGGTCATTTACCCCAAGCTTGAAATCAGTGTTTCTAGAAAGTTCAAAAATCATGAAATATGCTCTAAGAAACAAGACTAAAAGAATGAGCTGTTATTAGACAATGGGCCAAATTTACTGCTTAAAAGTGATTTTTAAATCTTATGAGATTCCTTTACTTACAATGCAATTATCTACCAAAAAGAGTGCATTTTTGTTTGAATTTTTTACAAAGACCTTTTTAGAAGGGAGACAAAGAACTTTCTAAAGTTGTCAAGAGAGATTTCTTCAAAGGCTAAAATTTTCAAAGATTCATTAGAATCCCTCAAGCTTTAGTCTATATCAATTTTTCATTTTGGCACTTCTTTCAAAACTCATTAAAGTTCTTGAAATTCTTAGATCACCTAACCTTTAGGGCACTTCCACTTCTTAAGTAATCTTGGATCGCTTGCTCATAAAAGTATTATCCGATCCTTTGTAGGATTGTTTGTTCTTAAGAGCATTATCATGTCTTTTGTTAGGTCGCTTACTCATTAAAGCACCATCCTGTCTTTTCTTAGATCATATGCTCATTGGAGCACCATCAAGTCCTTTCAAAGATCATTGGCTCATAAGAGTGCTATCTTATCTTTTGTCGGATCGCTTGCTCATTAAAGTGCTATCTTATCTTTATTAGATTGCCTGCTTATTAGAATACCATCTAATCCTTTTTATGATCACTTACTAATAAGAGCATCATCCTGTCCTTTGTTGGATCGCATAATCATAAGAGTGTTGTCTTATTCGGTCATTAGTTGGATCACATGCTCGTAAGAGTACTATCCTATTTTGTCACTAATGGATTTGCATGCTTACCAAGAGTGTCATCCTATCTTGTCTTCAAAAGATCTATCCTTTTGAGCAACTAATTCTTAAAGAGATTTGTCCTCTTAAGGATACTTTGTAAACCCTACAAGTTTTGAATACAATTGGAAGTCAGACAAGAGAGATAGAGTCAATGGATAGTCCCCAGAACTTTACAAAAATATAAGTGTAAAAACCTTAAATAAGATAACCTAACCTTAAATATTAAGTTAAAAACCCTAAATAAGAAGATAGAAAATCCTAAAGTAAGTTTAACCCTAAAACCCTAACTGTACGAGTAAAACCCTAGAAACCCTAATATGCAGAAAACCCTAAGATGACCAAGAAACCCTAACTATTTCCTAAAAATCCTAGAGTATTGAGAAAAACAAATTCAAGTAGTGAAAATAATTCTTTAAGTATAAACAAGTACTTCGACTTCCTAAAACCCTAAGTACTAAACATGTACACGAATCAAAAACTATCAACAAACCCAAAACCCTAAGTAAACCATAGAAGTACACATGTGGCATGACAATCAATTTAAATTAAAATAATAAAATGTAACAAGCCATAGAATTTCCCTAATTAAGCTTAATATGCTTAGTTAGATTTAATTGTGATTAATTGCCTTAATTGCACTCTAAACCCAATCCAACTTTCAGTACATCTTAAAACAACAATATAAGTGTAATTAAGAGGAAAAGACAATGTAATTAGTTAAAGTTGCCAATGATAATGTCCTTTTGAGGGACAAAATCTTGCCAAAAATAGATAAAAGTAAGCATGGTACAAGGTACAATTTGGGGACCACGTATTACCATCCTAAATTAGCCCCACTTTGTCCCTTCTCTTTCCCTCAGTTGCATGTCGGCCACCTCCATCCCCTCTCTCATTTCTTTTCATTTTTTCACCTCATTTCATTCCTCATAAACACCCTTAAAATCTCTAAAAATCACTCAAAACCCTAACTCCACAATTTACTCTCTCGGCTACCATTACACATACTACCATCAGCCACTATCACTCTACCAAATCACTAGCCACCAAGTCACATACCACCCTTACATGTCCTACTAGTAGGCTAACATACCTACACACCACTACAACTACCCTAATTTACAGCACATATCTAAGAAAGAAGACCATCATACCTTCACTCTAGTAAGTGTACTACTCTTGATTTCTTGAGTTATTCACTTAGAAACTTGTAGATTTCATGTGTAAGACACATCATACACTTGTAGAAATACATGATTTAGACTTTCAAGACATTAACTTAGATGGCCAGCTTAGAGTAATCCACTTATCTCACATAAAAGTTCAAGTAACACTACCACAATGTAGTAAAGGATAGTAGCTAGCAAGTTCTAATGACAAACCTACAAGAAAGTC
Source organism: Lumnitzera littorea (assembly GCA_024138015.1). Classification (NCBI taxonomy): domain Eukaryota; kingdom Viridiplantae; phylum Streptophyta; class Magnoliopsida; order Myrtales; family Combretaceae; genus Lumnitzera; species Lumnitzera littorea. The sequence continues at coordinate 86,282,683 of JAMXBB010000001.1, forward strand.
CATGAAACCCCCCATTTTTATGCATGACGCTACCTTTATTAGGGTTTTCCCAATCCATTTTTCTTACATTTGATAAATAAGAAACTTATATTAGGTGAAAACATGATTTAGATAGAGGAAAAAGCACTAAAATAGGTAGTATGTGAAAAGTGTAATAGAGACCTCAAAATGCCATCTTGATCGCCACTTAAATGATGAGTTAAGGTCTGTAAATTTTAATTTATTAGCCTAATGACATAATTATTTAGGAGATAAAGCTACTAAACGTACCTAAATTTTCATTTTTTTTTATTTTAATACCTAAACTTTAAACTCGTTTATTTTAATACCCCAACTTTTTAAATATGATAAATTAGTATTTTTGTTATAACGGTCGTTATTAAAAATACTTATTTATTTTACTTAGAAAAGTTGAAGTACCAAAATAAAATTAAAAAATAAAGTTTGAACACTAAAATGAAAATAAAATTAAAGTTGATGTACTTATATTATCATTCTACTATTTTATAATAATGACCAAGATACGAATCTGCTTAATTTAATACTAAAATAAACGAGTTTAAAATTGAGGTATTAAAGTGAAAAAAAAATATATGAAAATTCAAGTACTCATGCGGGCTTTATTCCAATTATTTAGTGTTAAGTATGATTTAGGTTGTGATTAATTAAGTTAAGTAAAGTAGCGATAAGTTAATGACTTAAACTAGCTTAATTACTAATTAGGGTCTTACGACTAATGTTAAAATTCTTATTAACACCAATGACCAGATTGGGAACTTATGGTAAATTGGACCTAACATGGAGTATAAAGTAGACTTAGGCACAAAAAGATAAATAGGATTGGGGTTAAGTCCCTAAAGTGCAAAACTAGCAAAAAAAGGCCCTAAAAAGTTAAAATTTAAGCCCTAAATATATGTGACTAGATCTTATGCTAAAAATGAAAAGGTCACTATTTAAAATATAAAAGGCCCATTAAGTCTTAAAGCCCATACAAGATACTCGCCATAGGTCTCTTAACTAACTAAGGCCTTAAACTAGTAAAAAGAGCCCATTTAGGCCCATTAGAGTAATAATAAGGCCTAAATAAAAAAAATACTGAATTTAGGTAGAAAATTCAAGTTAAAAATGCTTAAATAAAAGGCCAAGAAGTTACATGTAATGCCTAAGGCCCAAAACTCAACCTAAGGCCCTAAGATAGTCAAAATAGCGACCAACGAACTTAATTGACCCAAATTGAGACCTTATAAGCCTAAACACCTAAAAACGACCTCACCAAATGAAAGAGCACTTGAAAATGATGAAAAATGACTATAAGATCTCTAAAAACGAACTTAAAACTAAAAAGTTATGATCAAATAATGAAAACGATAAAAGCGGAAGTTTTAGGACAGGAAGAGCTAACTATATAAACTAAGATACAATACTTATATACTTAATTACAATTTCTAGGTGACATAAACCCAAGGATCAACTTGATTGAGGATTACTAGGATTGCTAGACGTTATGGTTGAGTGAATACACCGACTCCTATCTTATCTTATTTGTGCTAGTAGTATAGAGCATCATTTAATTATATATATTATACAAAATGATTATGCTTGAGGGTTGGGTTATATGTATGTGCTTAGATTGATTGTACTTATGTGCTAAAGATACAATAATATATTTGAATCGAGAATTAGATGTTGCATTAATAAGTAGGGCTTTGGAGTGTTTGTTATATATTTGGTTAGTAACCTGTGAACTAGAATAATAATTATTCAACTTTAATAAAAACCAAACATATATTGCACATTTATGCATTAAATATACAAGGCTTCAACACTATGTAGGGGAGTAGAAGATCATGCACGTTAGATTTGTATTTATATTGTGTTATTGTTGTATTGTACGACTTACTCATATGACATGTTCTTACCTCAACCCTTGGGATCTACTCGACTCTAAGAAATGCTGCCCTCTGCTTAAGGTCATGTCATATCCACTGCTTTGGGTCTACTAAGAAAAGATGATATATGACTACACGATAAATGTAGAGACTTAGGTCTTAATGCGCTTAAATACTTCTCAACTTAAGCAACGATGGGCATAAAACTATACTTTACATAATCACTAGTAAGTTGTATATAATGTGTGCATTTCATATGCGTGTCTACATTGCATATGCATGTTTAAATAACTTACTTGAAATTTGTTTGTTAGTAGGATAGGAAGGTTACTCACTAAGTTATTATTGCTTAACCCCCTTATAATTTATTGTTGCAGCATAATTTATGGTTAAAGTTAGGTTGAGGGATGCCCGAGGTTAGTACTAGAAGTTTTAAGATGGTCTAAGGGAAGATGAGAGCATGAGTGGACATTTGTGATATGTTTGAACTTTCTAGTATTATCTTATATTTTTCTTAAGAGTTTATAGTAGCTTAGACTACTAGTACTTTATTATGATTTGTAAGATGTATGTAAGGGGAAACTGTTTACCCCACTCTCTATGATACTTGGTATTATGTGATAAGCCTTAATTTATTTACTTTGATATTACTTTATACTGGTCTCTCCAGTAGATGCTAAAGTTGTGATGATACCTTGTATAGTACAATGAAGGTTCCTAACTAGTAGTGGTGTTGGCTTCAAATCTTCTCATAATACATGATAGTACTTTCACAACCTAGCCGCTCCTTGAGTTGTGACATACTTACCGATCCAAGCTAAGGTTTGTTTTTCTTTAGATTCTTAAGAGAACTATCCTCTTAAGGATATTCGACGTTTTAATTCAAGACCCTATTTATATGACATTTTAAGTTAGGGCCTTTTATTACGACTTGTCAAGTTAGGATCTTATCTTTCCAATGCTTTTAGTTGAAAATCTTTTACCTTGACCTTTCAAGTCAAGATCTTTTTTATCTAACATTTTTAAGTTAAAATCCCTCTTACCTTTCCCTTTCAAGATGAGATACTATTTAGCTGACCTTGAAAGTTTAGAATTTTCTTAGCATTCAAGTCAAAACTCTATTTATTTGATATTTAAGTCAGAGTTTTTTTACCTTGACCTTTTAAGTCATGACCCTTTTTATCTAACCTTTTAGGTCAAAGTCCTTTTACCCTAACCTTTTAAGTTAGATATTTTTTATTTGATATTTTAAGTCACGATCCTTATACTCCAACCTTTCAAGTTAGGACCCTTCTTTACCCTAACCTATCAAGTCAAGTTCCTTTTTGTCTAACCTTCTAAGTTCGAGTCCTTTTACCATGACCTTTCAAGTTAAAGTCCTTTTACCCTAACCTTTCAAGTCAAGATCCTCTTTATTTGACATTTTAAGTTTCGATCTTTATACTCCAACCTTTCAAGTCGAGACCCTTCTTTATCCTAACCGTTCAAGTCTAGTCCCTTTTGTCTAATCTTCTAAGTTAAAGTTATTTTACCATGAACATTTAAGTTAATCTTTTTACCCTTTTTATTTAACTGTTTAAATCAGTATCTTTTTTACCCATCACTTCAAGCTAAGGTTGACTTTTAAATTAGGATCCTTTTTATATGACCATTGAAGCTAAAAGTCCTTACCTTACCAATTCAAGTCAAGACTCAACAAAAATGGACATTTATTTTTTTTGTCCTTACAGTGAAGTTTTATCCAAACTTCATTACAAAGAAGGGTAACAGTAGACATTCCAAATTTACCTCCTTATTTTCTTATTTTTTTAATTATTTATTTTATTTTATGCTAGGTTTATGAAAAAAAACACAATAAAATTAAGGAAGGAAAAGTATCATCCAAGTTAAGTCAATCAGTCGTTTAAGGTCTGATCAATCAAATATAAAAATATATATTTGATAAATTTGTAGTCTTTAACAAAATGGGCTTCATTAGAAAAATATTTTTTAGGAAAAGTCTAGTAAAAATTTAAACTCATACAAGTGAGCTTTTATTCAATTTAAAATTTGAATGAATGTTTTTTTACTAGACAAATATAAATAAGATTAAGGATTTATTAAATGGAACTTGAGTTAAAATATATATATATATATATATCGTTTGTTCAATTATTTTAGGAGTATGGGGTAGTCTATAAAATAAATTGGATTGAGTGGGTTGAGGTTTGAATTAGGCCTACGTTATGCAAGTTAAGTATAGTTCAATTACTCAATAAAATAAGAAAAAAACCTTTGTTTAGTGGTAAGGTGCATGGACATAGGGAAAGAGACATAAAAGTCGCGAGTACGAGTCATGTCAATGCCAGAGGTGCATTTTTTTTTTTTTTTTTTACATAGGTTACGTGCCAAACACAAGACCATTCCTTCCGCAAATTCTCTCCTGACCGAGAAAATGGGCAAGAAAAGGAAAGAAAATAGCCGAGCTCGATGCTGGAACAGAACCTATCAAATCATGTGAAATTTTTTGTGGATTTGGTTGAATTCTTATTAAATCATCCCCATTCTAGCTATATGTGATTCAAACCTTTAGTTTAGATTTGAATTGTAAAGATTATAAAGGAGGCTCAGCCAAGTTTGAAAAGTAAAAATCCACCATCTTCACTCGACTGCCCACCGTGCAGTAACCCAACTCTACCCTCGCTCGACAACAACACCCATTCATTACCCAATCGCGATCCATTTCCCATAGACAACCCTCTCAGCCAAGTTTGAAAAGTAAAAATCCACCATCTTCACTCGACTGCCCACCGTGCAGTAACCCAACTCTACCCTCGCTCGACAACAACACCCATTCATTACCCAATCGCGATCCATTTCCCATAGACAACCCTCGACCCACTTTTACGCATGACTAGGAAACACCGCGCAGCAGCCCCACCGTCGATGCCTCTCTCTCTCTCTCTCACTTCATAGCGCCTCCCAACACACTACACACTACGCCCATGCACAACTGAAGTTCTAAATGCCCAGTTGTGTGACCATACGCATAAGTGCAACAGCATACCTACAGCCTGCTCTCTACCATCACTTACCTACATGACCACCATCTTTGCCTGACCCTCTATTTTGTAAACACCCAGTCGTGCAACCAGACCACAACAACAGCAACCCACGACCACACACGGGGCGCCAATAGCAACGCGCGACCACTGCATGATAGCCATCGTGACCCAAACCCACCACATACGGCCACTCTTCAAAACCTAACCAAACATCATTTTTCACTTAAAAACAACACCATGATTCAGTTTCTCACGCTCTAAAACGCTAGATCACACAGCTATTCCAGCTTGAAACACCATCAAACGACCATTGCAAGGCAAGGCGTTGGTTCCAAACTTATTTTATCTATCACTTCCTTATAATAATGTCGAATCCCGTATGAATTGGTGATAAAAAAAATTTGGTGCAACGTTGAATTGCTGTTGTCTTGAAGAACTTGACCGTGACCCAATTAAAGACCCAAGATGTGACCCATGAGCGTAAGGAACCCCTGGATCCAACCTGCATCCCTATTGAATAAATGGGTAGTAGATTCTTTTTTTTTTTTTCTTTATTTGTTATTATTTTTTTTTTACTAACTTTGGTTTATCTCTTTGTGCAAGTCATAAGTTGTATTTTATTTAGTGTTGATAGTTTTGTTATTTTATATTTTTCTAAAAAAAAAGGAAAATAAGGTAAAAATAGTTTGATTAGTTTATTCACATAAAATAGGAACTAACATGGGCCTTTGTAGATTGTGGCATCAATTTTTATTAGTTGGCTATTTTTTTTGGTGGATCATCATGTTTTTGACAAAAACTGCACTTTTTTGCCTTTTTGCATAAATTTTGCATTTTTAGAAAATTTATATCTTTTACTAATATTTGCATATTTTGCATAAGAATTGCATATTTGATTAAGTTTTTATAAAAGTCACATTTTTAGATTTTAGGGTTTTCTTGAAAAATAAAAGGATTTTATTACTTAGTGGTTTTTCATAAAATAAAAAAAAATCTTAAATTGGGTTTTTTTTTTTAATTAGGTCTTTTTAAGGTTTTTCAAAATTGGAAATAAAAATTAAGTTTTTTAGGGATTTTTTCTTAATAAAAATGAAATGGTTAAAAAAGTAAATCTAACCTGTTTGCAAAAATAAAATTTATCAACCTACTAAAGTTTTTTCTAAAATAAATAAGAATTATGTTGATTTTATTTACATTAACACTGGGTAGCCAAGTGCAGAGTAGATAATTACTAAAAGCATTACATAAGTACCTTCAAAGCAAGTATAAAATTTGGAAATTTTTATTTTTTTTAGGAATATTTTTAATGAAAGATTTTTAAAAATCATTTTTTATGCATTCTTCATGTTTTTGCATATTTCTACGTTTTTTTACAAAAATTACAAAAATAAAGACTCATTTGTTAGTTTTTTTTTTTTTTTTTTTCTATGGTGACTAATGTCTTAATAGATTAGCCTTTAGACTTAGCTATTTGGTTAACATTTTCTAAAAAATATTTTTCAAAAAAAAAAAAATTAGCAAACTAATGATTTGATTAACATTTTTTCTACTCAAGAAATCCTAATCCAATTTTTACCTGTTTTACTGGTTGGCGACTCATAAATTATTCTTAAAAATATTTTTTAAACATTTCGTAAGAAAATTTTTTTCCTTAATTTAATATTGAGCATTCTATATCAAGGGGCAGGAGCTTAGTATAAAATAAATTAAGAAAAACCAAAATAGAACTCGATAGCATACACTAAATGAAGTTAAAAGAAGAAACATGACACTTGCCTTCTTCATATCCTCTTTAGCCTCCTCAATGGATATCATAACTCGTCTACTCACTTACAGTGGCAAAGATGAAAAGGTTAATAGCTGCATATACATCATAGATCATACAAATACCTCATAAAAACGGAAACTTACATTGTATAGCTTCATAGCTACATGACCTTTCAAGCTATAGTTGGTTCTCTCGATATCCCTTTTCAAAATATTTTTGTCTTTAGGGAGAACGAATGCTCCATCAAAGCCAAAAACATTGTCCTATCTCCCAAAGCAGAGTTACTGTTGAGGATTGTTTAACTCCAATATGGAACAAAATAATAACTATCTTTATTTTGTGAAACAAAATTAGTAGAAGGAATCTTGAGAGCTCTCTCTATATTTGATGGAGGAGCATCACGTACACTGTCTTTAGATTCCTTGGTTGGATTATCTGAACTATGACTTTTGGATTTTTTGGTAGGGGGATCTATTTCAAGCTCCTTACCTTTCCTTTTCCCTAAACTTAGTAGAGAGGTCAACTTAGACAATGCCCAATACATAATTGGAGAGTTAGGTAGAGGATTTTTAAAAGCAATCTCTTGATTGATACTCTTTGTTGATTTTTTTAGAAGTAGCTACCTTTGGTTTAGGTGGCACCTTCTCCTTCCTAATAGCTCCCGAAGCACCTCCTTATTGTAGAGCATTCCCTACACCCTTAATAGCTTGCTATGCTTGACCTTGTTCAATTACAACCTTCACGACACATATGCCTAACCTTTTCTTTTTGACCGTTGCTTGGGCCAACAACCTTCTTAGATCCATGTCATTAGCACCCATACCTGCAGCAAAGGAAATTATCAAAATTTAAAAGCACTAGGTATAAGAAACTTATAAGATTATATCTAGCGAAGCTCAACAACTTCAGGTCCCCCCATGAGTCATCCTAATCGACTTCTCACTACCAGCTTGGCTCCATATGGTAAAAAGATCAAGTTATACCTTCCTTCTCATTAGAAAAAACTGTTTCTTTGTTTTCGTATCGTTGGATAATTACCTTAGTATCCGGATAAAATATTTTATTATGTCTCCTCTCTTACATTTTCTTTGCAACTACAGCTTCATTAGGCATTAATTTGATATCCTCCATCCTAATAGGTTTTGACCATATGTATCAAAACCTAAAGGGAGGTTAAGTCATAGCAATACTATCATGTAATATGGGAAAATTCAAGATCAAGTACCACTCTTGATTAGGGACCTTTGATGCTCTACACAAGGCATCTCACAACTTTGACTTCCTCCTAAGATCCGGTATCAAGTAATAATGGAGCATGCAACATAAAATTAGGTTAAAATATCTAAATTTGACATAAACATAAATAAGGGTAGGGTATAAGGTTTCCCCTAGCATAAGTCATATAGAATCAAAATAGGAAAGTACTGGTAATGAGAGTTCGATTGATAATAAAGTGATCTCTTGTGCTCTCTTCTTCTCCTTAGTGACCGATCCCAAGTTGGTATGACTAACCTTAAGCATCTCATGGTTTAGCTCTAACCAGAGATCTTGCTACAATAACAAACTATGGGGAGGCTAAGCTATGATTGTTTAGTGAGTAACTTTCCTACTTTACCACCAAACAATAATAAGTTATTAATCAAACATGAATGCATGAACATGTATATGCAATACAAACTGTATATACAATTGACTAGTAACTGTATACAATATGGTTTTATGCCTACAATTTCTCAGGTTAGGAAGTATTTAAGTACGTCAGGACCTTGGTATCCACATCCAATATGAGGTCTCTTCACATTATAAGCACCCTTTAATGTGGAATTGTAGCCAAGAACAAACAAGGTCAATCGCTAGGGTAGGTCTAAGCTTATAGAAAGCTCAAAAAAGGTGATGGGAAGGTGTAAAATACAACAGGAAAAGTAAAACATAAGCAAACCTATGAATAGTTCCATAGGATATGACGCACCAAAGGAACTTCCAAGGACTTATGACACAACTCAATATGATACACAAGGTAGTTTAGTGAGGATATGCGCCACTTAGCTTTGCTTAAGGGTTAGAATAAGAGTGAGAAAAATAAACAAACTAATGAGAGCAATGTTCACAAAGAAATATATTTAGTATATGGATGATGATCCCTACAACTAAACATACAGTGGGTATTTATACATGAAAAACTAGGGCAACTTACATAAAAATGGAAAAGACTAAAAGAGTATTATCTAAAAGAAGTAATGTATAAGGAATAATAAGAATACAATTGAAAATATAACAAAATCAGCATCGAGTATGAAGGATTCTGCTACATGGTTGCTTAAACACATAGCTCATTGTGGGTGGATGAATTTTTGGTAGAAAAAACAATCCTGTATGATTAGCTTGGTTTATATTGAGCCGAGGTGCCAAGTAAAGGTGGTAGGCTGCTGTACCAAGTCGAGTAGATAATTCTTCTAAGGTGAATTCACCTCAAACACTTTCGATATGGCTCAGATTCAGGTCAGTTGAGCTGATGTTCAAGTGTAGTTCAGTCAACAATTGGAGACAAATGATGAGTGTGAGAGGGTTTGGTCGGCTAGGGCACTAAGTCAGTAGATTGTAGTAGCTTAGACTCTTTGGTGGTAGGCCTTAAGGAAAGAATTTGCCTAACCATGCTTTCCGACCCTTAGGCTTGAGCGTAAGTCAAGGGTTCGATAATCTAATTCCTATCATTTTCGTCAGGCTAATTGAGATTTAAGATCAAATTCGGTTAGTCCTCGTCCAAGTTCCCTTCGAGTCAATAAGGTTAAGGTCAGTAACATTAAACACGTATGGCACCCTAAAGTCTTCTAGAAGCTTAAGTTGGTATGCATTATCATTGATCTTTTGGAGTATCCTGAATGGTCTTTCAACTCAAGTAGATAGTTTGTTCTTCCTCTTATTAAGGAATCTTTCCTTTCTTAGGTGCAACAAAACATGGTCTCCTGGCAAAATTACTTGGTCTTCCTTCCTTTGCTCTTCTCCCTTAGTTTTATGGCGACTTGATCAATCTGTTAGATGACTCGTTGATAAATCTACTAGATGGACTAGGCTCGGCTTCTTGCTTTTAGATCTTCTAAGTCAATAGGCGGCATCGAAGTGTAATCAAAGGATAGTTCAAGGTTAAAACCATAGGCAACTTCAAATGGGGCATGCTCGGTAATGGCACGTATTGTCCTGTTGTAAGCAAATTCGACCATAGGCAAACATGCATCCTAATCAGTTAAGTTCTTCCCCACTATAGCTTAAAGTAGTGATCCTATGGTATGGTTGACCACCTCAATTTGGTCGTTGATTTGGAGATTGTAAGAGGTGCTGAATAGCAGTTTAGTTCTCATCTAACGCTAGAGGGTTCTCTAGAAATGGCTTAGAAATTTTAGGTCTCGGTTCAACACCATACTCCTTAGTGCTCCGTATAGGTGAACTACTTCCTATAAAAACAAAGAAGCAATAGTTGAAGTATCATTAGTTTTAACACAAGGCATAAAATGCGTCATTTTGCTAAACCTATCTACGATAACCACAACAGAATCTTTGCTTCAGGCAACACGAGATAATTTGAGGACAAAGTCCATACTTAGGTCAACCTACGGTCTAGTTGGAATAGGTAAAGGTATTGCTTTGCCTTGCTCTACTCGGCTCTTTGCTTTCTTACAGATGGTGGATTTCTCAATCACATAATGCATGTCACACTTCATTCTAGACCAAAAGAATTATTATTCAATAGGTCATACATTCTTTGCACTCTAAAGTGTCTAGAGAGTCTTCCACTATGGACTTCTCTCACCAACAACTGTCTCATCAAACAGGTCGACACATACAACTTAGCACCTCTGAACAAATATCCATCCTCCACATGGTACTCATCTACTGCTCTTCCCTCTCTACAGTTCTTATATATAGGGCCAAAATGAAGATCATTATAATACTACTCTTTTATGCTAACAAAAGCTAACAATCTGGTCTATAGCTCTATAAGAAGAACATGTCTTCTCAATAGGCCATCAGCAACTACATTATTCTTGCCTTGCTTATACTTAATGACAAAGTTAAACCCCTCCAGGAATTCAATCCATTGGACTTAGCATTTAGAAAGTTTGGATTGGCTCCACAAATACCTTAAGGACTTATGATCAATGTATATGACAAATTCTTTTGACAGAAGATAGTGCTGCCATACGTAAAGAGCTTGGATCAAGGCTAAAATTTCTTTATCATATACAGAATAGCTCAACTGTGCTCCTTTGAGCTTTTCGCTATGATAAGCAATAGGTTAGCCTTCTTGCATTAGCATAACTTCAATGCTGATACTTGATGCATTGCATTTAAGCTTAAATACTCTTTCAAAGTCTAGTAAAGCTAAGACTAGAGTAGAGGTCAACCTTGTTTTCACTTCGGCAAAGCCCCTCTTCTCTTTCTCTCACCACTTGAACTTCAAGTTCTTCTTTATAAGTTCAGTTAGAGGCACTACACTGGTACTGAATCCTTAGATAAAGTGTTAATAGAACGATGCCAATCTATGAAAACTTCTTACCTTCGCACAGGATGTCAGGGCCAACCACTTGATAAGAGCTCATACCTTTTCTTCATCCACTCCCAATCCTCTTCCACTAACTACATAGCCTAGGAAGATCACTTCCTCCTGATAGAAACAAGATTTCTTCAGGTTTTTGAATAATCTCTTTGCTTAAAGGACATAAAAAACAATGTAGAGGTGGTTAGCATGCATTGCTAGGTCGGCACTATAAACAAGGATGTCGTCAAAGTAAACGACAACAAATTTCCCAATCAGATCTCTCAAAACATAATTCATTAGCCTTAGAAAGTTCTTGAGGCATTTGATAGCCTAAAAGGCATGACCATCTACTCATACAGGCTATGTCAAGTCTTGAAAGCAGTCTTCCATTCATCCCCTTATCCCATTTGAATCTAGTGGTATCCTAACGTTAGATCTATTTTGCTGAATACCCTCACACCACTCAATTCATCCAACATATCATCTAGCCTCGAGATGGGGTATCGAAACTTGATTGTAATCTTGTTGATAGCTCTATTGTCTACGTATATACGCTAAGTTCCATCCTTCTTTGGCACAAGTAATGTAGGTACAACATATGGGCTTATGCTTTCCCTCACATATTCTTTCTCTAGTAGTTCATTGACTTGTCTTTGAGTTCGATAGCTTATTCGAGGTTCATCCAATAAGCTGATTTGTTTAGTAGGATAGTGCTGGGTATCAAGTCAATGTAATGCTCAATGCCCCTAAAAGGGGGTAATCCTTTGGGTAACTATTTTATGAACAAGCCAGTATACTTTTCCAATAGTTCTTTAGCCTCTAGGAATAGTTTACCCCACTCATTCATTTCTAGTAATCGTTTGATTAATAGAAAAGTTGGCACATTGGCCTTGATGGCTTCTCAAAGTTCGACTCTACTCAACACTAGAGCCTTCTTTCATCCACAGGTAAGTTTAGCTTACAGCTTACTAACTTGACTCAACAGCATAGGGTTCAACGAAACCTTCCTCTTATCCTTCTCAAACACATGCATATTCCTGTAGCTATCATGAATAACCCTTCCATCAAAAAGCCAAGGTCAACCTCACAGCACATGTGATGCACACATAGATAGTATGTCACAAAGAATTTCATTGAAATAATTTTCAATTGAGATTAGCAGTATCACATGCTGAATGACATGTAGTGCTCCCTTCTCATTCAGCCAAAGTAATTTATATGACTTTAGATGTGAAGTGGTTAGTAGCTTAAAACTCTTAATCGAGTTGGCAGATGTCACATTGGTACAACTTCTACTATCTGCTATGAGTGTGCACACCTAATCATTTACTTTATAGGTGATGTGGAATAAGTTCTCTCTTTGCTCCTCCTTGGTAGAAGGTTCTAAGGTCATTGAACATCGGACAACTAGAGTAAACTTATCCAGGTCATCTACAAACACATCTTCCTCAATAAAGTTGGCATTAACATCAATCTCATCTCCTACTTCTTTCTCCTCTTTAGGTTCCTCATCTATACTATCTACTTCGATCTTTGGGACATCTCCCTTAATGATCATGGTCTTTCAATTCGATTATTGAGCAGCCACATGCCTAAATCCTTAGTACTTAAAGCACTTGATCTAGCTAGTCCTCCTTTTAGATCCTTACCCCTTCTCATATGTTCTTATCAACGTGTCACCATCAAGTCAACCCTTCGATTTGGCTCAACAATAGCAGTCCTCACCTTCTCTTGATCCTCATACTAGTAATAATTAAAGACATACTCAACTTTCTCCTCCTAATCTAAATAATCATCTATACTCCCAAAACCATTGAAGCTCGAAATTTGAAGCTTCACATGGTTGACAACACGGGGTGCCTAAGTTCTCTCTTCTTCCTCATCATACTCTTCTTCTTCATCATCATCCATATCTCTTAAGTTAATCCTTCATTGTATTCATCCTCCTACTCCTCTACCTCAAACTTATCAAGCTGGGTTCTATCCCCTAATAGGTCGAGTAGCTTACGAAGTGTTCTACATGGCCTCAACAGGTTGATAGGCCATTGTATGAATAGCTTTGGTTAAATTAGCTAGGAGGTTGACCACTTCATCAAGTCTTTCATTTGTACTCTTAGGGGTACCTTAGGGTTGTCAACCATGGTAGACAACACCACTATTTTCATCCCCAATTCTAGTGTTAACACTTAGGTCAATCATTTTCTTTGATAAACTCAGTAACAACTTAGATTCTAAGAAACAACAAATACATTTCTTCACACCAAACAAATAAACACTCACTTGTCCCTCATGAAGGTTCAATTGATTCGTGAACACAACAACTCCTCTAAAGAACAATAAACCCAACTGAAACTTGCTCTGTTTTCAGTTGTTCGAAATAAGGCAAAACAATGTATACACGAAAGAAACTAATACACCCTTTAACTTATGAAAACACTTCAGTGAATCTTTACACTATCATAGCAAACACTATTTTACAAAAACTCAAATACAACTTACCCAAAAGAAACCTCTACTTAAATACCAAGATGATGTAGAACCATAGCTGAGAATAGATAAGGTCAGACATTAGGGTGGGTCTGGGCTTACGGAAAACTCAAAAAAGGTTATGGAATGGTGTAAAAAACAATAGGAAAAGTAAAACACAAGCAAACCTATGAACAATTCCACGAGATATGATGCACCAATGGAACTTCCGATGACTCACAGCACAACTCGATATAACTCATGAGGTGGTCCAACAAGGTTATTCGCTACTTGGCTTTGTTTAAGGGTTAGGATAAAAGTAAGGAAAATAAACAAGCTAACAAGAGCAATATTCACCAATAAATATATTCAACATATGGATGATGATTCCTATGACTAAACGTATAGTGGGTATATACCCGAAAAAACTAGGGCAACCTACCTAAAAATAGAAAAGACTAAAACGGTATTATCTAAAAAAAGTAATGTACAAGGAATAATAAGGGTATAAAAATACAACAAAATGAGCATCTAGTACGTAGGATTCTATCATATGGTTGTTTGGACATGTAGCTTATTGTGGGTAGATGCCTTTTTGGCAGAAAAGACAATTTTATATGATTAGCTTAGTTTATGCCAAACCGAGTGGTTGAATAAGGGTGGTAGGTTGATTGTACTAAGCCGCGTAGATAATTCTTTTGAAGTGAATTTACCATATCTACTTTTAGTATGGTTCGAATTCAGGTTAGTTGAGCTTATGTTCAAGTGTAGTTCAAGTCGGCAGTTGGAGATGAATGATGAGTGAAAGAGGGTTCAATTTGTCCAAGGCATCAAGTCGGTAGATTGCAATAGCTCGGACTACTTAATGGTAGGTCTTAAGGAAAAAATTCTCCTAGCCATGCTTTCTAGCTCTTAGGTTTAGGCGAGGGTCAAAGGTCCAGTGGTTTGATTCTTATCATCCTCAACAGTAGACACGACTCAACCTCAAGTAGAAGGCGATACTGCCCAAAGCTAGGTAGATCCTAAAGGTGGAGGCAAGAACATGTCATATGAATACATCAAACAATAAACAATCACAACATATAATATTAACATGGATCCATCTAAGTGTGATCTCCCACTCTATTGCATAATGTTGATGCCCTTTAACACATCTTATAAGATGCAATGCATGCTTGATTTAATTAGAAGTCAAATATTTATTAATTTAGGATTCATAGGGTGGTCAAGCAATTATATTCCAGACACTCCATTGCCTTAAGTTCTAATGTAGTAAACAAGGATATTCAAATTATCTTAAGATGATTTACAAGCAAGGATCACCCAAAACAAGTGCATGCAAGTTCTCGAATACCCCAACATATACTAAGTTCAATTATGAGATATAATTAAATATTGCACTAACTATAAGCATGTATCAAAGTAAAATAGAGGCTAGTATACTCACTCTACCATGATATCTAGTGGTCCCAATAGTCCTCGACTATGTTTAACTTTGAATCCTCAACACCTAAAGAATACATTTAAACTTCTTGAGTATTCTATTTGCACTAAATGCCTCGATCTTCTTGCTCTATATCCCTGTTTTAACTGTCTTCGTATTTCGGATGTAGTTTCTTCGTTTTATCTCTGTTTTTAGTGATCTTAGTCATTTTCATCGTTTTTGAGTGTTTTTTCATTTAAGAGGTCATTTTTGGGTTTTTGGGTCAACAAGTTCTTGATTTAAGCCTTATAAGGTCGTGGGCCTAAATGATGAGTTAGGTCACTTAAGGGTTTAGGCCTAGTTTTGGGCCTTGGATTTGGTTCTTGGTCTTAGGCCTTATACTTAATATTTTAGGCTTCCTTTTAAGTATTTTAAATGAACTTTTTCTACCTAACACCTTAAATTCTCAACTTGGACCATAGTGATACTCTTATGGGCCTAAATGGGCTATTTTTCTAAGTTTTCCTACTCATTAAGGGGCTTATGGAAGAGGTCTTGGATGGGCCTTTGGGTTTTGTGGGGCTCTTAAATAACTTATTTTAAGCCTCTTAACATAAGGTTTAGATTTGGTCACTTTCCTAAATGGGCTTTAAACTTGGTCCTTTTAGGCTTTGTAGGCCTAAATTGCATTTTAGGGCCATAGGCATAAACTCACTTGTCTTTTTTGGGCTTAAGCCTAATCCTAGCCCTAAGTTTAGTCCACTTTTCCTAAGTTTACAGATTTGGTCACTAACATTAAGGTAGTCATTAATACCATTTTTAAGTTTCTAATCACTAATTAAGCTAGTTTAAGGCCTTAGCTTAACATTAGCCTATTTAACATGGTTAATTAAGTCCTAAATCATACTTAACACTAAATAAACATGTTATTAAGCTAATAAGCTAAAGTTTACAGATTTGATGTCTTCATGAAAGTGGTGGTCAACAAGTGATCCTAGGGCTTCCTCCATCATTTTCATGCAACATTGTTTTTAAGGTGTTTTTCCTTAACCAAAGTATGTTTTTACTTACTTATAGCTATAATCATAACATAATATTTGTGTGGTCATGTGTAGTGGTGGTAGGGGAGGGACGACATGCTAGGGAAAGAGGGTGTTTAGTACATTCCTTAGTGATTTAGTATTAAAACTAGCAAAACACTACACTTTTCTACTTGTTAGTGTCAAAACCTTAAAAAGAGTGTTTTTCTTTCAATAACCATGCTTATTCTTCATGAAACTATCCTAAATCATCTAAAACATAGCTGTAAAGTAAGTGATATTCATCAAAACGTAACTCCCTAGCATTTTCCTAAAAAAAAAACAAAGAAAGATCTAACTTAAGCACTTACCAGAGTCTAGAGTGTAGAAGGCCCCCTTGTTGTGTATGTGTCGTGACCCTTAGTGTGTGTAGGGGTGTGTGTGTATGTTGAACAACAAGGTTTGTGTGTGTGTGAGGCATGAGGTTTGGTGGTTGGTGACTTAGTGAAGTAGTAGTGATGGTGTGGTAGTCGGTAGTGAAGTAGGTATGGTGGTTAGATGGAAGAAACTTAAGGGTATTATCACACTCCAAAGCGGCAAAGTTGTAACAACTCCGCCGTGTAAACCATTCTAAGATAGAAGTTAGCCTTACAACCATTATCCTAAACTTGATCTACATAAGGTGTCCACGACTAACCCACTTTGAAATAAACAGTTTGTAATTTAAATAAGTCATTTACCTAAGAAAGTGAGAAAATATATACATACAATATAATTCGATTATTACAATTAGTGTTTACAATATTTCATTGTAATCTATTTCCTAATCATTACATTATTCAGAAAAAAATTTTAAAATAAAAGCTTAGACCTTAAAAATATAAGTTTGTTCTTCAAATGTTTTTCCTCACTCCCTAGGATCCAGCAGTTGTTAGCTTCAAAGTAATTGTAAGCTGCTTCTTAGCCAACACCTGCACGACGTCTATAGGAATGTGAGCAACCACAGCTCAGTAAGTTAGGATGGAAGACTTAAAACTATATCATAAACACAACAAGGTTATCAATCAACTTATTAGGTGCAATGCATGTTTAAGCAAATGCCATCGCATGACGTTGTCCAGTCCGTCGTGAGATCAGAGAAATTGCGCCCGTTTTAATCCGGGTTGAGGAGTTACCATTAATATAACATCTTACAACCAAACCCAAACTTGTGCAATGGAGACATCGCTCCTCCCGTGACTACCTTCGAACTATTGACTTCACCCTCACTGTGACCTTCTCTCCTGTCACTTAGTTTGACTAAAGATGAAGAAGAGACCATTATGCAATCCTACATTATCCCTTTCGAAGAGATCAGTATTTAGCCGGAGAATCCTAGGTTTCCCTTAATGGGTTGCCATGCTGGTCCAATTATGATTACAGATCATATATTTGATTAGGTCTAATTTAGGATGATCAATCATTTCACACAAATCATACAATATAAGCCAGAACAATAAACAGAATCATAGCATCACTCATAATCAAGCACATTCATACAATCAACTATCTAACAAGCACAACTAAGCATAATCTCAAGCATCCAAAATACAGCAACGTATTAATCTCAACTTACCTCGACTCCTCGCTCACTCACTCAAAGTTTGACTCGCTCAGGCCATCGTCGATTATCCCTATAATACAAACACAGTTTCAGTTTTTCATATAACTATTATAGGTTGGTTTTATCCTATAACGTTTATTGTTATCTTTTGTTTAGGGTTTAATATGTCCAATTATCTAGGTTCTCAAATCTTTTATAATTATTCTGGGTTTGGGGTCAGGTTAGGGTTCAGTTTCTACATCGATTTCTAAATTTGATTCTAGTTCAATTTCTTGGTATTGTTTTATATTCGAACTCTAGAAACTTATTTTAACTCATAATGTGAAATTAATCACTTTACTTCTAAATATCCTAAATACCATAATTACCCCTAATCAATATTTTATTATATCCAGTACACTTAAATCCTTAATAGTGTACCGAATTTACTCTTAATGTAAGAAATTTTTACATTTTTCATATAATTACATAAATTCAAGTTTCCTATCAGATTTATTATATATTTTTATTATTATCATAATATCAATTTTTATTCTAATATTTTCTATTTATTATATTTCTAATAATTATTAATTATATATTATGTACTATTACTTATTATGTGCATAATACACATCTAATATTTTTATCACTCTAATTACTATCTCCCAATATCAATTATCATTTCAAAATGTCTAAATTCATCCTAAATCAGATTTTACTCCTAATTACCCCAATTTACCAAATTAACTTAAAATTTACTATTTTTCCCTATTACTCATTTATTACATAATTAACCTAATAATTACATCTAACACCCTAAATACTATAAGTATCATACTTCATCAGATTTCAACATCTTAAAATATATAATTATTCACTAAATCAGTAATTAACCATTTAATTACTTAATTAACCCTAAATTACTCATTTTATGCCTCATTTTAAGGCTTAAAAATTATCTAAAAATTTTGAAAATTAATTTTTGAAAATGGGCTTCATAGTATTGTTCTATATCCTCTAAGTAGTCTACAAAAAAAATTTTGATTCAAAACTACACTTCTAAGGTCATTTATTTCTAAACCGAAACATACTTGGTTTTACATGATTTCTTAAAGACTATATATCACGAAACATATTTTCATCAAAATAATAGTTTTCCTAAAAACTACATACAAAAATATTCCACAATAACAAAATTCATAATTTTCTAAGAATATTTACTATTTTTACAAAATTACAAAAAATTAGGCTGGAAATCGAACTCACCGGTCTGGGTCGCTCTGGCCACCGCCGACCACTGTGGCCTTGTTGGCAGGTCCAGGCACTGCCACTATTGTGTGGTGGTAGTGGCTGTCCACTCCCAGCTGTTCGTCTAGTGTTACTTCCCCTTTATGGCCCTAATTGCACAATTTTTCTTATTTTTTTTCCTAACCCTAATTTTTCTCTCAATTTCACCTCTCCCTATTTTTCTCACTCTCCAAACTGACCAAATGAGCTTCTGAAATTTTCTTGCTATTTATAGAGTTTTAGGGAAATTATTGTGCATTAATTAGACAAGACAATTGCCTTATCTCTTCCTTTTCCCACTTTCTATTTGTTGCATTTTAATTGGTTGATTTCCTTCTTTAATTTTCAAATTGCCACACCCAAGTTATAGACTTTTCCTCATTTTTCTATATTTTTATTTATTTTTCCTTAATTAATTATGAATTTTCTTTAATTATTTAGTATTATTTTAGCACATTTCGCA
Source organism: Lumnitzera littorea (assembly GCA_024138015.1). Classification (NCBI taxonomy): domain Eukaryota; kingdom Viridiplantae; phylum Streptophyta; class Magnoliopsida; order Myrtales; family Combretaceae; genus Lumnitzera; species Lumnitzera littorea. The sequence continues at coordinate 86,302,161 of JAMXBB010000001.1, forward strand.
TATTTTAAGTAATTACATATATTTCTACTTACATGTAAATTCATACATAATACAAATAAATATTCCTAAATATTATTTAGGTTATTTTATGATTTTTAGTATACATATAATTTATCTCTAGCGATTCGTTAATTATCGGAATGTATTTTACGCAATTTCAATAAATAACAATTATATACTTAAAATTTGAAATTTTTATATTCTTTTATTTTATTGCTTATTTTCTTAAATTCGAACTTACGGAATCATTTTTACTAATATTTTTTGCTTTACTTATAATTTAGGCTTGATCGGATCTTTCAGCCGATCGAAACCTTGAGTGACTGATTGTGGGGCTTACAAATATTTTGGAGTGAGTTATTTTAAAGAGTGTTTAAGTATATTCTAAGGTTTGAAAAAAATGAAGAAAATGAGTGAAGAAGAAGGGAGAGTGGCCAACACAAATGGAAGAGAGTAGGGGGACAATTTGTGACAATTTGGGTAGGAAAGGACTTAGCTCAAATGGGGACCATGTATTAAGTTGCTTTATTGCCATTTAAGGAAAGGTCTTGTACCCTTAGAGTATAAGATATTTTAAGGTCATTATGATGTTTTCTTATGGTCCTTAATTGTGCTTAACTTTTAGTTAATCAAGATGTAATAAAGGTTGGTTATGGATTAGGTTGTTTAGGGTAATTAATGGTAATTAAGCAAAATTAGGCTAGTTAAGTGTAATTAGGGTATATTTAGAGTTTTGTTAAGTTTTGATATTACACTATAGTTAATTTAAGTACCCTATACGTGTAGGGTTTGATGTCTGTTTATAGTTGTTTAATTCATGTATAAGCTCGGAAATCAGGGTTTTAGTTGATTAGCGATATTGATCACTTTTAGTAATGGATTTAGCCTTACTATTAGGGTTCATTTGTCATGTTAAGGTATTCCATCAATTAATTACTGCTTAGAAATCTTTTTAGGATTCTTTTTACCATTCTAGGGTTTTTTAAGTATTAAGGTTTCTAGAGTTTTACTCCTACAATTTAGGTTTCAGGGCCTCGTGTCCTCTAGAGTTTTAATTTAATGTTTAGGGTTTGATTCTTTTACTTATGGTTTTATTATTATGTTCGAGTGGTTTTAGGAACTATCCAAATACCTATCATCTAACTTTGCTTTCAGTTACTGAAAACATGTAAGGTTTACAATCTACTATAGAAATTTAAGTTTACTTCCAACCTAATTGCTATATATTTGTCATGCCAATGGTGGATTTTCAACTCTAGAACATCCATGAACTTCTACTAATACCGGGCTACAGCATAAAACTACCCATCTCCTTGACATTTTATCATGGAAAAGTACCTAAAAAGTTATGTTGTAGCTCTAACTTTAAGCTCCTCACAAATTATCTCAAAGGTAGCCAAAATTCTATAGGTATTTAATGAAAACACGTTTGACGATTCTTGAAAATAATTGAAAAAGGCTTTTTGAAAATAAAAAAAAAGGTAAATGTAAACCAAACTCAAAATATTTCAAATGAAAATGGAATTTATGGTCAAGAGGGAAACAAACTCTCTCATCCTTCCTTGGCTTTTGAAGTTTCCATTCTTCAAGATGATTTTAAAAGTAATCCTTATACTTGGCTACAATCTCTACAGTGACACTACCTTGGAATAAAAGACAGTTTTTGGGAGTGAGGTGTGATTTGATTAAAGGGGACATCGATGAAGGACACATGTACATTGGTAAGATCCAATGGATGAGATACTTCTAATAGTTGTAAAGCGTAAAGAGAGTAATGATGATCAATATGATAGCTATTACATGCATACATTAGGCAAATGAATATGCAAGAAAGTGAAGAGTAGTGACTATTGGATTGAAATCCCTCAGGCCACGTAACAAGGGGCACACAAGAAATGAAAAGCTAAGTTTAGAGGAAGTGTTTGTAGACAATTCAACAGTCTAGTCCGGTAATTATATGACCTTGCTAGAGTACAAGCTTGAATGCTTGCCTTCTTTATACAATGCATTAAAGATGCATCAAGCTTATTCACACACTCTAATCCTCAACCATAGGAGTCGAGGCGGGGGGAAGGGGGGTAAGGGTAAATGTTGATAGGAGATTTTCATCCTCATTTGCAATTAATTGGTACTCCACCAACTTGTTTCCAGTTTGGAGTTGCCAACTTAATTTGATGATCGGAGCGTCTCTCTAGGCTTAGCTAATCAATGGGCCTAATTGCCTTAACTGAGCATTTGAATTCAAAAAGAGTTCAAACAATTTAGAAACCGTTAACCTATAACTAAACTACTTACTCTTCTACGGATTCTACACATAAAGGGATTCAAAAGCTGCTACATGTCTTAAACTACTCAACCTCTCTAATATTGCAATTATAAGACACATGCGTACAAATATGGAGCAAGAACCTTCTGTAAGGACTCTGTGGACACTCATATTTCCTACTCACTTACCTTTTTTTTAAACACTAAAATATTTACTATCTTAAGTATCAGAGCGGCCTTGATACTCCTATAGCCTTACTCTTTTTCTCTTTTACAAGAATCAACTTACATGGATTTCTACCAACAATAGGTTATCAAATGTTAAGCAATAAACTTGAAAGACGTATTAGATTTACAAACTTAAACTTTGAATTAGTTAATTATAGTACTAAACTATTCGAGAGTGGACATATCCTCTACACTTCACTCTCTCTATTCTCTATCATAAACTTTGAAAAAGAATAGGAATGTAAGCCTTCTCATGTTCCCCCCCAAGCCCTAAGCATATATCCTCTAATATAATACCATGAAAAGTGGAAACTGCCTTGTAAATGTCTCTCTTACTGATATGTTATGGGGGGGATTCGATGGTAAAGTCAATTAAAAGTAATTATATGGTATAGTTAGTTTAAGTTCAATAAATCATTTTGATAATTGTTAAAATGAAACTATTAATAGTAAAATTAAGACTATCGATAACTTTTGTAAGGGTATCAACAAAATCTTTTTATAGTTAATGAGTCTTACTTATTGTAAATCAAGGTGATTTGCTGTAAACAAAAGCGACTATATCATTTAACCATTTTTGAGTGACTGTACCATAGAAGATCCCTATATAAAGAGATGTAGAGTCTATTCTTTTATATATAATAATTTTAGAAGTTTTATGCCATTTATAATATTTTATTAGTAGTATTTTTTCATCATTAATGATTTTCTTGTTTTGTCATTTACACATTTCATTACTAAGGTTTCTTTTCTTTCAATTATATATTCTAAACAAGTGTCATTTATGCACCAAAGGAAAAAAAAAAATTATGAAAGAGTTTCAATCTTTGCATGACTAAATACAATTTTAAGAGGATTGTGTTTCATTAGTGATATCTTTTAATTATAATCTTTTGATTTTTCATTTATATCTTCTCATTACCAACATCATTTTCACTAATAAAATTTCATTTTTTTTTTAATTATGTTTTCAAGAGATATTTCCCTTACACAAAAATGTATTTTTGAAATGGATGCAGATTTGCATGACTTAATAATAAAGAAAATCCATGCATGGCGTAGCACCTTAACTAATTAACTATATATAGTTTCTGACGTCTTATGCCATTTATTAAGTTTCTTTAAATAGTTTTTTTTTTTTCACCATTTGTGATTTTTCATTTATTCATCTATGCCATTTCAAAACTAGAGTTTTTTTTTTTTTTTTTCAATTATATACTCCAAAATCATATCCTTTATATAACAAAAAAAAAAAGATAAAAAAAAACTTATGAAGTATTACAATCTTGCATGACAAAACACAATTTTAAATGGTTTTTCTTTATTTGTAACTTCCATTACTAGTATGTTTTATTTATAATATGTCATTTTGTTATTTACATCTTATTATTACACCTTTTATTTTCACTACTACAATTTCTTTTTTTTTTTTCCTACTTTAATTATGTATTCAAGAGATATTTCTTTTACATATAAAAATATATAATATGCAATATTTGCATGACTTAATAGTAAAATAAAATCCCCATTTATCGTGATATTTCAGCTTGCGAACTACATTCCTAAAGCTTAGGATATAGCTACAACAAATATTAGCTTACAAGTATTATATTATTTCTATCAACTTTGTGAGACTGCTACATTATGGTATGATGTACTCACAACATTCAAAATAAATTTACAATCCTCCTATTTTCCTTTCCATATTAATTTGCTAAATAAATTGTTGAAAGAAAATGCATCTTTTTGGTATGATAGTCTATACCTCATTAGAATTATCAAGAAAATAGCAAAAATAAGCATAGGACTATGAGAAAAATAGAGATTAAATAGAAGTTCTATTGAAAATGAACTCACAATATTTTTATACTTGAACTTTATGTATATAATCCATGACTATTTAACTAGCTTTCTAACTTATGTCCACTATCTTCTAACCGAATGAGATAGCTAACTAATTAATAAAAAAGTGTAATAATATTTTATAAACCCATTTGCATCTAATGGATATATTTTTTGGTGAAAGATCAACTATATCCCATGTTCAGTTTTCTTCTAAAGCTATAATTTTAGCTTGCATTCTTGTGTCTTAATGGCTTCTTTATGAGTTTGAGGTTCTTTCATTTTGTCAACAATTGTAAGCCTCACTAAATTTTTTAACACAAACTTGAGAACGAGTCCCCTAAATCTTACAAAAGTAAACTAAATTAAATATGAATATCAAAATAGAAAACCTTAATGATAGAATCGAAATCCTAAAACTAGGACTAAGACCCTACATGTACCTTTACAATCCTAAAACCCTAAATAAAACCTTAATATATAAGAAGCCCTAAATCAACACTAAAACTCTAATTTAATGCCAAAATCCTAATTAAATTAATAAACTTTAATTATATAGCTAAACTATATATTAATTACTAACAACTCACTCAGTCGCTATAAAACTATAATTTACGTTCTTAATTGTAATCGAATAGTAATAATTGATTCTAAACCTTAGAAACCCTAAAATAATTAGATAAAATGATCCAAGAGGCATAATAAAGTTAATTAAATATGATAAACCCAAAACTATGTTTGATTACAAGCATATATAATAATGATTAGGGACATAAGCTTAGAATTCATCTAAATCATTTACATGCATCCATGCATCATGATTAGCAAAGAGATAAGTACAATTAACCATAAAAGATAAAGAAATTTGTTATTGGGAGACATGATTAAGAGATGGTTTTACTTTTAAGAGACAAATCATAACCACTTTTGGCAAAAAGCATAATAGTAATTTGTCCACACTTGATTATTTACATAGTAATCATTTGAGGATGATATTTTGTCCCCCATATTCCTACACTTCAAACTAACCACCCATACCCTCCTAATCCTCATTTTCATTTCCTCTTCTTCTGTAAAACAAACCCTAGAAATAATTTTTAAATATCCACAATCAAAAACAAAAGAAAAAGGAAGAAGCAAGGCAGGGTACCTTAGATCTCTAGACACCCTTATTGCCCAAGTCCCTAACCATCACCACATGCCTCTAAATCAAAAACCACCACCACCTACTGGTCCCTACTCGTCCTCCTAATCTATCAACACCTCTTTGGACATCATTTTGGTTGCATTCTAGGGAAGAAAAGATAGAGCACCTTGCACCCAAAATTAAAGTAAGAACATCCAACTTAATCCTTGTTTTGGTGTTAATTTAAAATTATATTATTTAAGGTTTTAGGATTAATGTAGGGTTTTTGATGCATTTGTATAAACATTTACAAGTAGAAAACTTACCATGTACATAGAGTAATGTTTAAGAGTAAAGTTGAGTTAGTAACATAATAAAATCTAGGAAATCACCATGAAAACTTTATTTCAATGGTTACCCTAAAAAAGTAAGTGATGAAATCCATTTCATTTTTTTATTTCTTGTGTTCATCTAACTAGAAAGTAGATTAAAATGTATTTTAGTAGTGATTTAGACGTGTTATATCAAGATATGAACAAGTTGAATTGAAATTTCCTAAAAATCTATCCAAATCACCCCCTTAATGTGATTAACAAGCTGTAAATTTTAGTTTATTTAGCTAATTACATGTTTAATTGAAGTTAACTAGGATTTAGAGCTTAATCTTGTAAGATAAATGACTAACCAAGGCTTAGGATGTATAATTAGGCCCAAAATGACATTTGGGCTTAAAAAGATTAATGATAAACCTAATTAATCAATATAATTAGATCTTATTTTGTATATAAGATGGGTTATTTAGTAGGATTTGGGCCCATTGGTATAGGTTAGAAATAAGTTTAAGACCCTAGGACATAAATTGGACTTAAAACATGTTGAACTGCCTAAGAATAAGCCCTTGACTCGTCTAGAAATGACATGACTAGCATATATACTAAATATTTAGGACTTAAATGAGAAGCCCATAAGGCCTAATAAGCAATCTAGAAAGCCCATGATAAGCCCAAAAATGAATAAAGCCCTTAACAGTTAGAAAGCCTAGTTTAAGATCTAAATTTGTAAGATTTGAACTTGGGGCCAAACTTGAATTAGCCCCATAAAGTTAGTAACCTTAGAATAATGCATTAAAGGTCCAATAATAATTAAAATAGGTCCATTAACTTAAAAATGGCCTTAGGCTCAACATAGAACCCAAAACCATTAATTTTATTTTTTCTTTTTGACATAACAAAACCCTTAAGTTAAAACTTAAAAAGATTAAGTAAATATAAGAAGGCCCATGGATCAAGATTTAAGTAAATCTTGGATAATCTAGGCCCAATAACAAAATAGAAGCCTAATTAACAATAGTAAGTAACTAGAATTAAGCCCCATACACTTGAACCCTTAATTAAACTAAAGAGTTAACCAAGTTAAGAAGAGTATAACATAACTGTAAATATAAACCCTAACTAGCCTTATGGGTTTAGGTCCCAACTTCCAAAATTGACCTTACTAAAGTATGTCTAATATCATATGAAATCGACTATAAGAACACAAAAATCAAACTTGAAACAAAGAAGTTATAGTGAAAATAAGTTTTAACCGTACTAGAGATTAGTATAGTGAGAATTAAGATAATCAATTAGCAAATTAGTATGATCCTAATGGTATTACTATCATTCCATGATGCGTCTTTGGGGTTGTACACATAAAGGCTACACTACAACAAACAAAGACAAGAAAATAAAAGAGGAGGAAAGGGAGGGGGGGTTAGCAAATCTAAATGGCTACCAATTGGATATGACACAACAGCAAATCCTATTTGGCCTAATCCTAACACTCTATATTACACACGAATGTAGTATTAGGGCTACTCACCACTAACTCTTGCTAAAGGGGCTAGATAAGAGCTAAAGGGTGAGAGAGAAGACACAACTAAGTGCTCTCAAAGGGGTAATCTCTATATTTAATAATGTAGAGTGATGATGTCTATGTACAAGTAAATGGGGGTTTATACACTTACCCTACTATGATTACAATATATACACGAAAAGACAAAAAGGGTACTTTATAATGGGATACATAAGACATGTTAAAAAAAGGATAAAAAGGGAAAAGAATATTCTATACAAAAAAGTAAAGAATCCTTATGGAATGTTATGCTAGAAGATATGTGTCAAGAAGCAATTGGAAGCTTATAGTGTGGTTGGCTAAGCTATAACTAATTTCAAGGCCGCATGTCAATCACAATATCCTGCTTGGATAAGGTCAAAAGAAAGTCAACAATCAAAGCTAACCTAATCTAGTTTAGGTCAAAGCTTGAGTACTGAAGAGTGTTTTGATCCTCTCCAATTGGGTATCTCGATAGCTCAGCTCGGTTTGGCATTTAAAGTTGGTTGACTTGGATACTGTCTAGATCATGGTAAGAGCTCAGTAACAGGCATGAATACTTAGAGGCTTGAAAACTGTGTTGGCACTTACAAGAGCTTTGCACTCAGGTTAGCAGTAGTGTAAAAGATAGAGATAAAAATAGGAATCTTCATCCTAAATGGGGTTACAAGCTAGTATTTTCCATGTAAGTCCTTACAATCCTCTAACTTAGCTACGCATAATGGGTCCCAAGAGTTAATTCCCATCATCTACTTTATTATGAGATATTAATCTAGAACAAGGCTCCTACTAGAGGACAATTACAATGCTTGATCGCTATGGCTAAGTGAGTATTTCTTTTATGATCTCCATACTTGGTTGTACGTGTAATATAGTAGCACTTAAATGCAAGATAATAAACTGAAATGTTTAGGGCACATAGTTCATGAATGTATAATAATACATCGATTTGATATCTATAGATATGTTGTGTTGTGCTATCTACTCCGAGTATCTATGAAATTGCTTGGTTGCTTAATGAATTGAACTTAATGATATCAGACCTATTAATAAAATGGATATGCATGAACACAACATCTCATTATCATTAATCAATTGTCACATTAAGTGAAGGTAAAGTAGGTTTTGTAGGGATTGTATTTGTTTATTGAAAGCTTATGTTATGAAATTTTGTATCATATGGTGCACTCACACAACAAGTACCCTACTTTAGCCCATGGGCTTATTAAGCATTGGAGATGCCAACTGATAACTAAGAGTTGAGTTTTGAGACCTCCAATTAGGGATGAGGTTGACTACGTATGCCACTTACCACCTCACCTAGAATTAGGGTTAATCACTTAGGTAATTAATAATGAGATAATAATTGGAAATCATAATATAATTGTCATAATTTGTTAGTACCTAGGTGACAGGAACTCGGATTTGACTATTCAAAATTCTTTAACCTCGGCTTTACGGGGCATTAAATCCAAGCTATATATAAGGTTGGTTAATTGTATACGCTTGTTTAGCATATGGTTGCTTGCATTCATATGTTTGAATAATATAACTTGCTTAATCCTACTTGTATAGTGTGGTTTGAGAATTTTTCTCACTACATTAGTTAGCCTACTCCCCAACAGACTTTTATTAACATAAGCTGACTTATGGCTCATACTTGGATGAGATCTACCTCGGGTTAGTATCATTGGAAATGTGATCATGTGTAGTAAGGAAGAGTGTATGAGAGGACTCTTTGACTTTTTGGACCTTTATTATGTATTATTTGATTAGTAGTATACTTAGACTACTAATTTAGCTATTTTGATTGTTTGCCTTATAGATTTATTCAAGAACTTGCTTGTCCGAAGCTATTATATGTGTATATATATATATGTGTGTGTGTGTGTGTGTGTGTGTGTGTGTGTGTATGTATGTATGTATGATGTTAGACTGCTAATGATATTAATTATTTGGTTATCACTTAAATTCTAACTACCAATTGAGTACTCTAGAACGTAATAGTAGCCTTGTATGTTGTAAGGTAGATTTTGGATTAATGGGGTCATTGATCAAAGATCTCTATATAACATACGGCGTACCACCACGACTAGCTTATCCCTTGAGTCATGATAACAATAATTGTAAAGGTATGATGCTTGGGCGAAAGATTAGAATATGTGAAAACATTTGCCCATGTGTGAGGACTCTTTCGTAAATGTTGTGTACACTAATAGTCCTGCAAATAAGTGGGCACTCTTTGAATTCTAGGTGATCTTTGAAGAGTAATATCTGTTTCTTTATAATTTAATGAAAGATCATGTGAATAATGAGATGGCAAAATAGTTATAAGGAATTAGTCTTGATGTATGATAGTGTAGAGGATGACAATCAACTTATGTTGATATTGGATAGTTGAAATTATCTCCTATGAGAGCCTAAACTTGAAACTTAAAAGGAAAAATTATATCATAAAAAAACATCTCTTGAAATGAAAACTTGCAATTAATGTAAATAAAAAACCTTAAAGCCCTAGGAAAAATGTTGATAAAAATACATTCAACTGCTCTAAAATCAAACTTGGTCTTAGGTTTTTCATGAGTTAAGGCATAGCATAAGCATCTGAATACCCTTAAATTGCTATACTTAGGTAATGTTTGAAAGAGAACTTTTATCCAATCCATCAGTCCAATTTTCATCCAATCACCAAGCAAAGTTGTAAACCAAATATAAGACAAAATTTTTTGTCCAGTCTAGTACCATAAAAATTACATAACCAAATGCTACCTCATGTAATCAAAATTCACATGTAAATTAGCAAAAATTTAAGGAAATGGATGGAAATAAGAGGAAACTATTGTGTTTGGGTATATTAACAAAGGATGGAAATGGGATGAATCAAATAGAAATTGATGAAATGTTTCCACCCAATAGCCTTTTTTTTTTTTCTCTCCAATTAAATAAAATTGAGTGGAACTAGAATTTGAGAAGTTATAAAAATGCGTTTAAAAAGAGCAAGTTGTGGAAACTTATTATATTTATTGAAGGTTAATTTACAACAATGTTTATTTATGTTCATCTTCTTTTCACTTAATTTCTGTTAATCAAACATGGGGAAGAGGAATCATATCCATTGATTTCTTATTATTTCCATTTCTCATATCTAAATAAGTGTAAAAATTATATTTTCTTTCCTTTTCCTTTTACAATTTCCTACATATTATGATTGATTATGTAATGGCACTTATGGATGAGAAGGGATTCATACACCACTTGAATGTACATATGGTATGTAGATTCCATTTATATTAAAACACGTAATAGTGGTAATTGGCAGTTTTTGAAAAAACTACCACCCATGTGGTTACTTGTTTAAACATAATTTGTAGTTACCTATCACATGTACATAAATATGATGAGTAATACTTATTGAATATTTTTTATAGACTTACAAATGCATTATATATATATATACCAGTTCAATGGGTCGGATCGGCTCTAAACCGTTGGTTTACAGGCTGATTCATAGATGAACTATGACTAGCCCATATGGTGGTGGTTCCAAGCTAGTTTAGCCAACCTAGTGGCTTAAGGGCCAATTCGCAACCCTTGAACGGGTAATCCCCTTTCATTTTTTTATTATTTTTTCCTCCTCCTCCAATTCTTACATTACAAAATAACAAAATTTACAATACAGAAAGTCCTAGTATAGTACAAAAAATTTATTTGATCGATTAGAGTGAGATAGTCGGGAGGAAAATAGTTTTCAATGGTTTTTATGGTCACTCAAACGGTGCTTACATATCCATTAATTAGAATCAAACCATAGTAGTCCAATTTAGATATTTAGAAAATCTTTAGTCTGTTGGTCAATTTTACGTTTGGCAAAAAGAATCCATGTGCTTGTGATTATCCAATTTAATTTTTTTGAAGAATAATAATTTAACTTAGTCATAATTTGGAAAATCATAAGGCTAAATCACTACTTTTGGGAAGACCATGCCATTTGGTTTTTATTTATTTATTTTTTGGAATAATAGGGAAAAAGGATTTTTCTACGTGATAAAACTTTTTTCGAAAGGACAAAAAGAAAACTTCCTATATCTCTTCTTAAGGTCACTATTCATGATTGGGAGTAGAACTCGTAGCTAAACTTGGGTTTCCATAAGATTGGTTTCAATCGCTGAAGTAATTATCCTCTTCGCTTGATGCCCCACATAGTGCTTAATGTCCCGCATGATTCTTGTCATCTACAAGCTGCCTTATACCAGTCTTTTATGCAAGTGCTTGCCTCAATGTTGATAATAGATAGGGAGGCTCACTGATCGTTGAGGATGATATGAGTAGGTAATCCCTTGTGTGCCTTTACCACCACTCTATGATATCAAAGACCTTGATGAAGATATTCTTAAAGAACTTGAAATTCGTATTGGTATAGTACTGCATCTCAAACATTGAACTACTAGACCATTGCCTCTTCAATTTTTACGCTAGCAACTACTCACCCATAAATAAATAATGCCGTTCCTTTGTGAGTGGTGAAGGAAAGATTAAAGACTAGCCATTATACTAACTTTGATAGTGGTTGAGCATCCCTCTATGTTGGCCATCACTGTCGACACTTCTTATTGTGCTTTCAAACTATATACATCTTGGGAATCCATTAGATTTTCAATATAACCACAATAAGTTTTCAAATACATCAGTAGTACTTTTGCTCGACAATGAGGATCTATAATAGTTACTAGAAGATAAATAGGAGGAATGTCTTTATAATAAGATAACTACTTCAATGCCATATTATATATGCATGCATGTAGGTTCGAGTCCTCACAGGCTTAAAATAATACGCCAAATATACTGACCGCTTACATAACAAACAAGTGTACACTGGCTTGTAAACCTAAGAGAAAGTTTTAGTAGTATCATGAAAAACTTTTAAAACTTTTAGCAATTGGATACATATATCCCAATTGCTAGGGAGAATGTTAACTTCACGCATGTTGTATATCGTGAAGTCATGCAACAATTCGCTATAAGGAACTATACTATGTAATAACTTGTACGTTGAGTTCCAATAGTGTTGCACATCCATCTTAAATTTTCAAGACCTCTTCTTATGCTCCACACTGAAGTTTCTCTACCTTTTATGAAGGGGTGGCCTCTTTGTTATTATCTTAACAATGTTCTTGATTGGAGTCATACTATCCTGCAAAGCTATAATACCATCCTTGACACATAAGTTAAGAATATGACATGCATAACATATGTGAAAACCCTCCCCGCCTACACCTCCCCTCCCCAAAATGCAGGTTAACAGTAATTTCTCAAATAAGATATTAAGGCTATGTTGACACTTACATTGTCAAAACCAATAGAGAAAATTCTCCTCTCCAATTCGTACCCATTTAAGATTTCTGTAATAATTTTATAGATGTTTTGTGCTGTATGGCACTTGTTACATACCCTTAGAGCCCATAATCATTTATTAAGTTACCGATTATCTTTTATCTAGTGAATAATAACACCCATATAAGAATTATTATAAAAAGGATTAGTCCATATGTCTGCACATATGGACTCTAATGTATCAAGTGAAGTGAACTTATCTATGAGCTCTCTCTTACCTTTGTGGTAAAGCTCTTAAGTAGCTTGGGTTAACGTGCAATGGCTAAGTTGTCGTAAACTGGGGTTGAATGTCTCTCACTCGTAGCAACTTTACCACTTGAATGCACCCGCGTTAGATGATAGGTGTATGTTCATTAGGTACTGCACCAGGTTGTACTGGTGCCTCTCTTTATCATACCTCATCAATAGTTGCTTAGATGAACCATCGCTTCGGGCAATCTATTGCTATATACCATCTATCACTACTTCCTCAAGATTCTTTGACCTCAAGTACCTGCTAAAGGTATCATATCTCTCTCTCATTTTTCAAGAGTAACTTGCACTATAATAGTTGTAGAATGCCCTCAAGTTCCCCTTCTCATCTATACCTTTACGAAAATACGTAGTAATATTATTAAATCTACTAGGTTTAAGAGGCTTACTAAAGCTTAAAGGTCTCGAACTGCTAAAGCCATGCTACCCCATATGTTGCTCCTTTGTTTCGAAATAATTTCTATCTCGTGGCAAATTCCCTTACTCGAACCCGTACAGCACTTAATGTTCTTGACCATACTAAGGAAGGCTAAGTCAACCTATAACAACTTATAATGTTTAGAGAGAGAAATTTGATGCAAATAGTTTTCACTCAAAATGACTTGATGATACAATTGAGGGGATCTCCCTTATATATACAAGAGGCCTTTCAAGATGGAAGGCCAAGATCAATTCAATCTAACGGTTACAAATAAATCCCACCAACCTTTACATTAAATACATCTACCTACCTTACCTATCATCTATTATAGAACCTTCTAGATCTTCTAGAATATTCTAGATTATCTCCTCTTGGACTTGAACGAACCTCATGATTTTGGGCCCTTCTAAATTGGCCCGTAGCATTCTCCTCCACTCATTCTGGCGACGTCCTCATCATATTTTCTTCATAGAACTTTTGAATTTTGCTTGGAAACTGCCATAGAGCTTCAGTAGGTTTCCAACTGGTCCATCTTTCCTTTCCAAATAATCATATACTCGTGCTTAGGGTAGTGGCCTTGTCTTCTTACATATCTATCTGCAATAATTTCTCCAACTTCTTTTTCGTATGATTCCCGAACTCTAATTGGAGCCTTTTGTGATATTGTTCTACTAAGGTCATCCTCATCCTTATGATATGGCTTAAGCATACTAACATGAAATACTGGGTGGAATTTTAATCTTGGAGGTAACTCTAACTTATAAGATACTTGTCCCACTCGTTTCACGATGAGAAATAATCCTTCATAATGCCTCATTAGTCCTTTATGCAATTGGCCCTTGGTCCGCTGGATCAAGTGTAACTTCTTAAGTACTTGATCACCTACTTAATACTCCATAGGCCGATGCTTCTTATCTACAACTTTCTTCATTCTCTTAATAGCCTTGTCTAAGTAAGTCCGAGCTAAGTCTTGGCTCTCTTGCTACTCTTTTTGCAAATTTATATGCTGGGGGACTAGATGCCATATATCCTGTGGTTACCGTATTGGGAGTTAGCAGCTGTCTCCCTAAGATAATCTCAAATGGACTATGCCCTGTTGATTCATTCTTTTGTAGATTGAAAGAGAGTTGTGCAACATCTAATAACTTAGACCAATCTCGCTAACTTACACTTACAAAGTGCCTCAAGGAAAGCTTTACTAACGCATTTACCCTTTTCGTCTGTCCATCCATCTGTGGATGAAGACTAGTAGAAAAGTTTAGCTTAGAACCAAGAAGCTTGAATAGCTTCGTCCAGAATTTCCCCGTGAAACGACTATCCCAATCACTTACAATGTTTCTGGGCAAACCCCAATACTTTGTTATATGCTTGAGAAACAATCAGGTTGCTTCATCGACAGGGCACTCCTTTGTTGTTGGAATAAAGGTTACATATTTTGAGAACCTGTCTACTACTACCATAATAGTACTATATCCCTCTGACTTAGGCAAGCTTACAATAAAATCCATAGAGACACTTTCCCAAGGATGCTCTAGAATAGGTAGAGGCTCTAATAGTCCAAGTGTTATTCCACCTTGTCTTGTTGACATATGAGACAAGTTCTAACATAATTCTCAACATCCTCCCTTAAATGTGGCCAAAAGTACCTTTCTTCAATCAAGGCTAGGGTTCGGTGTATTCTTCGGTGACCTGCCCATTTAGAATCATGGCATTCCTTCAATATTTCTCTCCTTAATGGGGATGAGTTGGGAACAAACACCCATTGCCCCTTTTGTGTATATTAGTCTATCTTCCTCCTAAAATCTCCTTATTTTACATGCTTTACATTAGATTGGTAGAGCCTCAGCCAATTGGTCGATCTCCATCCCTTCCCGAATCTTCTCTAGGAGGTTGTTCTTAAGGCTGCCAATAGCTATAGCGACCTTAGGAGGGGCCTAGTAGTATTGCCTAGAATTTCCATATCACGTGTGCACCCATGATAAGAAAATCGCCTTGCAAGTCAAAGATTGCAAGACTCTAAATAGTTATTTACTAGAGTCTTCAATTTTAATTCATTGACTCGTTATATAATATCAATAGTTATAGATATCCATTTTTCCACAATTCCTCAAAACCGTAGAGAATCGGTATCTCCTACCAAAATAATGAAATAAGATAGACAATTTTAGAAAATTCTAAACTTACTAAAGATACTAAACTTAATTGAGACATTAGTTGTTTTTCGGAGCATTCTGAATTAACTACACAAGCTTTTCACCATATTGATTCAATGGTAACACTCTGCACTCGATTCCTATCCCATTCCCAACTATCGATCAACCTGTAAGGAAAAGAACTGTTGAGGTGTAAGCTTACGCTTAGTGAGATAATTACCCTCCTCAATACCGCATGGCAAAATTTATTAGATGCACAATCATATGAATACATGAACAATCAGTATACCAAACAACGTATGCAGTGGCCTAGGAACTGCATACGACTCAAAATTACGCCCTCTAAAGTCAGGGTTTAGAGATAATTAACCGACCCCAACCAAAATCCAGGTTCTAGACCTTGGGTTTTATTTCATTTGCACTATCATGCTCATGCCAAAACAAAACTCTCTCTCTCTCTCTCTCTCTCTCTATATATATATATATATATATATATATATACTTCCTTTACCAAAATCAAATCATATCTTTTAAAATCCTAAGTCTAGCGGTGTGGTGGCCTCAGCAGTCCACAAACACACGCCCTAAGCAGAAGCCACAAGACTCAGCCCCTCGCTGACGGTTGGCGTCTCCCGGCGCCTAGTAAGCCCATCAGCTTAAGACAGAGACTCAATATATATGATGGCGTAGCTAATACCCAATCCTGTAGGAAACTCGTATTCCTGTGAGTCCCTTCCCATCTTCTACGTAAAGCGGCAATCGGTGTTATCCATATGCAATATGAGGTATGCATGATTCATTTTGATTTCTTAATCGCATAAGTGATTAACTCGATTTTCAGGGTGATTAGACAATTTCATTCCATACAATTCATATGTATATATAATGCAAGCAATTCCCCTTATTAAATATACTTAACAAGTCATCACATTCATCCACAAATTCATACACATGCATCTCCCATATCTCACAAGCATTCAAATTTATATATATAAGTTTAGGTACGTCTATTCTATAAGCACAATCAAGTAAAGAGTCATCGGGAATTTACTCACTCGACCATGTGGGTCAATCAAAGTAATCCGGAGGCAAGTCGTCTCCGTACACAGTGTCCCCTGGTTATTGAAATAATTTTTATAAGGAATTGAAATAAACTTAAGAAACTAAGTAAATTTTCCTTGTGTTATACTCTTGACTAGTTTTCGAAATTTTTCCCGGTTTTTACCTAAAGCTCAATCGCGTATAAATTTCTCATTTTAAATCCGATTTTTATGATCTTATAGTCAATCTTCATTGTTTTTGAGTGTATTTTAACATGGTAAGGTTAGATTTTCGAAATGAGGTATACAATTCTGTCCATGGGTCAAAACAGTAGCGTTCCTCATGTGTTGGAGTGCTTTTAGGCCTTGTTTGGTAAATAGGCCTTTTAATAACTTAAGAAATTCTTTAGGCTTGGTCTTAAGATTTTATCCTAAGCTTAAAATACTCCTTGAGATCAGATTTATAACTTTGATTTATATTCCTAAGGCTAACAACCACTTCTTAGGCCCTTTAGTGGGCTTAAGTTGTCAAATGGGCTTGTTTTTTGTTCAAACTAAAGTTAGTGACTTTAGTAGGCTTATGGAGCCTTAGGTGGATTTCTTATGGGCTTCAAAATATCCTCTCTTGATGTTTTAAGGTGCTGGTCAAAATTTTATTGAAGGCCTAACTTAGAGTTTTAGGCTCGTTTTAAGAGTTTTAGGCTCGGTTTTGAGTTTTAGGCTTTGTATGCTTACCATGCTTACTTTAGTTAATCTTTTAACTTTGTTCATTCACTTTTATCATATTTTTAGGCTTCTTTTTTCCACGTTCCAGATCTGTTCGTGATGGTTCCAAGGGGTCCTCACTTGGTTTTTCCACTTGTTTCATCATTTCCTTAAGTTTAGGTGGTAGATTATGCACTTAACTACTTGTGCCCAAATCTTAAATTAACTTTTCTTCCACAAGATGATTCTTTAACTCATGTTCCACACAAAGAAATAGAAGATCTTACATTTAATACAACTTCCATATCATAGCTCATATCATACAAAGTTGGTTTCTTCATAAAACTTCATGTGATGGATTTTTCCTTAACTTAAGTCTAGATTTAAGCATGTTTAACTTAATGAAAACAAATTCAACATCCAAATGACTATGGAACCCTCACGTCCAGCATGCTTATCTTCCATTAAAGTTCTCATTTCAAGATTTTCTTAACTTAAAATCTCTCATTCAAAGCATTAAACAAATGTCCATACATAACACCAACTTTACATGCTCATATTTCAACTTCATGTAAGGGTTTTATGGTTTGTTTCTTAAAACGATTTTTGGTGCTATAACAACTCAAACCTTACTCATATCTTCAAGAAATCCAAGTCTCCTAACATAAATACTAATCTACACATCACAAGAAACACTTACTCGTCCTTAACGCAAAGTTTGGTGGTTGTGCACTAAGGTTCCACTTAAGCCTTTAACTTTGCCTCTTCCTTTTAGCCACATTTTAGAACCCGAATCTTTTGCTCTTTTGGAATGGGGTTTATGGAAGATTCTAATGGTCTTAAAAGGCCTTAAATGGTGAAAGAAATGACACAAGAACAAGAGAAAAAAATGCCGTGAGTGAAGCTTCAAAAATGGAAGAAAAATGGATTTTGTGGGGTAAGGTTGTTCCTTTTTATGTTTGTTTCAAAGGAGAGAAAGATGAAGTGAAAGTGAAATTGAAAGGGAGAGAAATGGTGGAAAGTGTGGCCGGTTGGAAATGGAGAGAGAATGAGTGTTTAAAGGTCTTGAAAGTGTTGTCTTGTAGCTTACAAAAAGTCAACAATTGCAACTCTTGATGATATAAGCATTAAGGCGTGAATAGTGATGTGTAAGAGAAAGTGATTGATGGTTGAAAGACAAGAGTATGGCCCCCCTTTCTTCCTTGTTTAGATCTGCCATTTCAAGTCCTTTTTGTCCATGGAATGGTCTTGTCTTATTTATTAAAGTTAAGCTTATGAAATCTTGTGAAAAATTGTCCATATGTAGTATAAGTGAAGGGGTGATAACGAAATTGTGTTATCACTAAATTTTGATAAGTTATCAATTGATAAATAATTCTAACTCTCAATTGATAAGTTATCTAAGGTGATTGGTTGGTTTACTTATTTATGTGTAAATCTTATACATGAAGATAAGGGCATAGCCTTATAGGAAATTGTTTTAGGGTTTTCATCTCGTATTGTTTTGTAATTTATGATTTGATTGTTATAAAATTGTGAAATTTTCTAAAGTTGAATGAAATTATTCAAATTAAATTATCGATTAATTACTTAGGGTTAAAATCCTTAATTGTTTTAAGGTTTAGGGTTTTAAGTAACTTTAGAGCTCGCAGTTCTTCAAGCTCGGGTTTTATCGACAATTGGCTTTTGAATTGTAAAAATTTAATTCGTTTCTAAATATAAACTTAAGTTTTTGGTTTAGTTGATCTTTGGGAACGTTCGGAAAGTACTCTTAATCAAGTCTTAGGTCCACTAAAAGTAGGGTTTACAATAGCGGCTAGTTCTACCCTCTGACTTAAGGCATCTGCTACAACATTCATCTTTCCCGCCTTGTATTCCATGTGTAAATCAAATTCTGCCTAGAAAATTTGCCATCGAGCTTGCTTAAGGGATAGCTTCTTTTAGGTCTGGAAGTAACTAGTGGCCACATTATTAGTCTTGACCATAAATTTCATGCCAAGAAGGTAGTGTCTCCAAACTCGAAGGCAATGTACTACAGGTATCATTTCCTTCTTATGTATTGGGTATCACCTCTCCGTATCATTCAACTTTCAGTTCTCAAAGGCTATTGGATGGTTTTCTTACATCAGAACCCCATCAATGGCATAATCATTAGCATCTATGCATACTTCAAATACTTTACCAAAAGGGAGTACAAGAACTGGCTCTTTAATGACCGTTTCCTTTAAGGTATCAAATACCTTTTGTCAATCTTCCCTCTATTCCTATGGAACATCTTTCTTGAGTAAATCCATTAAGGGGGTAGCCATTCGAGAGTATCTACGTATGAACCTTCTGTAATAATTTACTAAGCCAAGAAAGGACCTCATTTCGATGGGCTTAGTGGGTTCTTTCCATTCTCGAATGGCCCGTATCTTCTCTTCGTCCATTTTGATCTTCCCCTATCCTACTACGTGCCTTAGGAAGGCCACTTCTTCCTTTACAAAGGCACATTTCTCTAGCTTTACATATAACTCGTTTTTCCTTAAGGCTAGGAAAACTGTACGAAAATGTTTCATGTACTCTTCCATAGACTTGCTATAAATCATGATATCATCCAAGTAAACCACAACAAAATGATCCAAAAACGGTGCTAATACCCTATTTATAAGACTACAGAAAGTAGCTGGGGAGTTCGTGAGCCTAGATGGCATAACAAGAAACTCAAACCCACTATACCTTGTGACATAAGTGGTTTTAGGCTCAGCTCCATCTACTATCCATACTTGATGATATCCCGATCATAGATCCAATTTTAAAAAATATCTTGCCTCTCCCAATTGATTGAACAAGTCTGATACCAAAGGAATGAGGGTACTTATTTTTCACAATAACCTTATTCAAGACCTTATAGTCAATACACAATCAGAGGGACCATCGTATTTCTTTTGGAAGGGAACTGGAGCACCAAAAGGTGCCTTTGATGGTCGGATGAATCTAGCTTCCAACAACTCCTTCAATTGTTGCCTTAATTATTCTAATTCTTTTGGGAACATGTGATAAGGAACTACAATAGGGGCCTTTGTACCTGGTTCTAACTCAATCACATGATCTACTTCCCTTCTTGTTAGTAGCTTCTTTGGCAACTCTTTAGGTATGATGTCTTTAAATTCTTCTAGCAACTCTCTTACTCAATGTAGAATTGCCTCTTGACTTCCCGTCTCTTCTTCCCCCTTCAATATAGCTACGTACGTAACTTCGTTCTTTTTTAGGCCCTTCGCTAGTTGCATAGCGAAAAGGAATTTTGTGGCTTGATCAGCTTTTCTTATGATAGGTACCACATATTGAGAGTTGGTCTCGAGCACACATATACAGTTTATATGAGGAATAATAAGTGCATCAATACGATTTAGGAATTCCATCCCAATCACAAATTCAAAGTCGTCCATAGGTACTACTTCGATGGTTTCCTTCCCTTTCCACCCTCCCACATGGAGCTCTATCTCCCTGGTGACTCCAATAGTAGGGACTTCCTTTGAGTTTACCGTCTTGAGCCATGTCTTGGTCTTTTCTACTTCCATTCAAATTTTACTTGCTGCTACCTTAGAGATGAACAAATGAGATTCCCTTATGTCAATAAGGGCATTTAACTTCTTACCAGCAACTATCACCTCAGTATACATCAAGCCCTTTCGCTTCTCTCGCATCTTCATAACACTAAGCAGTCGTACTGAACTTAGTTTAGCCTTGTCCCCTTCATCGAAGCTCTCCTCTACCATAATTGCTGCCAACCCATCTTTCTGTCACGCCCCGAAGCAGCAGAGTCGTGACAGCCCCGCCGTGTAAACCACCCTAAGATAGAAGTTGGCCTCACAACCGCTATCCTAGACCTGATCTACACAAGGCGTCCACAACTAACCCGCTTTGAAGTAGACAATTTGTAATTTAAATAAATCATTTACCTATAAAAGTGAGGAATCATATACATATGTTATTATCCAATTATTGCAGTTAAAGTTTACAACATTTCTCTATAGTATATTCCCTAGTTATTACATCACTCGGAAATTAAAAATAATTCTAAAATAAAAACTTAGACCTTAAAATATGTGTTTATTCTTCAATGTTTTTCCTCACTCCCCAGGATCCAGCAGTTGCTAGCTTCTGAGTAATTGGTTGCCGCTTCTTAGCCAGCACCTGCACGATGTCTATAGGGATGTGAGCAACCACAGCTCAGTAAGTAGGGACGGAGGACTTAAAACTATACCATACATACAACAAGGTTTTCAATCACTTATTAAGTGCAATGCATGTACAAGCAAATGCCATCGCACGACGTTGTCCGGCCCGTCGTGAGATTAGAGAAATTGCGCCCGCTCTAATCCGGGTTGAGGAGTTACCGTTAATGCAACAGCTCACGACCAAACCCAGGCTTGTGTAATGGAGACCTTGCTCCTCCCGCGACTACCTTCGAACCACTGTCTTCATCCCCGCCGCGACCTCCTCTCCTGTCACTTAGTTCGATTGAGGATGAAGAAGGGAACATTTTGCAATCCTGCGCTATCCCTTCCGAAGGGGTCGGTATTTGGCCGGAGAGTCCTAAATCTCCTAACGGGTTGCCATGCATGTTCGATTAAGATTACTGGTCGTATATTTGATTAAGTCCAATTTAGGGTGATCAATCAATACATACAATTCATACAGTATGTACCAGAGCAACAAACAGAATCATGGCATCACCCATAATCAAGCACATGCATACATTCAACTATCTAACAAGCACAACCAAGCATAATCTTAAGCCTCCCAAAATACAGCAACGTATTAATCCCAACTTACCTCGACTCCTCGCTCGCTCATTCGAGGTTCGATCTGCTCAGGCCATCGCCGGTTATCCCTATAACACGAACGTGGTTTCAGCTTTTTATATAATTGTTATAGGTTCGTTTTATCCTATAATGCTTATTGTTAGGTTTTGTTTACGGTTTAATATGCCTAATTACCTAGGTATTAAGTCTTTTATAATTATTTTAGGTTTAGGTTTAGGTTTGGGTTCGATCTCGGTTTCCGCATCAATTTCTAAATTAGGTTTTGGTTCGATTTTTAAATCCTAAACATGCTCGAATCCTAATGTGAAATTAATTACATTAAGCTCGAGTTTCCAAATATCCTATTGGGTCTTAATTTAGTATTCTAAGCTATTTGGTACACGCTAGTCCTAATTAGGGTATCGTATTTATCCCCGATGTGAGAAAATCTTACTTTTTTATATAATTACCTAAAATTCAATCTTAATTCAGATTTAATATTATTCTGATTTTTACTCTAATATTATCTAAATAACCCTAATTTTTCCATATTTATTAATTTACAATTTCACATATTACTAATTTCTTATATTACTTACCTAATTTCCTTAATTAACTATACTTAGTACCTAAATGCTAGGATTAGGGTTCCACTGCAGAGATTAACTTCCTTAAACATCTAATTAAGAACCAAATCAGTAATTAACATCCTAATCACTTAATTAACTCCAAATTACCCAATTTTTCCATCATTTTAGGGCTAAAAATTAACTTAAAAATTTCGAAAATTAATTTTAAAAAAATGGCTTCATAGCACTGTTCTATGTCACATGATAATCCTACAGAAAAATTTTGAGCCCCAAACTACATCCCTAAGCCTATTTAATTTCCGGTTTAATCATGCTCGGTTTTGTATAATTTGTTAAGGACCCTATATTTCCAGACATAATTAAACTAAATCAACATTTTTCCCTAAATCTACATACAATAAAACCTCAGAATAACAAGTTTCATAATTTTCTGGGCAAAATAACTAATTTTACAAAATTATACAAGATTCGGGCTGGAAATTGGACTCACCGGTTTTGGTGGCTCCGGCCACCGCGGGCCGCCGTGGGGTTGTCGGCCGGCCTAGGCGCTGCCACCACCGTGTGGTGGTGGTGGCCGTCCACTCCCAGCTCCTCGTTTGGTGTGGGTTCCCTTTAAAACCCCCAACTGCACAGTTTTTCTTATTTTTTTTTATTTTCTGGATTTTCTCTCGAATTTTCGACTCTCCCTAATTTTCTTTGATTTCTAACTGTCCAAATGAGTTCCTGGATTTTTCCTGCTATTTATAGGGTTTTAGGGGATTTATTGTGCATTAATTTGGACAAGACAAGTGCTTTATTCCTAAATTTTTGGCTTTTATGTTGTTCTAATTTAATTGGTTGAATTTTCTTTTTCAGATTCTGACTTGCCACGACCAACCTTGCATCATTCCACACCCTTCTGATTTTTTTCTGATTTTTCCTCAATTATTTTATAATTTTCTTTAATTATTTGCTTACTTTTTGGTAAATTTAGGTAATTTCGCGTATTTTTATCTACACGTAAATACATGTAGGGTACACGTGAACATTCCTAAATATTATTTTGGTCATTCTAAAATTTTTAGTATACATATAATTTATCTCTAATAATTTATTAGTTATTATATTACACTTTTTGCCTTTTTGGTAATTAGCAGTTATTATGCTTAAAATTTGAAAATTTTATAGTCTCCTATTTTACTACTTATTTTCTTAAATTTAAGTTTACAGGGTCATTTTTACTGGTATCTTGTTAAATAATTTATAATTTGGATTTGATCGGATCTTTTAACCGATCACCCTAAACCTTGAGTTCTAAGTTCAATCCTACGGTTACTTGGCTGAACTTTGGGGCTTACACTTTCTTTGGGCATTCCCTAGCATAATAGGGCCTATTGTAGAAATAGCACTTCAATTCTCGGGGCTTCCATCGTTCCCCATCTTTTTCTTCATGAGTCCTTTCTCGATCATTGTTTTTCTCTTCCATCTTAGGCTTTCCTCTTGAGGAACTCCCACTCCTTTCCTTCTCAACTCCTCCTTTCCACCTTCTCATCAAGGTCTTATGTTCTATTTTCTTGAACTCCGTTAAGCCTTTAGTAACTACTATGGCCTTAGGCCTTTAGTAACTACTATGGCCTTAGAGATTTCTTCTACTCCTCTTTGCTCTAGCTCCAACTTTGCCTAAGGTTTCAAACCATCTAAAAACATCACTAAAGCGTCATCCTGGTTAAGGTCTAGGATCTCCAACATTATTTTTGAGAATTCCTTCACATATTGCTTGATGTCACCCTTATGAGTTAGGTGATGCAACTTCACTTTGCTTCTTTAGTAGTATTTTAAGGAGAGAATTGCCCCTTGATTTCATGTACAAAGGTAGCCCAAGCATTGATTTCATTTGCCCTCCTACGCCACCATTCCATAGCATAATCTTTTAAATACATAGCAGCAGTACGTGCCTTTTCGAGGTCATCCAAGATTCCTACAATATTAAAATATTGTTCAATTCCCTAGAGGAAGTTGTCTACCTCCTAAGTGGATCGTGTCCCATTGAAAGGTTCAGGCTTAGGCACATCAACCTTATGAGTAGACTGGATGGTTACTGCATTTGCCACTATCGCCTAACATGCTGCTAGTTAGTTCTTAAGTTCTTCAATCTCCTGGCACATGGCCACCATTGCAGCATCCATCTTGGCTTCATAAGCTTCCCCCTTAGTTTCCAAAGTCGTAACTCAAGCTTGGAGTACTTTACACTTCCCTTCAATCACCTCATCACACTGCTTCAGCTCCTCAATGGCTTGATTCAATGCCCTTTGCAACTTGCCTCGAAGTTCTTCCTCCATCTCTTTAAGGCTGCCTTGTGATTCATCAAATTATTCCTTCGCTTCAGCAATGCTCAGCTCCACTCTATCCATCTTATTAAGGAGGGAGTTTAGCAAGTCCCAAGACCTAGCCCTCTACTTGATGACTTTACGATCATCTTGGTTATCTAACTCTTCGACCATCGAAGTATTGTTGTCTCCTCCAGACAACATCTTCTACACACATGGTTTCTTAACTTGGCTCTGATACCACTTATGAAGGGCAGATTCCCTTACTCGAACCGGTACGGTATTTAGCGTTCCTGACCACATTAAGAAAGGCTAAGTCAGCCTATGACAACTCACAATGTTTAGAGAGAAAGAAACTTTGATGTAAATAGTATTCACTCAAAATAACTTAATGATATAACTGAGGGGATCTCTCCTATATATACAAGAGGCCTTTCAAGATGAAGGGTTAAGATTAATTCGATCTAATGGTTATAAATGAATCCCACCAACCATTATATTAAATGCATCTACCTACCTTATCTACAACCTATTCTAGAGCGTTCTAGATCTTCTAGAATATTCTGGATTATCTTCTAGAATATTCTGGATTATCTTCTCTTAGGTTTAAATGAACCTCATGATTTTGGGCCCTTCTAAATTAGCCCATGACACTTATGGGGTAACTCATCCATAAGGATTCAAATCCAGTAGGTTGTGCAAAGAAACTCATGCAAGGAGGTTCGAATCTAGTAGGACGTTTAGGGACACTCATGTGTAAAGGTTCAAACTCGAAAGGTGATGTGCTTCGGTAACTCATACGTTGAGGTTCAAGCTCAAAGCCGAGAGGTGATGTGATGCAAATACCCATGCGATGAGGTTCTAGATTGAAGCTAGGAAGTAGTATATCTCGTTGTTTGATATTCTCAACCACTTTGTGTGTTTTCTATTCGTTCAGGTTGTACTTGTAATCTAGGTACACCTAAACGTCATCAAACCGTTGTGGTTTAAACGATATACCAATTCCAATGCCCTTATCCTTACCCTTGCTTTTCCAACCAGATGAGGAACCGTGCTTCTTCTCAAAGAAAATATGTCACAAAAATTGTTCCATGGATGTAATATTTTTTTCCTTGTTAAGGTTTATGAATGAAGGATAGGAACAATATGTAAGACAACATAAAACTGAAATTATGTAGTGAGTAAGTTTATATAATTGTTTTTTTTTAATGTAAATAGTTTAGTAAAGTGGAATGAAGAATTATGCTTGGATCTCGATGGTAATTAAAAGAAATACTTGTCTCACAATGCTTCACAATTGCAAAATGTGAAGGCAAAATGGTTGGAGCGTTTCATTGAATTTGTGAAAGAGTAATAATTACTATACCCTTCGATTTATAAAGAAAGAGAAAGGTTTGCATACGTGATTTGAATTTTCAAAATTTTGAATTTGAATTGTTTCTACTGCCACAATTTTTGAATTCTGAAAATTTCCTCGTCCTCTCTACTTGCATGATTGAAATTCAGATCTGAAAAATTTAACAGCGCAAAACACACCGAAAGGGAGACAGCATCTAAAAAGATTTGTTTGAAAATCTAGAAGAGAGAAAGATAAAGTTGAGGAAGGTTTAACGGCCAGATTCTCTCTTTTTTTGGTTAGGCAAGCCGTGATCCACCGGATTGAAGTGCAAGGACCCAAAGGGCCTGGTGGTTCGAAGCAGGTTGAGATGGTTCATGGTTCACAATTGGTTCTTACACACACTTTTTAATACTATGATGCGTGGAGGTTTTAAAACAAAATTATTTTGTTTCAAATGACTATTAGTTTCAGTTTTTTTATTTGGACGCCCTGCTCACCTGATCACAGAAGGTCAGATTTGGCTACTTTTTTTATATTAATGAGAAAAGAATCGTCCTTAGGGCCTCTTTTACGCTTTTGGTTATATTTCCAATCCGCGTTTTAGGTATCTGATCAACGTTTCATAAGAATTGGAGTGTTTGTCCTCACCGTACGAATGATAAAATTTAGCACATATCATTGGTATTTTCCTTTACTCAATATGCGAGCAATATAAGTTAACAAATTTTGCATCTTTTTTATATATATATAATAGGTAATTTCATTAACAGATGCATTTCAAATATTTGTTAATGAAACTTATTTAAAAAAAAAAAGAAACATTTTACACTTTCCTATATTAATTCTATATTTACGTAAACACATGTATATGAAAAGGTGAAAATTTATGATACTAGGGAAAGACGTAACTACATTATATTATAGAAGAAAAGAAGAAAAGAATAACACTTTTTTAATTGTACTTCAATATTACAGATTATAGATGTAAGATATAAGTGACAAGTTATCACATTGGAAGGGGAAGAAAAGTCAGAGACGAGGATATATTTCTTCAAAAACATGTAAGACGCAAAAAGCCTTTAGATGCTTTATAATACTGATGTACGTCTGCGGCCTAGTGTGCACCATTTGCAGCCAAATATATGAACCGAAACCCAGATATAACCATAACTAAATTAACGGGGCCTATGTAAACTATCAGACGAAGAAGCCACTCTCTCTTAGACTTGGTAAACTAAATAAAAACAAAAGATCGGTAAAATATCGGACATTGCGTATAGAGACAAAACTTAGAACCCAACACGTTATTATTATTATTATTTCGTTAGTTAAATATTTATATAGCATATTTGATTTATCTTAGCTAATTTTCAAATAATATTTTACTAGATAAAGTACCCATATTAATATAATTAAATATAATCTATGTCTATATATCTACATCTATGTATGGTTTATGAAGATACAGTTCTGCCTCTAACTATCACTTTGCCGAGCCGGTATAAATATAGATTCATTATATTTCATCTTCCTTGTGATGGTTTTGAATTTTTAATCTAAAAAAATAAATTATTAATAATAAATGTAAAGTTTTTATTATGTTGCATTCTCTAATTTAGAAATACGAATAACTTAAGTATTTTTTGGGCTAATAGATTACATCTATATATATATATATACAAACACACTATATATATACACACACGCATAAAAGAATGGAAATTTTTTAACATAGGAAATATAAAATAAAATCAATAGACATTTATATTTATATAAAAGTATGTCAAAATCAATGGAATATACACAAATCTATGTTAATAACTGAGTGTAAATAATGATATCTATACAAATCAATGTACAAATCAATGAACAATTTTATAATCTACTTTTTAACATGTCCAGGAGATGTTCGATTCTTTATATAATATAGATAGATATGTTTATGCATAAAAATCACATCAATAGAGCTTATACATATTTAATTTAACACACAAGTGTGCATGGTTGGTGAAAGTTGAAGAGAAAATCTTTAATAATACTAAGGATAATGTCACAAATTGTATCTAAGCTATATTGAAATATATAATTTACAATTTATACTTTGAAAAAGATCAATTTATTATCTAATTTAAGCTTTCATAGTCATTTTTGCTATCTAAAAGAATTTTGTTAAATTTGTTTATTAACATGAATATAAAGACGAATAAAAAATTAACTTATAGCTACTAATAAGTCAAATGACCCAATTTTTATAAAATAGATTGCAACTCACTTCCTTAAGCGATTGTTCCAACTACCCTAGGAATGGGGAGTAGCTAACAACCATTTGGTGGGAGATTGTGCAACTCTTTATAAGTAACTATTAGCCATTATGAGTTTTGAGGTAATTGAAATGTTTAATTTTTTGTTCATCTTTATGTTTATATCAGCAAATAGACATAACAGAGTTAGTTTATATAGAAAAAATAATCACAAAAACTTTAATTAAGTAGTAAATTAATGTTTTCAAGTAAATATAGTAAATTATACATTTTAGTAAAGTTTGAGTATCATTTGTAATATTAGTTTTAATAATAATATATCATATAAACCGACCAATAATTATGTAAATATCAATAAAGTTTTGATGTGTACCGGTTTCCAAAAGACATGAATTATAACTTCTTGAATATCTTCTATTTATCATTTCCTCAATTTACCAATAAATGATTGAGACCGTTTAGATTTTTAAAATATCATATAATATTATCATAATATCATTCTATTTTTTATAATTTTACTCATTGATTATACGTAATAATATTTTAAAAGAATAAATAAAGAAAAATTAAGAAAAATAAATAGAGATAATTTATTTTCACTTTATCATCATACATATGGTGGTTATAAACTTGATTGTTGTATCAATGAGATGACAAGTTGATCGGCATTGCGATGGGCATAAGGGCATACGTTCTATTAGCTTTTATTCTGGTTACGTTGTAGTTTTTTGGGATTTTTTTTTTTAATTTGCAATATCGTCTTAGCTGTAGCTTTGATTATACACTTTAATGAAACACTATGAAGGCCACTTAAATTTTAAGTTACGAAAAACATCTCGATTTTATGGTAGCACTACTAACCATTCACACTAATATAAAAAAATCATAGAAAAGTTGATGGATTTGAATCTTCTTAATTTTTCATTTTTTAATTTCTCTCAATTTACGAATTAATAATTGAGATTATTTAAACTTTTAAAACACCATATGATATCATCATTATATTGTTTTTTTCTTTATGATTTCAATTGTTAATTACACGTGATAACATTTTGAAATGGTAAATTGAGGGAAATATAAGAAAAGTAAATTGAGATGATTTATTTCCAAAGTTGATAGGTAATAACCTTTATTACTTTTATATAAGTATTATAAAAACAAAAATATGATATTACTATAAAATGTAAGAAAACCAAAACACATAATATTAATTTGCCAGCCATGGCTTCCTCTAAGAAATTCCGAATAGCAAGTCACACTATCTTCGTCCCTACTATCTTTTCAGTTGTGGCAGACATCAATAATATCCAGGAGTCACGGGAGAATTATCACTTTCTGAATGATCTTGTCCAAATTGGTATTGGTGCTTAATTCCCCATCCTATGATATCCATATAAACTTTCAATTAGTCAATGCTTTTGTGATGGTTTCAACTCAACTATTATTTGCTTTCATTATTTAGCGGTTTCGTAGATGATAAAGTCGTTTTGTTTCTCTTGGCTAATTTATTTGCTATATTCTTTGAGCCGTAAGAGTTGAAACAATGTATAATTATATTTACCGAAAAAAAAAAGTATGTATGATTATGTATAATCGTTGTTAATTTGTTTTGCCTTTTTAGGCATCGCATTTTTAATAGTTAAAATCTAAAAATTCCAATCTTCGCCAAATAAATTAAAAACAAAAAATAGTGGGATTAGTACATTGCTGATATATCCCTTGGATTATTGCTGTAGTAAATGTTGAGCACGTCTTTGATTATTGCATGGAAACTCCGAAGGAGACAAAGGATTTAGTTAATAGCACGATGACTGAAGATGCTAGCCATGCATGGCAAGAGATAATGCAAAAGGTAACTCCATGAAGAAAGAGGTCCTGTTAGTATTGAATAAAAGATAATTGGCATCAAGTTAATACAAGCAATGTTGTTTAACTCTAGCAATCTACCTAGAATCATCCAAGGATATGTCAAATCAAAACTAGAACTCAACTCTCTCCATACAATATGTACCAAACTAACTTTCAAAAATTATAAATCTATATGCAGGGGTCATTAAAAAATATATATATAATATATAATAAGAAAACTAAACATAAATTTAGATAATTATATAAATTGTACAAATAATTCAGCATTAATTATGTTGATTTATAAAACTATAACTCAAATATTAGTGCCAGTACAACTTACATTACAACATGAATCATTATTAAAACAACTTTGTTGTCATTAAAACTACCACAAGTTCTCCCAAACCATCAGAATCGTCCTCATCATTATTGTTATTGCTAACATCATTACTTTACTATTACCAACTATATCTATATTTTTAATTCAAGTTTTTGAATTTCTCATTCTGATTTCATCTTCAATAGTATTAATATCATAAATTTTTAATTCATTTTGAATTGTTACTCTTGTAACTCTCCAAATCGATCTGTATACCAACTTTATCCACAAAATGATTTTCTATCTTTTTCCTTATCCTTTAAAGTTGAAAGAATACTCAATCTACTTTCATTCCACGAATTAATATATCTTCTCCATCAATTATCCATTTAGCATTTGGACAAATACACCTAAACCACAACTCTACCATGATCTAGACATGAGCTATTTTATATCCATATTAATTGGAAAAAGTCTTATAAAATCATAAAATTGTAGAATAATATGAGCTAACTCACTCAGTTCAAAAGCAACCAAATTTCTAAGCCAATAGGTAACTAATGTGTCTTCTTCTTTTTTTTTTTTTCAACTACTTGATTTAAAAATTCCTAACTAATGTTGTCTTAGTATAAAACGCCTTGACCTTCAATAATAATACTAGTTTTTTCCAAAATCTTGCTAACATTCGATGTCTCACATGGGATAATAGCATAGACTAAGTGTAGTATCATAAGTTTGAAGGATTCTCCAACCTATTAAACTATTCTTTTGAATTGGGTTCTTTCCTTATACTTGCATCGCAATATTTGGTGCTCTCATTAAGAGCTAATCTTGTAGAAGGGACAATGTGGGGAAAAAAACAACCTAAGAGAAGGCTATCCTAGAAAGGGTTACTTATTGAGGTAGAATAAGAGCTATCTAAAGTGAGGATTGCTAAGAGTTGGTAGTCTAGAGTAAGCCAATATTAGCATTAACTTTCAAAAGGGGCAGTAATGTTATAATCCTAAATGGGATGATAACATGCATTGTAATAAGTTCAAGGGGATTTCTAACTATCAAACTAATCTTTTGGGTTAAACTCTTCCCTCAAGCATGAGTTGCAATAATTCCATACAAAGGTCTTTTCACTTAGGCTTTCATAAGGGCCTTCCTTGGACATGCAATGTTTTCATGTACAATTAAGTCTAAATTTTTATTCCTTTTTCAGATGCAATTTGGTCCATCCACCAAGAATACAAGTATGAAGATTCAAAGACCAGATTGGATAGGATATAAACCTACCTCACTAGCTCTTATTAGTTTGTCCTCAAAGCACCATTTATCTATATGAAGTTAACACTCATACTATTTATAATACCTCAACTTAAAAATAGTCTATAGTAAACAGCCAAGCTAGTAAGTAATTAGTAGATCTTTTCAACTACTTCATTCACAAGGTTCATAACTAGAATTGACTTAATATGTATAGTATCCTAACCTTGTAAATAATTATCACTCTCTCCCATAATTCATATTAGATTTCTCACTTGGAGATTTCACAATAATGGTAGCCATGCTCATATTCTTAGTAAAGATACGTAGAGAAATCGAATCCATATGCAAGAAGCATAAAGAATCATAATGCGTAGGTTGAGTTAAGGAGTTGGATAAAATTCAAATTACCAAGAGCTGCAAAGTCAGCTTCCTTTTAGGGAAGTATTAGAATATTGTTTACCATAGCTTTATTGGGTTAGATGTTCGTCACATGTGCTTGTGAGATCATGGCAATTAGAGGTGGGCACAAATCGGATTTGTTCAATTTTGTGTAAAATCCAAACCAAACCATAATTTATGATTTGATTTTTCTTTTTCCTAAACCAAACTATACGGTTTGGATTGGGAAATTTTTCAAACCATTAAATAACTGTTGGGTTCAGTTCGGTTTGGTTCGGATTATGAATTAAACCAAAATTATCTCTTTATTCTTCTTCAACCTAAATTATCATTTAGTCATTTACCTATATAAATAAATTAATGTATCACAAACAAATTCAATCATGACTCCTTGTTGAATGGGAGAAAGGCAATATCGTTTGGCTTTTTTGCAATTATAAATATAATTATAGTACTAATCAAATTATAATACCTTATAAAGTCTTGGAAAAACAATATGGTACCACCATACTTAATCACAAAAAAAAAAAAACTAAATAAATAAATAAAATAAAATAACTCTATAGTCATGCTCCTTTTTCACTACATTCCACTTTCCTTGATAAATTATTTTGACTATTGAACAACAAAACCCCCCTAACTTAAATTCTAAAAGTAAAAGGATCTCGATCAACAATAAGTGAACATAATAATCCATAAGTCTAACACACATGATCTACATAATCTCCTACATCTGGTCATCCATAAGCAAAATACATTATCCAGTAGTCTATAACAAGAAATTTAACAAATAACAAGGTCCACATAGTACTTTAAAAAAAAAAAAAAGCAACAACAAACAACTAGCCAACAATGATAAACATCTTGATCCTTGAATCACATCATAATCCTACATCATAAACTTCAAACGTAACTTCAATTCAACTTGGAAAGTAGTAGAATAATACAATAAAACAAGTTAGTTATAGATAGCATGTTTTATACTAACATATATGCTTCAAATCTTAAAATCAAACTATACGAAATTTATACGACCTTTAATCAATCATCAAAACTAAGAGCAGTAAGTATTGAATCTACGAAAGTAGTGGCATTAGTAGCAACAAAGCCCTCTTCTACAAAGATATAAGCATAAAATCAGGTATAAAGAAAATATAAGAAAGAAGTAATAAAAAGACGTTAAAAAAAATTACAAACCTAACTCGATCTATTAAAGTTCTTCAAAATCTTCCTCATAGTTATTCAAAATATGAGTTACTTTAAGCTAATCTTGCTCATAAATGAGAGCCTCTACTATGATTGGAGTCAAAGAACTCTTGAAAGCACCCTCTAAAGCAACAGTTGATATTGGAATAACAAGGATATCTTTTGCCATCAAAGCCAAGATATGATACCTAGAGAGGCATTTCTTCCACCAATCTAATATATCAAATGTCACCATAGAAGTTTCATACTCTTCCGTTAGGTATCTCTCCAATTCATTTTTCTCAACCAAGGCTTCCCCTCCAATTTCTCGCATAAAAATAGCTCTATATGATTTAGGTTTACCCTTATTATCTTTTCCTGAAGCACTTGTCTTACAACTTTTAGGGGATGGATTGGACTTCTTCCTTCTTAACCCACCAATAAACTCATAGTGAGCAAACAAGCCATGACGTGTATAACGAATCTTTCCCATCAATTCATTTGCTTTATCATCATCATAAACCTTATTAACCATCCACTCAACATAAGATAATTTTTTACAAGGATTCATCATAGCAGCAACAAACACTAATGCATTGATGTTATTAACATTACCCCAATATTTATCATGTTTTTTTTTTTTTTTCATCTTATCAACCATCACACTTAAGGATATGTTAACACTTCCACATTTTTCCTTAATTTCATAACCAATCCCTAATATTTCCTCAACAAAATTATTACATGTGATATAAAGGGAGCTAGATTTATTTATTATAGCATCATAAAAATTCTTTAAGAATGGTAAAATGTTACGTACATGCTCCTAATCTTCTTCCACAAGTACATCCTTTAATTTTCTAAGTTCCTGGCCAAATTTTTCATCCTAAATATCTAACAAATAAAAAATCTTTTGAAATTTAACAACTGTCTCCAACATTAAATATGTGGAGTTCTACCTTGTCTCAACATCTAAACACAAAAGACTTTTACTTTCAATTCCTTCTTCCTCTATACAATTTTTAAATCTAACTAATCTTTCAAGAGATGCTCTTACATATCTAACTACACTCCAAATTCTAAAAATAGAATCATTTATCTCTTTCAATCCCTCTCTTACTATCAAGCTTAAAACGTGAGCACAACATCTCGTGTGAAGAAATTCACCTTTCATGATAAGAGTATTCCAAGACTGAAATCTTTTTTTCAAATATTTAATGCCTAGATCATTTGAGCTGGCATTATTAATAGTTATAGTAAGGATCTTAGTGAGACCCCATCCAATGAGGCATTTCTCTACAGTTTTTCCAATAATCTCAGCAAAATGTCCAACAGTTTGAAAAAAATTAATGATTCTTTTTTGCGTATTCCACTGATCGTTAATAAAATGACAAGTAAGACACATACAATTTAAATTTTGATTTGAAGTCCATGTGTCCGTGGTCAAACAAACTCTTAGAGCATATGACGAAAAATATTTTTTCAACTTTCCTCTCTCCTCCCTAAATAATTATGGACAATCACATGTTATTATTCTATGAGAAGGAACACCAAACTTTGGTTGCACTGCTTCCATAAATGTATGAAACTCTTCATGTTCGACAAACTTAAAAGGCAACTCAGCTACAATGAACATCCTAGCTAGTCTCCTTCTACATAATTCTTGGTCAAATCTAGTTACCACATTGCTAATAGCCCCTTTGGTATCAATAAAGCTAAGAATTGTCTTTTGTTTATCATCTGGATGTTTAAGTTTATATTGGGAGCATCTATTCAAATGTGCATGTAGTGTACTTGTTCCATGAGAGCTTTTAAATGCAAAGCTTTTTGAGGAATAGTTACAAAATGCTCTCAATTTTCCATTATGCTCCTTCTTAGAGTAATGATCCATACCTCAGATCTTTACCGCTGTGTAGTTAAAGCGGAAATAAGGGCTTCTGATGATTTGCCAAATAAGATCGGATTTACATTATTAGCATCTTCAAGATTGTCAAGATTATGCACCATTACAGGTCCATTACTATTGATGCTTGGTTTTCCATTATCATTGGGTCTGGACATATGCATGCCAAAAAATGAAGTTGAGTTTCAATTAGAATTTACAAATCACAAACGTTGCAAAGTATTAATACTTCGAAATAGTTCATAGTTTACAAAACAGTAGTACTTTACTATTGGAAATAAATAATTAATGAAATATAACTTACACACATGCTATTACTCAACCAAAAACAGTACAATCTCTAACTTCCACACATGTTATACTAATGTTATAAATCATATAGTAGACATAGATATAATTCTAATAATATGTTGGTGGCTTTTTTAGCTATTACTGAACTAAAACCTTCCCAAGTAGCATTAATATGTTACTTTGATTTTAAAGATCCCATGTGGGTTTACTTTTACTTTATCTCTTAATTGTGCCTTATAAAAAGAAAAACTTCCCAAATAGCATATTGAAAAAAAATTAGCATGATGTAGTATACTACATAAACTAAACTTAGAGTGAAGACATATAACCTACAAAAGCATATAATTTTAGATATAAAACGCAGCAATCCAACAACCAAATCTGTAAAAAGGTTCTCGAAAATTTATATATTTAGAAAATCATAGTCCATTTAACTTTGGCCAAACTTATTCATTGTTAATACTTAATAGATATATGTAACAACAAAGAAGAAACTAAAAAAAAATCTAGAAAGAAGTTTAAGCAACAAACCTTTGTGATTGTTAATTTGATAAGAAGAATGAAGAGGTCAAGAGGCGAAAGGAACTAGAAGTTAGAAGGGACGAGAGTGAGGTTTGCCTTTCCTGTTTGTACGTAAATGAAATCGTAATGGAGAAAGAGAACTGGAGTGACAATAGGTTAAGGTTTGTTTGTGCTTTGGCAAAAGACAAAGCGAGTAATGGACGTTGAATGGACTGGGCTCATGGGGTAAATGTAACACCAATATGTAATAATATGTGATTAGTCCCTTATTATTAAAAAATAAATGATTCGGGTCGGATTAACAGGTGTGGTTCGAATTACACTCCTGAACCAAACCGTAAACCATTTAAAGGGTGCTAATCTGAACCGCAATCTAAACTGTTAAAAAAAAAACCTACTATTTTAGTTTGGATTGATTTGATTTGCAGTTTAATTCGGTTTGGATACTTCTTTTACCCATCTGTAGTGGCAATATATGGATACTCGACATTTGGAAAGGAAAATTTTGCAATCACAAGATTTTCTTTGGATTTTAGACATTCATACTATTGACTTTAAAATTTTTTTATCACTAACAAGTTTGTAATTCCAATTATAATTTAAAACTATTGTTCTATTGTAAGTCTTAAAATTACCTTGTACTAATAAAATTTAAAATCATCATAATGTCCAATGCAAGTTCAACCTCAAATTAGCCTTTCCTTTTTGCATCTACTGATTAGATCGAAAGTTTTTTTTTTCTTTCGATCCTAGTCCGTCCGTACTCAATAAGAATCTTATTGGGTTAAAACTAAGAAGAGTTACTTGGCCTATACTGGTAGCCAAACCAAGTAAGAAATTTAATTGGTTTCTACAAAATGCAAACCTTAAACCATGCCAATACACGCCACTTTATGAGTTGTAGATATGATTATTTAAGAATGCTTCCAACCAAATGCCAACCCTAAATCATACCAATACACACTTTGTTAATCAAGACGTGCTAGCTGCCATATATACATATATGTTGCTCTGTTGCAGATGAAATAAATAAATAAATGATGGGAAATTGTCATCTATTTTTTTCATGAATTTCTAAGGACGTACTGTCCGTTAGTACGGACACACCCATTCACTCGGGAGGGTCATGAAGCCTTCTTTAATCAGTAATATCTTCCAACGCGCCCATCCACATTTAATCTCAAGATATATCATCACCTTATTATGTATGCATTAAGCCCTTCAAATTTTGAAGAGAGCAGTTGACAATTGACAAGTGAATATATATATATAATCATCTTTTATCTCAGTTATATATATTTAATTAAGAAAAGGGAAAATGGTAACGATAACTAGAGTTTACTGTTGATAGACTTAACTAAAAAGCCTTTTTTTTTTTTAAGTATTTAATCAATCTTAAAAAAAATGTAATAAAATTTTTATTTTTATTCTTAATAAGTATTTAAAAGACACCCGTCAGTGAAGCCTTGCCCTAAAATAATAAGGAATTAAGTTATGCCACTTGCATGGTTTAGTTATATTAAATTCTTTTGTTATACTCTTTAAGCAATTTATAATATAATTTACAATATCCATGTTGCATCTTTGAAATAGAAAGATATAATACAAAAGGGGACACAACCGCCGAAGCCCGAGTCTACGCGGCTGGATTGATGATGAACTTCGATCTTATATCCAGATTTTATTTTTATTTTTTATTAGCTGTTTAGGATTTAGGCAACGTGTTTTAAGTTAAATGATGGTAGATCTGACAAACTTAGTCAACTTTAATCCGGTTTAAGGGTTCATTTTCTATCAACTGTTTTCTTAAGAACGAATTCTTATTGTATGCAGAATTTTTTTTCCTTATATTTAGAATTTTTATTACATAGGGTCGAAGTTTTGTGTTCATCAACATGATAATATGATATATTTGATAAATAAATAGTATATACTGCTTAATTTTAGAAATAGGAGACCAAATACATATAAAGAAAAACATAGGGAAAATATTTAGAATTTTTCCTATTTTTATCTAGATGCCCAGATAATTAGGCTTAACTAAAAATATTTAGAATTTTTCCTATTATTATTAAATGAATATATAATTTGCTGACATAAAACTCCGTATCTATCTGAAAATTAAAATATCTATATTTTTAATATGTGTTAGTGAAATGTATGGGATTGCTTATTTCACATATCCATAAAACCAATCATTTTTTCCATTTATTATTTATTTACTTTATTTCGAAGGGCCTTTGACAGAGATAATTGTACAATATTTGTACTTCCATGGAATATATCTGTAGATGCCCATCTGATTGGGCTTAATTAAAATGGAAGAACATTCACGGCACAGAGAAGCCTATATATACTAGCTATTTTTTGGTAGATACAGGATACCCAAAAACAAATTTAGTATGTATACGTAAGATTCAGTCCCCTAGTATATTTAGTTAATTCAATGCAAGGATAATATGGAAAATTGCAATCTTGGTGAAAGGTAGATTTACTCTGAGACGATATGGTTAGTGGTTAGAACATTAGTTTGGACAGCTTTAACTTACAGAAAGTAGGATAAAGAAACTTTTTTCCCCTTATAAGTCCCTTAGACAAATATCAACCTTCTATTCTTAGCTTGTTCTGAAAGGAATTCA
Source organism: Lumnitzera littorea (assembly GCA_024138015.1). Taxonomy (NCBI): domain Eukaryota; kingdom Viridiplantae; phylum Streptophyta; class Magnoliopsida; order Myrtales; family Combretaceae; genus Lumnitzera; species Lumnitzera littorea. The sequence goes on from JAMXBB010000001.1 coordinate 86,341,102, forward strand.
GGTTACAGATTCTAATAAACTCTATTTTGGATTGAGTTTGCCATAGCTTGATCAATTGAAACATTGGCATGGACAACTTAAATGAATTATATCCGATTTTTACTTGAAGTAACACAAAGAAAGTTTTCTTCCTATAAATTGCACAAAAACAAATATGGACATTCTACCCTTAGCTGATTGTGAAGAAAAATCAGGTTTGAATGGAAATGAGGATCCATTTATTATCTAATCTAAAAATGTGGTGGGGAAGTGGACAGGATGTATTTGGCTCACAGGCCCACATGGGGGTGATCCGTCACCATGAACGTAAGCCCCGGGTTGCCAGGACGACGACAACCTACGTCACCCGTCTCCAACACTTTCTCTTCCCCACTTTTGCAATTTTTAACGTAACAACGCGGAAAAGGGTTTGAAGATTCTTTGTTATCAGTATTTCATAAATAAACTACACATGGTTGCGTGCTTCCTTTTTTGCCTTTTTTGTTTTTCTATAGAGATACGTCGACTTTTTAAAAAGTGTACATTAAGGGTGATTGATTTGGTTTGAGTTTTTTTTAAACTAAATTTAATTATAAAAATACGGTTTAGTTTTGATATATATAACTTTAAATAAAATTGTACAGTTTAGATTGAAAATTTTTTCAAGCCATAAATTTTTTTTTTTTTATTTTGTTTGATATACGAATTAAACAATATCTTCTAATTTAAAAAAATATGATTAGAAAACATGAAATCTCATGTAACAAGTCTTGAATTGATTTAAAAATAATAAATATTATCATAATAGAGATAAATAAAATTAATATTCATGTGACTAAAATTTGCAATTTTTTTATAGCTAATTTTATTTATAAAAATAACATATAGTATAAATTTTAAGTCAAATCACGTATATAATTTATTTTTAATGGTACTTAAAAGTTTATTACATATACATTTCAATAAATGTAAATAAAAAATTCTTTTAAGTGTTATAGTATAAAAAAAAAAAAACATTCTTTAGTTAAAGTAAATATTACTATATATTTTATAAAATAGCTTGATTTGGTTTTATATATTGATTTAGTTTATCTATCCAAATTAATCATAAATTTTCGATTTGATTTAGATTAAAAATATTTTAAACCAAATTGTAAAAAAAACCATAATTTCGATTCGGTTTGGTCCCTTTTTTTGGTCATCCCTAGATTGTATCTAAACCTCCTTGGAAATTTTTTCGATTGCAAGAAGAGCCTTAACCCAATTTCTTCGTGAGCAAATTTATTGAGATTCGAGTATTTAATTTTAAGCTAGAGTATTAAGATCTTTGTTTTCAAGTAGTATGAAGATTGATCTCCTATTGAGATGAATCACGTATTTTTATCCTTTTTTATAGTTGTTGTAATTGTATTTGAAAAAACAAAAAATTTAAGTTTGAGTGTTACCCGAGCATAAATATTCCTTTGTTCACCAATTCCAGCTTATACTTCCATCCTCCTGGCCTGTGTGTGGTTTAATTTAAACAACTACATAGCTCTCCTCTGACTTTCCAACCATGCTATTATAATTAATGTAACTATATTTGGCCTTTTGACGAAGTCAGCAATTCAATCCTCTCTCTCTCTCTCTCTCTATACACTTCAGTGTCTCCTTATTTTACCATGACAAAGTCCTAAATCTAAAACGGCAATCCATCCATCCCCCCAAAGTCCTAAACGTAGGAAAACCCACACGCTTTTCCTAGTCAAAACACTGCTCCTCCTTTTCCTTCCATTTTCTCTCCTTTATATCTACCCTCTTCCACCCAACTTCCTCACTGCACACTACCCTCCTTGCACTTTCTTTGCAGATCACTTAGCTGCTTCCTTCATTCACACATCACCCCATTACAACTATAATTAGGGTTTGTCCTCATATCTAACACCCCCCGCACACCTTAATACTGTAACCGTATATATAATTTTGGAAAGTTTATACTATATACTTTAGTATATCATAAATTTTCTCAAATTTTTCTTTTCCACTAATCTTTTCTAAACAAGCTATTGTATGCATTACCCCATTTTGAACCCACTTAGCAACAAAAATTTTGAGAAAATCCCCTTGTACAATAACACTTTTATTGTCCAATATTTATCTAAATGGAGAAAGTTGAGACTTGGGAGCATAACAACCTAATCAATGAGCTAGCACAAGGCAAGGAGCTAGCAAAACAGCTAAGGAGCCATGTCATTAACTCATCTTCTTCTTCCCCCATAGCACGCGAGTACTTGGTCGAACAGATACTAGGTTGCTATGAAAAGGCTCTTTACATGCTAAATTGGAGTGATCCTTTCTTAGAAAATACCAAACACCCCTTTAGCATTATTGAGTCCCCAAAATCCTTTGGTACTAATAAGAGAAAACATAAGGATGACTCCTCTAGCCAAGCTTTCGGTGATCAATACCACAAGGATCTGAACAAGAAGAGGTAATTTCACGGGAATTGTTTTTTCGTGTATCCGGTCCATGTAAACCCCACACATAGTTGATGTAGCTTGCTCGAATGGGGTCTACATAACTGAGGTGTACTTTAAATTTTATTTTTAGGGCAGATGTTGAGTTTAATTCACAAGTTTTATGGTAATATAGCAGTACCTTAAATGGATTGTGTTTGGATTTGTGAAATGTAGGAAAACCACGATGTCTAAGTGGACAGAACAAGTCCGTGTCTGTTCAGAGGCGGGACTTAAAGGACCCGTTGATGATGGATATTGCTGGAGAAAATATGGCCAAAAGGAGATTCTTGGAGCGAACTTTCCAAGGTATTATTGATATTGATTTGTTTAAGAAAATATGTATCATTTTTTATAATATACGTAATTAACATTGAAAAGTATTAATCATTTACATTTTAAGTTTTTAATAAGTGTTTTTAGATACCTATTAATTAAATCAATCACTAATTATTGCCATGTGCCATCATTTAAGTGAAATTGAGAAATATGAGTCAAGTCAATAATCCCCACATGGGATGGATGCAAGGACATAACTGGTGGACATATTTAATGAATGAGCTGACATCTTCAATGGTGTAACAGTAGTTCAAATTGGTTGACTGCTTCCATGGTTTCCTTCTAACCTACTAGTCTAATGGGCCGACTCCAACTTTGTCACGTTCCAATAATTATTTATCACTTCACTGCTTCTAGGAGTAACGAGACTACATCCAAAATTAATTTCTAACAGATTACGAATTAATTACCTTATGTTAATTAGGACACGATGGAGAGTTTGGAATAGTGAATATTTATTCTTATTTAATCACTTCGGCAAATACCATTCCAAATGAAGTTGTGTACACAGGTTTCCAGATGAAAATGCAAAATATCAGGAGACTCAGAACGTGCTCTAAAAGCTATAAAAACGACAAAATAAGATTTTTTTTTTCTTTCCCACGATCCATTGGATTTTAGCCATTTGATCAGGTCATCCGATGACACTAGCAGAAACCTTATCTGTAGTGGCACTTTTTTTCTTTAATAGCAACCTGTAATTATTAATGCACATCGTACTACCATGTAAGATACTGCATTTGATTGGCAAGTGGATGATACCTTCCAAAGCTCCTCTCGATTTGCACCAAGTCTGTGGTCGACTGCATTGATTTTCACGTGTTTGCCAATAATTTCAATATAAAAAAAATATATATATATATATATATTATTGTGTGACCTTTTTCATATCTAATCGATGAGATCATTTATCCTATTAAATTTATCATCTCTAATATTATTTTATTATAATTTTTATGATATTTTTTTTATTATCAGATTGTGAAATTGAATGGTCTATGAACTGTAGAATTACCTTGATTAATTTATTCAAGATAAATTTATACGATTTTTAATATTAACATTTTCGATTTAAGAAACAGCAAAACATATGCATCGTTAGTTTATTCTAACCAGGGGTGTCTGCATCAATCTTTCAGGAGCTATTATAGGTGCACCCACAGGAATGCTCAAGGCTGTTTGGCAACTAAACAAGTTCAAATATCCGGGGAGTACCCCACAATCTTTGAGGTGACATATCGGGGACGACACACTTGCACACAAAATCAAGTTTCCTCCAATGGATTCATCCACCAATCACCACCTCTAGGAAAAGAAACCCCAAATCAAAACAAAAATCATTTCCTGGACGACCAAAGACACCAAGAAAAGCCAAAAACATCACCACAAGACACAACTGATGTCAAGAAAGAGGATTTGGACACTAGGGATAGTGACATTTTCACGTTTTTCACTTTCCCTACGACCCCAATTGGTTCGGAGAATGGGGAGACCAGCATTTTCTCGGATGCCTTGGGAGATAACAGTTTCATGGATAGTTTCTCTTCAAGCTTTACATCTCCTGCTACCCCGGACTCCAATCATCTGTCTGTGTCTTTAGGACACATAACCAATGTAGCTGGTCTATGCCACCCAGCACAGGCATCAGATTCTTCGGATATTACTGAAATTCTTTCTGCTTCCAATACCCCAATTGGAGACGTAGATTTCTCATTCGACGATGTCGAGTTCGGCCCCGATTTTTCCTTCATTCAACCCGAGAACCTTCTCACGAGTTTGTGATAGGATTATGACTAATGACCTGTACGAGCAGGCTGATGTTGTGATGCAAATAAATATTCATTGATCCTGGTCTCAGAAATTGAGAGAGATTGATCATGACTGCACATAATGAGTGCAGACCATGAAGTATGGGGACCAAATCCTCTAAAGAAGGCCAAGAGAATTTTTCACTTTGATTTTCGACAAGTTGTGAATTTCTTTGCTTCTTGATTTTTACTGTTATTATTATTTTTTCTTTTTTCTTTCTTTTTTTTTCACTCGTGAGCAACTTGTAGCTTTTCAATTTGTCAAAGTGTAATTTGTTTGAGTTAGGACTAGATGATTGGCATTGGTCAAATGTTCAGAGTTCTGACCATTATTGCTTATTAATAATGAAATTTCTCCAATGAGTTATACGATTTACATAAAATTTAGCTAAGACAAACATCGACGGTAATTTAAAAAATACCGGTGGCATCTAAATGTGTGATCTTTACTTTCTCCGCAATTGATTTCTAATCGTATTAGCGGATGTTGTACACGTGATTGATGTTTGTGCATATTCAACAACACCAAGTTAATGAAAAGTGGTTAAAATATATTTTGAGTATTTGTACAATTAGTCTGCGTAAAAAATGCGGGAAAACATATATGCCCTGTCCCACACATATCAAGGGAAAAGTTTAACCTTCCTACATGTAACATATCATACATCAAAAGATTTTGTAGACCAGGCAATGGAATCAACAAAAAGGAGTCATCAACTTCTTGCTTTTGAGCTTCACGAATTTATATCATTTCAGGAAAATATGGGAGAAAGAAGAAAGTGAACGTAAATCGTGAGGAAAAAGGGCATGATAAGGCAATAGTCGTAAACCGATTATGGAATTGTTTTACTATAATGATCCTTAATAAAAACTAATAATTGCATCTCTTATAGATAATGAAATAAAATAAACACACACAATGGTGAAAGCATAAATTCAAAATATAGATTTACATTAACAATCTTTCGGCATAACACAAAATCACAAATACATAAAGAGCGCAAAGCAACAAAGGAACATATCAATTCTCCTGGACTAAATTAAATTAAATTAAATTGATTTTATCGAATGAACTTGTCTTCAAGTATTTGCATCACCAAGCTTAGCTTCAATTTCTGCGACAAGTAGAAAGAGTTTAATTATTATTACACTTACTTCGCAAAAAGCCTTCTGGGAGTAATGGGAGGCCAAAAATATGACAATGCCACCGTCATATCATCACTCACTGGAAAATCCATCGCAATTCGAGCAATTCACTTCTTCGGCATCTAAATTTAAACCTGCGATACATGCACATATTCTTGTACGTTATATGAAATAGGACACATTTAAAAGGAAATTATATGCAAATTTAACTGACATCACATAAATCTTGAAAGGGTACCTAGGAATCATATATACATATGAATATAGATAGAAAAGATCAAATCTTTTTTCTACATTTAAACATGTTTATTAGAAAAAATACAAACTGCACATGCAAAAAAAGAAAAGAAAAGAAAAAAAAAAAACAGTATCATACCTTTAAAATCTAATGATGATTGTTGAATTCTATAACACTTTCAAGCAACAATCTTTATTTCAAGGACCTAATAAAGCTAACCCAACAATCATTAAAAATAATAACAAAATATTAAAAATGAGGAGGAAAAGGATTACATTGAGCATAAACTACAAAATGAAAACTAAAAATATTAAAAAGAAAAATGTCAATAGATCGATTGAAGACTATAGATGTAAGGTCTGACTATAGTAGTCACATACGTACTGCGTAAGTAATATGCTACAAGTAACTTTAAAAAAGTATAGCGAGACTGTCATCTATCTTAATGTTTTAAATGTACAAGTAACAGATAAAACTACCTTAAGGGACCTTAGTCATTTACATTGTAGTTTGAGTGAATGAGATCGGTTATTTACCTGAATTACTTATTTAAACTTATAGAGAAGAGGTTTTGTAGAGCAATCTTGTTTCTCTATTCTTTTTAAATGTTTTAAATGAAGAGAAAAGGAAGAGTATTTATAGACTCTTGGGTAAGATAGTATCCATCCAATCATTTAAGTGATCAACAGATGAAATGAAGCTTACTCAATTCATAATTATCCAAAATAAGTTAGCTATTGGGCCTAAGACTAGTAGCCTTTCTTATAAATGCATGAGCCTGCTTAAAAAATGTTGGAAGCGAATGAACTAGTCTAAAGATCCCTATTTCGAGCCCACCAACCTAAATCACCTTAAATCATCCTTATCTATGGATCGAACTCTTTAGGCTCTATCACCTATCCCAATGAGTCAAGCCTAAATAAACAATAGGCATAATATCCCAATGAGTTAAGCCTAAATAAACAATGGGTATAATTTAATGACTAATATAACAATTTTTAGCCCTCTACATTTTGCTCCCTAACCAAAAGTTCCTTTGACATATTCAAGGGAGTTTTAAGCATTTCTAGAAGTTGTTTCTTCAACTACTATGTAGATGTACCGAATGTTAACTTTACTTGCTTGATTACTTCCAATATATACGAAATTGATGCTTCTTTCGGATCACCGACTAGCTAAGCATGATATCTTAATATCTATTTTGCTGTAATGGAACACATACTTTGATATGCTTTTGTATTGTACTTTGCTATGATTTATTGCTCCCATGACATTAATTCACCAAATAATGTGTAGTAGCTCCTCTCAATATTTCTTCCTCATTTTTTGATAATTGACAAAAAAAAAAAAAAGCCATTGGAGCATTTAAAAATTTTGGAGCTTTAATAATATTCCATCTATCCATGTTATATATCTCATTCATACCAATAAACAAGGTAGTGCTATCGTTTCATTTCATAGTACAGTATGGTATATATATATATTCTTTAGTAGATGGAGAAACATGACTCTAACAAACGCCATCTTTACCCATTTTCGTGCAACACATCTTTAATAATTAAATAGATTTTTTCATATCTACTCCAAATCTTCTCTTCCCTCTTAAAATCCTCCTTAACTGATTAAAATCTGTTATATCTTCATATCCAAAAATAACTCAAATTTTATCAAATCTATTCACCTTTATCAAATCTTTAAAATATATCTTTCACTCTACTATTTATAGATGCTCGCTTTATTAACTTCATACTTGATCATATCTACAACAAACAGCAATAGGTCTTCACTTCCTCTTAATCTTTATTGATTTATTTATTTTTTCTTTCTTCTTCTTTTCTTTTTTCAACATGGCTTTCCTTTAATAGGTGGTATGATCTTTAATTAAGTAGTCTCTTTTCACTGATTTTTCTTTTTTCAATGAGAACGCTAATATCCTTCTTCATGTATAATTTGCAAGTCGTATAGAAATTGACAAGCTTTGATAAAATCAATTATTAAAGCGTGTTTAACCATATACATCATTGCTTTATGCTATGAATTCAGAGACATTGACTTCTTGTCTAGATTATTTGCTTGTCTTGATTTTCCACTTCTAACTGTGATATTGTTGATCGATGATGGAATCTTCCATATCTTGCCATCTTCCTCATTGTGATCATACTCCACGCCCCTGCCCTTATCATACCCCTCCACCTTTTTTTGTTCTTTTTATATTTACTTTACTTTGAATCAAGTCATCCATACACTGTTCTATAGATAATATTGCGATAACATTATCTATTCACTTCACATTTTCTTTTCTTTTTTTTTTCTTATAACGCATTATATCTCGTAGGTTCATTTATTCCCATCGCAATCCTAGCAATAATCAAAGGATAACATCAAGATCCATACTCATACAATCATCCTTTTTTACTTAAGGACTCATGAATATTGGTTAGAGAAATTAAACTTACAAAAATTGAAACCATAGAACAAAGCAAGGTCTTCTCCTCTCATGACAGCAACACACTTAAACCCTTATTCATGTTTAGATTTCCCTCAACTTGTGTTTGGTATGCTTTTCTCCTTCAATTAGTATTTAGAGTGAATTTTTTCCTTTTTATACATATGTGTACCCTATTGTTGGTCATGAGGATAGACTGAGATCACTTCATATTGACAGTCTTTACACTTGTAGTTAAACATATCATTGAGGACACTTACTCCTTATACTTGCTAAATCCATATGACGTTATGCTCCAGATAAACACTTGCTATTAACCAGTAGATTTCTCTCTCTCTCTCTCTTTTATATATGGTATTTAAGGAAGATAGTGGCAAAAGAGATGAAGGCTAATCCAAGTCGAAGCACGGAATTAGCGAAGTTGAAGGACTTCTTCGTGCATTAAGATAAATGTTCATTACCCATCCTATAACCTCGGGGTAAGTGGTTGGATGTGATTATCTCTGAAGACATGTTTTGGAACAAAGCCAAGTACCAAGAAGACCATGTAACACCTCGCATAGATGGTAATCTCCAGTTTATCAAGTGCAAGCCTCATGCTAATTTTAGAGATTCCATTAAAGAAGATTCAGTGCTACGCCTTTAGAAATGAAAGGAGAAAGCTAACTTTCTCTAATACCTAGTTCACATTCCTAAAGGAACTACCTTTTGGATGGGATGATTAGGTAGCATAAATTACAGAGAAAGTTAGAGTACGTAACTCTATCGAAGAAGGCTAAAGTCCTCCGTACTATTACCACTTCTACTCGGTTGCAGTTTCCACAAACAAGTGAGATGGAAGTACGAGGAGATTTAGTGTTGCACTTCAAAATGAGAGGAGAGAGCTACCCAATTTACATTTCTGAAGGAGATAACCTCAAGATGAGATGATTGGGTGAAGTACATTGAAGAGAAGTTGAAATATGCATTTCTTTTAAAGAAGACTAGAGTCCTCTACTCTATTACCACTTCTACTCAATTGTGGTTCCCACATACAAGTAGAATGGAAATATAGTAGGCCATTATTTTTTGATAGAGTATCCAAAGTTTTCAAAGACCTCATCCATAGATATTTAGAATTCAACATCGGTACAAGCATGGTAGGACTTCTCCCATTATTTGGATGTTTTGCTTCAATTGTTCTTTTTTTTTAATACTATGTATGTCTTGTCTAACTTCTTCCGTTATTCTTGTAGAAACAGTATCATAATTAATTTCCCCCGATCGACTTCAAAATCTTCTTCAAGAGCCAAAGTTAGCTAAGCGATATAAGCCCTAAAGCTAAACCAATTGACCGTAGGATTGAATTTAAAACATAAGATTTTAGGCAATCGGTTAAAGAATCCGATTAAACCCAAATTATAAACTATTAAGAGAAATATTAGTAAAAATGACCCTGTAAACTTGAATTTAAGAAAATAAGTAGTAAAATAGGAGATTATAAAATTTTTAAATTTTAAGCATAATAATTGCTAATTACCGAAAAAGCGAATAGTGTAATCTAATAACTGATAAATTACTAAAGATAGATTATATGTATACAAAAAATTTTAGAATGACCAAAATAATAATTAGGAATGTTCACATGTACCCCACATGTATTTACGTGTAGATAAAAATACGCGAGATTACTTAAATTAGCCAAAAACTTAGTAAATAATTAAAGAAAATTATAAATTAATTGTAGAAAAATCAGAAAAAAATCAGAAGGGTGTGGAATGATGTAAACATGGTCGTAGCAAGTCAGAATCTGAAAAAGAAAAATTAACCAATTAAAATTAGGCAACACAAAAGCCAAAAATTAAGAGATAAGGCAATTGTCTTATCTAATTTAATGCACAATAATTACCAAAATTGTCTATAAATAGCAAGAAAAATCACAGAGCTCATTTAAGCAGTTTGGAAAGTGAGAAAAATTGAGAGAAAATTCGAGTTAAAAAAAAATAAGAAAAACTGTGCAATTAGGGCTTTTAAAAGGAACCCCCACCAGACGAGCAGCTGGAAGTGGACGGCCACCACCACCACACGGTGGTGGCAGCACCCAAGCCTGCCAACAAAGCCACAGTAGCCAGCGATGGCCGAAGCCACCCAGATTGGTGAGTCCGATTTCCAGCTCGATTCTTATGTAATTTTGTAAAAATAGTAAATATTATTACAAAATTATGAATTTTGTTATTCTAGGATATTTTTGTATGTAGTTTGTAGAAAAAATATTATTTTGATGAAAATATATCTCGTGATATAGAGTCCTTAAGAAATCATGCAAAACCGAGCATGTTTCGGTTTAAAAACTTGGTTTAGAAATAAATGACCTTAGGAGTATAGTTTCGAGCCCAAAATTTTTGTGTAAATTACTTAGATGATATAGAACAGTGCTATGAAGCCCATTTTCAAAAATTAATTTTCGAAATTTTTAGATAATTTTTAGGCCTTAAAATGAGGCATAAAATGGGTAATTTAGGGTTAATTAAGTAATTAAATTATTAATTACTGATTTAGTGAATAAGTATATGTTTTAGGATGTTGAAATCTGATGGAGTATGATACTTGTAGTATTTAGGGTATTAGATGTAATTATTAGGTTAATTATGTAATAAATTAGTAATAGAAAAACATAATAAATTATAAGTTAATTTTGTAAATTAGGATAATTAGGTGTAAAACCTGATCTAGGATGAATTTAGACATTTTAAAATGATAATTGATGTTAGAGATGGTAATTAGGGTGATAGAAATATTAGAAGTGCATTATGTACATAAAAGGTAACAATATATAATATGTAATTTTTAGAAATATAATAAATAGAAAATATTATAATAAAAATTGATATTTTGAGAATAATAAAAATGTACAATAAATCTGATAGGAAACTTGAATTTATGAATTATATAAAAAATGTAAAAATTTATCACATTAGGAGTGAATTCGATACACTAATAAGAATATAAGTGTACCGGGTGAAATAAAATACTGACTAGGAGTAATAATGATATTTAGGAGATCGGGAAGTAATGTGATTAATTTCACATTATTAGCTGAAACGAATTTCTAGGGTTAGAATATAAAACATTACTTAGAAATCGAACTAGAACCTAATTTAGAAATCGATGTGGAAACCGAACCCGAACATGAAACTAACCCCAACCCTAGAATAATTATAAAAGACTTAAAACCTAGATAATTAAGCATATTAAACCCTAAACAAAACCTAACAATAAGCATTATAAGATAAAATGAACCTATAATAGTTATATGAAAAGCTGAAACCACGTTTGTGTTATAAGGATGATCGGCGATGGCCTGAGCAAATCGGACCTCGAGTTAGTGAGCGAAGAGTTGAGGTAAGTTGGGATTAATATGATGTTGTATTTTGGAGGCTTAAGATTATGCTTGGTTGTGCTTGTTAGATAGTTGGATATGTGTATGTGCTTGATTATGGGTGATACTATGATTCTGTCTGTTGCTCTGGCATGTATTGTATGATTTGTATGAAATGATTGATCACCCTAAACTGGACTTAATCAAATATACAACCAGTAATCATAATCGGACATGCATGGTAACCCGTTAGGGGAACTTAGGACTCTCCGGCCAAATACCGACCCTTTCAAAAGGGATAGCGCAGGATTGCAAAATGATCCCTTCTTCATCCTTAGTCGAACTAAGTGATAGGAGAGGAGGTCGCGGCGAGGGTGAAGTTAGTGGTTCGAAGGTAGTCACGGGAGGAGCGAGGTCTCCATTGCACAAGCCTAGGTTTGGTCATTAGTTGTTACATTAATGGTAACTCCTCAACCCAGATTAGAGCGGACGCAATTTCTCTAATCTCACGATGGGCCAGACAACGTCGTGCGATGGCATTTGCTTGCACATGCATGGCACCTAATAAGTGATTGAAGACCTTATTGTGTGTATGGTATAGTTTTAAGTCCTCCATTCTAACTTACTGAGCTGTGGTTGCTCATATCCCTATAGACGTCGTGCAGGTACTGGCTAAGAAGCGGCAAACAACTACTCTGAAGCTAACAACTACTGGATCCTGAGGATTGAGGAAAAACATTGAAGAATAAACACATATTTTTAAGGTCTAAAGTTTTTATTTTAGAATTATTTTTCATTTCAAAATAATGTAATAATTAGGAAATATATTACAGAGAAATATTGTAAACTTTAACTACATAGTGTATATACATGTTTCTTCACTTTCTTAGGTAAATGATCTATTTGAATTACAAACTGTTTACTTCAAAGCGGGTTAGTCGTGGACACCTTGTATAGATCAGGTCTAAGATAGCGGTTGTAAGGCCAACTTCTATCTTAGGATGGTTTACATGGCGGGGTTGTTACGACTCTGCTGCTTTGGGGCGAGACAAGCGATTTCCTAGCAAGGAACTGACTTCTAATGAGCAAGCTTCAAGTATGGCAAGTCTTAGTATGGCAAGTCTTGGCACACTTCAAGTGTAGCAGGTCTTAAGAACATTAAGCTTTACATAGAGGAGCCCTAAGCAAGAAAGCCTCAAGCAGAGTGAGCATTTCACTCAATAGGCATCGAATGAAGCAAGTCTCAGTAGGCCTCAAGCATAACAAGACTTGCATACAGAAGGCCCTAATAGGCTTCACATACAATAAGCTTGATCTGTAATGAGTCTTGGTAGGACTATAAGATCAATATCATTATGTCAGTGTTCTGATTCAAAATCAAGAGGAGATAGTTACCTTTCCCTCATCCCCATTTTCCTTCCTTAGGAAGGTACAACTTGGATGGATGGTAGCAAGGATCTTAATCTTCTTCAAGAGAAACATATGCTATAACTTTGATGGTAGCAAGGATCTATCACTACTTTAATTAAACAACAATTCCAACATAAATGCTAGATGCCAAGGCATTAGCTAGGCTTAAGGCAATAGAGTTAAGATCCTTAGGTGTCACCTAGGCTTGAAGCATGCGAGTTGAGATGCCAAGGTGTCTCTTAGGCTTGAAGTGCAAGAGCTGAGATGCTAGGTCTTTAGGTGTGAAAGCCGTAATGTCAGGGCATCACTTGGGCTTCATAAATGAGAGCTGAGATGCTAAGGCACTGGTTGGGCTTAAGGTGTGAAGGGTGTAGAAATCGAGATGTCAGGGTCTCGCTTAGGCTTTCAACATGAAAGTCAAGATGCCCAGGCATTGCTTGGTCATTAGGTATGAGAGCCAGGATACCAAGGCATCGCCTGGGCTTAAGGCATGGAAGTCAAGATTCTAGGGCATTGCCCAGGCTTTAAGAGAGTAAGATATAGAATAGAAAGATGAGTAACATAATAAAAGTTTTATTATTGAGTAGTGAAATTGATTCTTTATTTACAAAAGCAATATCATAGCTTAAACCCTTTTTTTTTTATGCCTAACAAATCACTAATCACTTTCATAACACTCATGTGCTACTACATGAGTACCATAGCTTAGAAACAGGTTGTTATGAATGTTGTTGTCTTCAATGACAAGCTCCCCATTCTGAATTCTTTCATTAAAATATCTTTCTTAAGCTTTGGCAATCCCTAGTAGGATGATTTATTGTTCTATGAAACCGATAATATTTAGGATTTCTTCTTTTCGTCTCTATAGGTTGGCGCTTAACTCTTAGCAACTTGATAGCTTCATCTTATAACCAACAGTCAAGGATGGCATGTACCTAGCTCATTGGGCATGGAAACAGAAGAGTTTCTATATCTTTCTTAGGTCTTTTACTAGTATTAAAGTCCTCACTCGCAATCAAGGACATGAATGTTGCTTGTTTGTTAAGCTTGCTACTTTCCTTCCATTACCTCATAATAGAGTTGTTTGTCCTTCGTGCATTATCAATGAGTCCATCAAAAGAACATAGGGAAAGGTTCTCTAGGTGTATAGCATACTCAGAAAACATCCCTTGGATATAGATCTTCACTAGTTCTCTTTCATAACAAATATCTTAAATGTCTAGAGTACATTCTCTAAAGCACTCTATATAATCCATTAGATCATCCTCCAAGTTTTTTCGTGTTCTTCCCATATCTATAATCGTGACTCACTCTTGAGTGGAGAAGAATTTTTCTAGAAAAAGCTTATACATAGTTCCCTATGAATCAACCCATCCTAAGGGGAGGTTGACATATCAGGTTTATACCTTCTCTATCAATGATTTAGAGAATTTTCTAAGCTTCAAGTCATCATCAAGCTTATAAGTCTACAAGGTTTCGATAAATTTTAGCAGGTGTTTCTTCTCACTTCCCTTTTTACCATTGAACAACATGAATTTAGGACTTACATAGTCCTTAAGGTATAGCTTCATTGCAATGCATTGATGATATGGGAGTTTCAGCTCTAGTACTTCCATAGATGTCTTGTATAGCTTGTATTTCCCTCATATAAACGTCCAAGTCTTCTCTTGTTATAAAGGAAGTCCTTGGAGTAGAAGCTGTAGATGCAGGTAATGGCGTAAAGGCAAGATTGAGATAAGAAGTAGATCCTCCCAAGATTAGGATGGTAGGATTGGATAAAGAAGTAAGCACCCATGAAGATGAAGAGCTACCTAAATGGACTCTTACATTCTCCATTATAGGAGTTGGTTGCCGTACAAGCTCTAGTGGGGGGGTTTCATCACCCCCTCTTTAATGGAGATCCTTTTCAATAGTTAGAAGATTAATTAGTTGAGCTGAGGTAATAACGCTTGGCTGTGCAAGAACCATACAATTTGGCAAAGCTATACCTTGTTGCGTAGTAGCGGTGGCAACCATCCCAATAATGATGGGTTGGAACATAGCCATGAACTAATTTAAAGCTCTTGTGGCTTCCTGTATTGTCTACATTATCTGTATGAGATCTAGAGGAGCCTCAAGCACCGAATGGTCCTGACTAATGTTCCCAAGTGGTGGGAATGGATTATGCTCAATAAGCTTAACATTAGGGTCAAGCTCTTTCGATGTGGTATCAAATGTACCAGTTTTTCTCTTTCTAAGAGGTGCCATGTCTCTACAATCACTCTTCCCAAGTAGAGTCACCAAAATGTAGATGTAGGGTTTGACTAGAGCAGTCACATGCTTGTTGCGTAAGTGATACGTTGCATGTGGCTTTAAAGAAGTGAAGTGAGACTGTCACCTAAAGGGATGATTAGGTGAGAATAAGGTAAGGAAGAAGAATAGATAATCTCAGTATCTCAAATGCATAAGTGATAAACAAAGCAGCCTTAAGGGACCTCAAGTATTTACCTTGTAACTTGAGCGAATGAGATCAGTTCTTTGGCTAAATTGCTTATTTGACCTTAGAAAGCAGAAGTTTTACAGAGTAATCTTTTTTTTCTATTCTCTGTAAGTGTTTTAAATGAAGAGTAAAGCATGAGTATTTATAGACTTTTGAGTAAGATAGTATCCATCTGATCATCTAGGTGATCAACAAATGAGATAAAGCTTACTCAATTCATAATTATCTAGAATGAGCTAACTAATAGGCTCAAGGCCAATAACCTTCCTTATAAGTGCATAAACCTACCTAAGAAAAATTAGAAGCGTATTAGAACTATTAAAGCCTTTCTCAAGAAAGAGAGAGAATATAGAAAGTGGTGCAAGATAATGGAAAATAATGGTTAATAAATACGAAAGAAAAAACATTATGATTTGATAAAATAAGATTATGCCAAAAAAAAAATGACATAAATTGATGGAATATAAAAAGGAAAAAGCTTTTAAAATTATATATAATATGATGTGATATGATATGGTATGGTATGAAAAAATTATGGAAAATCATTATGATACCATAAAAAATGGAAGAGCTTTCGAAATTATACATTATACTATGATTAATTTAAGATGAAACACTTTTATGAAATGACTTACACTATTAGCAATCTCAAAAATGATTGTTACATGTTGTATGTAGATTGTATTATATATTGCGTACTATAGTATATTATATAATACTTATTACATTACATTTTATGGCATATAGTATCATATGTTATATAATTATCATATATGATATGTAAATTATATATATATATATATATATATATATAGTATTGCTTATACAATGTATTAACTATGTAGTTTAATTTAAAATGAGTTGTTGTAGGATATATATATTTGATATCGTGGTACCAAGATTTTTCATCATGTGCACATTCTATTGCTAGACAAAAAGTGAGCTTCTCTTTAATATTGATCCTGAGCGGCTAAATTTTTACCTTGCCAAATATTTGAATCATGGATGCTAAAGTGGCCAATGCATCAATAAATTGGTTTTGAGTCCTTAGAATGTATGTGAATGTGATTTCTTCAAACCTCTCCACTGATTCAGTCAAGTGCTGGTAATATGGCACCAATTTGGGTCCTTTGTTTTGTATTCACCCAAAGCTTAGCAAATGATCAGTGAAGAATCCTCATATACTTCTAATTCTTGTATCTCTTTATACAAGGCCATTTTAAGTCCTAAATGTACGCTATGTATTCTACAATATTGTTGGTGTATAGGAAAATGAGTGTTATAGCCTAATACGCCGCATCAAGAACTAATAAGGACGGCGATATCAGGGTAAGTCCGCTCCAACCAAAGGAACAAAAATAGAGTAGGTTAGTGAAGGTTTTAGTGAATCCGTAAACCATCTAACCAAATATGACACACTAATTAGATTCTACATGGCCTAAGACTCGCCAGATGTGATGCACTGGTTCGAGTGATAAGGTTGCCCACTACAATCCTTACTAAAGGGATTGATAAGAGCTAATAAAAGAGAGCTTTCTAAGAGAAAGGACTCAAAGGGTTTTTCACTAATGTTCAAAATCTGTCTAAAATCCTACACAAGCATTTTATTTATACATAATGGCAAACCTATAAATAAAAGGACTAAAAGGATGTCCTAGTGGCATTTTTGTAAATACAAAATAAACATTAGGGTAGTTTATGGAAAATACAAAAAATAGGAAATCTAAATAACATAAATAAAAATAAATAGTCAAATAAAATATCCGAATAAGGAGTAAATGAGCTTGGCCCTAGCATTTATGTTGGGTCGGTACCCCAAATCCTATGATTCTCTCTCCCTTAAAGAAGCTTCAATCCAAAACTTAGTAATTAGCAACTTCAAATTCCACCAAGGTCAAATACCAACTTGGAAAAATGAAATATAAACATAGAAAAGTATTCAAACTCCTTCTATTCATCATGAGCCCTATCAATCAAACTCCTCATCATGTATCCCTCCTTCTACTCATCATGAATCCGATTAACTACATCTTAGTAGTCCCCACAACTATTAATTAAAGGAAGTAACACAACCTCCTCATTTGTTGTAATTAGCATCCCCTCTACTCCCTCATAAGTTAATTCTTCTTCCTTCCATCTATACATCTCAAATTTTTCCAACACAAGAGTACCAGGAACCAACATAACACATACCTAATACATATATCCATCATCACAACCTTGGTAACTTCCAACCCACAGTCTATAATTACTTACAAGCACAATACTACTATAGCTCATATCAATACCACATAAGCTCATCAAAGGGTCAAGACAAAAAAGCCTGATATGTGGAAGGCAAATACGGTAGTAGCTGGAGTCATCTGCAACATCTAATGAAACCATATCTAGAACATAGGGATTTAACGTCAACTCAACTTAGTCTTCTTCTTCTCTACTACTAGCTTCTCCAACAACTTTCACCTCATCAACTCCTCCTTTAATACTCTCTAATTTATCATTCCTCTATTGTCTTATTCCATCGTTGAACACTTCAAGCCATTTTTCAATCTTCTTCAGTTGATCCACCACTTTAGAGAGGTTAGCTTCATTAGTGGGTTTTCTCTCATACAATTTGTCTTAATGATCTCAATACATGAATTTCCGTCACATCAAATACCTTATCTCTTCCCAAGTAATGATCTCAATGTTTCCTCAATCAATTCTTTGATTTATCATTCTCTTCCACCAAATAGCTACAAAGCCAATCTTCAACTTATTTATAACATAGGTTCTCTTATGCTTAGGATAAGATTAATTTTCAAAAATCTAATAAACTCAAAATTCCCAATTCAAATATTCATCTGAAGTGCCATATCCATCAAATTCCAAAATTCGTGATATCATGTCTTCATAATAATATTCATAATCGTATCTAGCTTCATATGCCATGTTGAGTATATCTCAATCCAATAACTTCAAAATAAAATCAAGAACAAAACAATAACCAATATTTACCTTGCTACTTCAAAGCTCAACACTTAAATTCACTTGGTTTACTGGGGCTCAAACACACATGATAAGCTCACCAATTTTGAAATAAGGATGATGGAGACAAATATTCCTACAGCTTGGTAGTTTCATGAAAAGATTGACTCTTACACAGTATACGCTATTGCAAACCAAGACCAAGAACAGATAAAGCCAATCGCTAGGTAGGTCCAAGCTTATAGAAAACTCGAAAAGGACGTGATGGGAAACGTCTAAAAGGATAAATGCTGAATGAAAAAGTAAGCAAAAACCCGCAAACAACTCCAATGGATATGACACACTAATGGAACTTCTGAGGACTTACAACACAACTCGATATGACACACGAGATGATCTAGTGAGGTTACTTACCACTTAGCCTTAGTTAAGAGTTAGGATAAGAGTAAGATGACTATAAACAAAGTAGTGTTTATGGGAGAAATTTCAAGTGTATTAATGTTCAATCTACTTGTTCTCTTTATAGCTACAAGTATAAGGGTATTTATAATCCTAAGTTAGGGTAACTTGCCCAAAAGGGAAAAGACAAAAAGGGTATTTCCTAAGGAAATAATGTATACAATACAAAAGAATAAAAATGAATATACAGGGAAAACAATTATTGGTGCAACAGATTCTACACATGATTTTGTACATGTGGCGATGTTGTATTGGTGATACCGTTGGAAGATGTAGATAAAAAGGTATGGACAGATTGCTTGTCTAAGCAGGGGTGGCTTAGTCAATTCGAACTCTTTCTCTCAACATCTCAACAAGGGTGTGACCAAGTAAGAAATTAGCTAAGCATGTGTGAGAATGAAGATGGGCTGCTGTCTCAACCTTTTGCTTCTTAACACATAACATGCGAGAAATAGACAGTCACTTGGCTTGGCAAGCAGAATGGGTCAGTAAGGAGATATTCAGCCTCCATATGAGTCGGCTAGAATAGGAGGATTCATCTTGCTAGTCCTTCTAGTCTTCGGGCTTAGCTGTAGGTCAGTAATCCAAATCTTAGTTACAGTTCGCAACACATATACTAGCTTACTTTGTTGCACGCGTACACTTCAGCTCATACTCCAATACACAGTAGTACTTGTTCAATCTTATCACAGTGCACTAAAGTCAGTACATACACACTTTCAAAAAGGCACAAGTCAACTCAATAACAATAATAGTTTATCCAACACGTTGCAGTAGCACAACTCCTTTAGATCAACTCAGAATGATTGGCTCACATACAATAGCAAACATAGATCAATTTAATTGACTGTAGCTCAAATAAAACCTATACTTCCCACCAACTAAACTCAGTAATCGATAGCACACTTGGATCAACGATGGTGATCACCTTTAGTAGCTTAGTAATTCCTTATGGGAAGTATAGTACGATCTTCTTCTTACACTAAGTTCTTACACACATACGTCGAGAGATAGACCCTAGACTAATCAGTCGGCCCTACTAGGACAAACAATCTGCTTGTACTCTTCTGTTTGCATCCTCTAACGACATTTCTAATGTGTCTTCACCATGTATACAAGACCATGTGTAGAATCTGCCCAACTAATCATTACTTTTTTTTAATATTCATTTTTACCCTTTTGTATTCTTGTACATTACTTCTTTATGATAATACCCTTTTGTCTTTTCCCCTTTAAGCAAGTTGCCTTAACTTTTGGGTATGAATACCCCTTGTAATTGAAGCTGTAAATTCATATTATCATCAATATAAGACTGAATATTCTTCCTTACATAAACACTATTGTTTATTCTCATTTCACTCTTATCCTAACCCTTAAGCAAGGCTAAGTAGTAAATAACCTCATCGGACCAATTCATGCGTCATATTAAGTTGTACTGTGAGTCTTCAGAAGTTCCACTAGTGTATCATATCTTTTGGAGCTCTTCATGAGTTTTGCTTACTTTTCATTCATTTTCCATTCTTTCGTGCATTTCCCCATCATCTCTTCAAGCTTTCAGTAAGCTTGGACCAATCCAACGATCCACTTTATCTATTCTTGGTCTCAGTTTGCATCACAGCCACTAAGAACTATGTACCCCCAAGGGATACTAATATTGCCTCAATTCTACACTTGGACACATTAGCAACTCTATCAAAGAACATCTTCCATTTTAGGAGATTTTCAACCATTTCTCTATTGGTACCATCTTTAGCTACCAAGATATTCTCACAGGGAATCTAACTTCCACTTTTTAGGGAGTAACTTTAAGAAGGGGGGTAGGGGGTAGGTGGGGTTTACCTATTGATCTGCTAAGGCCTACCCCTTGATTAATGTTGATTTACATAGGTGATATCAAACTTTGATAATAACATTTGTTACTTCGAGATCCTGCCAATTAGGACTAGCTTCTTCGCCAAGTACTTCAAGGGATCATGTTTTTTTATCAACTTGATTTGGTAATAGAATATATATATTTTAAGTTGATGCATAATCCAAACTAGTCCACAACACAATCTTTTGATCTCAAAATATTTTTGCTCTCCTTCTGTAAACTTCTTGCTTAAGTAGTAGACAACTCATTCTTTTCCTTCTTTATCTTTCTAGCTAAGCATACCACCCATGGACTCTAGTAATATAGTAAGGTATAGAAATAATGATCTCTTGGGTTTAGGGGCTAGTAGAACTTGAGGGTTCATTAGGTATTCTTTAATTGTTGCAAAGGCTTCTTCAAATTCTTTATCCCACCTTATATCAGCATTTTTTTTTCGGTAACTTGAATAAAGGGTAGCATTTATCTATAATTTAAGATATGAATCAAGTTATGTAGTTTAGACAGCCTAATAAGCCTTTGACTTCTTTAAGCGTATGTAGAGAGTGCACGTCAAGCATTGCTTTGACATTATCGAGATTTACTTCAATGCCCCTCTCGTTGATTATGAAGCCTAGTAATTTTCACAATGTTACCTCGAAAGTACACTTCTTCGAGTTTAGCTTCTACTAAAACTTTCTCAAATTCTTCATGTGATTCTTTTCTTCTTTAGATTTTGTGATCATATCATTAACATATACTTTTACTTCTTTTTGTAGTATGTGATGGAAGATCACAACCATTGCTCTTTGGTAAGTTGTTTCATCATTTTTTTAGTCCAAAAGGCATTACCTTGTAGCAAAATATACCTTAAGTTGTGATGAAGGTTGTCTTAGTCTTATCCTCTTTTGGCACTTTAATCTGATTATATCTCAAAAAGCCATCCATAAATGAGAAGAGATGGTTTTCGACTATATTATCTACCAAGACATCTATGTGGGGTAAAGGAAAATTGTCCTTAGGTTTTGCCTAATTTAGGTCTTAGAAATCCATGCACACTCTGACTTTCTAATTCTTTTTCATTACAAGCACAATGTTAGCTACTCACTTAGGATAATTAGATACTTCGATAAAACCAACCTGAAGTAACTTCTTAACTTCCTCTTTGATCTTCAAGGCATATCTTCATAAGATCATGCGAACACGTCTTGATAATCAGCTAATAGCATAGTTAATTATGCCTTTTGTTCTTCTTTTAAGTTCCCTCCAATCCTTAAATTCCTTAAGTTATCATCGGCCCTTATACTGATTGTTTCAATTGGCTCATCAATAAAAATTCTACCCAACTCATGTTTTTGCTAACTCTCTTGTATTTCACTATATTTATCAACATTACTCCTGAAGACTAACCTAGTAAAGCTAAAAGTGATATTAATATTTTCACCACTACCTACACGAGGTATCCCTAACTTTCGTTCAAAGCATTGAATATGGGCAAAAGTGTATAAAGAAAAGAGTGTAAGTAAAGGAGAAGTAAAATATGATGGAGAAAAGAAAATTGATCTTTTATTCAATGAGATCAAGAGTTCTCACAACTAATTATTTAAAACAAGAACAATTATTACAAAACTCATGAAAATAATAGATTAGAATTCATCCTTTACCCTAGAGAAGACCTATTGCCAATCATAGGGACAAAGAACTAATTATTCAAGTGTAGATGGTGTTCATAGGATGGGCTCGCTAATTCAACTTTGTTAGGGGTGTCTTCTTTTGTAGATTTCGGGATCTGAACATCAACTTGGATAAATGTCTCAATCGACGGTGGAAAAGACATTGGGGCATGATACAATCTATCACCTCTCTTGCCCCTCACTTGATTATTTTGAAACTCTTCTGTCAAGTCTGATTTTTCGGTTTTCTTTTTATTTCAAATTAATTTCTCATTTCCCGATTAATACTAAACCCTAACCCATTTAATATTAATCATTGACTAAAGAAATTAAGAAATTCCGGTTTTTTATTGAAAAAAATTTTTTGGAGTCGTCACCCGACTGAAGTCGGGAAAAGAAAAAAAAACCGTAATCAATTGGGTGGATTGATCACGATTTGACTACCGGTCTTTAATTTCAATTTTTATGAAGAACCATAAGGTTCCAAGTTCGGGAGCTAACCTATTAAACCCTCACGGGTACCACTATATATTTATTGAAATTAAGATTATTTTTCTAATTATAATATTTAAAAAGAAAAAAATAAATAAATAAAAAATTGAAAGAAAAAAGAACCTAAGTTTCTATATATTTTATTGTCGCCCTGAAGGTGCCTACGTATCCGTTAACCGGAATCAGACGATCGTAGTTCTTTTCGAAAAATTTAGTATGTTGATTGATTTTAATCTTTGAAAACCGATTAAGTTTACATTATTATCAATTTAGTTTTTCTCAAAGTAAACTCTAAAAGGGTCCTAATTCACTAAGCCTTTCATTCTTATTTTATAAAAAACTTTCTAAAAGTCTATTTTTTAAACCAGGTTTTTTTATTTTATTTATTTCCAAATGAAATTTCTAAGTAAGAAAATCCTAAAAATATACTTAATCTTAAAAATTCCTAGACTAATATACATACATTATTATTGGACAATTATCTTCCTAAATAGATTAGTAATATTACGTAACTTACTTAATATATAAAAAAACTAATACTAATAAGTCATCTAAACTAATATAGTCATATACACATATACTACATCAAATAACTAAGGAACTAATAATATAATGATAATAATGATAAATAAATAAATAAATGAATGAAATAAATAAAATAAAATAAGAAAACTAAGATTTGGAAAAACCGAACCTGGCTTGTTCTTGCATGATAATGGCATAGACGAAGCAGCGACGGTATCGAACTATGGAGTGTACAAATCGATGTCAGGGCTTGCTGTTATAGATTTGTGCGAAGTCACAGTAGTAGAGTAGCGGTTGCTGTTTTTGGATGGAGCAGACAGCGACGACGTTCTGGCGATGTGCAGACGACTGCAGCTGTCACGTATGGATTTACTCAGGCGTTGTTGTTGCACACGTACTGTTGTGTTGAGGTACTGCAGTATGGACTTTTGTATGGTGATCGAGTAGTTCTAGGTTTCAATGAGGATTTGGCATGGTGTTTCGATGGATTATTAGATTTTAGATCGAAGTGGCGTAGTTTAGTCAGATTGTGATATTGAATGGATTGAAGATTTTGTCTTGTGTGGATCTGCTGCCTTCGGATTGCGTGGAGCGTGGATCTACTGCCTTCGGATTATGTAGAGCTTCGTATGTGTGTGCGACTGTTGCTTAGTTTTGGCTACTGTAAAACTAACATGATTAGAGACAATGTCAAGCTTGTTAAGACATGAAGGTGACTACTTGACTACTTGGATGTTATAGCTACGTGAATTTGGATGCTAGAATTGGATTGGTGGCTTCAGGTAAGGTCTTCGTGTTGGACGTAGTTGGTTTTTGTCTGGACTTTAGCTTGCATCAGGAGACTTTAGATTGATGCTCGGAAGTTGGACGTTATGGGGCTGTCTGTCGATGAAGTGTAGTAGTGACAGGGCGTGTAAATGACTGGCTGATCAGCTGTTGTTGGCTCTACGTAAAGAAATTTGGCCGCTATTCGGCGTGAAGATTTGTATTACTGTTAGATGTGTAGCAGTTTTGAAATTAGGCTCCTATTTTTTCCTCTTTTCTTTTCTGACTGCGTGAAGTGTTTATATAGTATCCATCAAATCATATTATATCATATCTAATTATATTCGATTCATTAATTAAATTAGATTCAATTTTAATTCAAATCCGATTTAACTAATATTTATATGATTTGATTAGATATGAATCCGATTTTAAATCTTGCTTCTGCAAAGACAGAAAAATAAAGACATAGGTGACTGCTGAGACTCGAACCCATGACCTCCAACTAAATCCACACCAAATACTTCGTTACTTATCCGTTAGGTCGTTGGCCTGTACGTTAACATTCATTACAATTAAATTATATTTAAACTATCTGATTCCCTAAAATAAAATTTTTAACTAAACTAATACTAAAATTAAAACTAACACTAAAACTAATTATTCCTAATATAAATTACTTCCTAAAAATCTACGAAATCTTTATGATTTTTCCTTTTCTTAATTTTTTGGTATTTTCATTATTTGTTAATTTTTATTATCTTTTTATCTTTTATTAATTTTTTTTTATTTTTTTGAATTAGGACCCTTTTTGTAAAAATAAAAATTAGGACTTCATAGGGGCAAAAATTAGGTATCTACATCTTCCATTGGAGTTGAGATGTAGTTAAGGTCATAAGTACTAATCTAGGCTTCATTAAACTTCTACTTCTCATTCTTTCTTTCCTTAAGATTAGTAACCATGTACACTTCATCAAACATTTGGAGCCTAAAATCCTCCTGCTCCTCAACATCTATATAGGGTAAGGTCATTTCCTTATAGATTTCATAATCTTAATCCTCCATAGTTGTTATCACCTAGCCATTTGAGATAAACTTAACCTTCTAATGCAAACTTAAAGGTATAACCCCTACTACATGGATCTAAGGTCTTCCCAAGAGTAAGCTGAAAGATTTTGGGATGTTTAGAATTTGGAATCGAATAATGAAGGTTTAAGGACTAACGTTAACTGGCAAATTAATCTGTCATATGATCTCGCTTCTAGATCTATTAAAAGCCCTAATTGTTGTAGAATTTAGCTTAATTGCGATTGCGTCAACACCTAACAGGTCTAGAATGGCAAGAGGTCAAACGTTCAATGATGACTTGTTGTCAATGAGGACTCTGGTTATGATTATATCATTGCTTCTCACCACTATGAAAAGTGGCTTATTGTACTAATTACCTTCCTCACCTAATTCTTTAGTAAAAAAGGAGATCTAATGTATGGTGAGGATAATAGAGTTGGTGATTAATCCCATTCTTTCAGTTAACATTTCACAATGGACCTTAACCTCTCTCATGATTTAGAATAAAGCCTCCTAATGTGATTCAAATGCCATCAACAAACGCATGAGTGATATCTATGTTAGAGTCTTGTTGAGCTAATCCATTATTTTATATTCAGCTAGTTTGATGTTTGTCTCCTCCAGTACATTTTTCTTTTTAAGATCTTTCTTCGAGCCATAGACCTTGTCAGAGAAAATAATCCCATCAATAAGAGAACTTGATTGCCTTTAGTTAATTGCTGGTAGTTGAATGCGATAGCTTTATAATTCTCAAGTGTAATAGGTACATGGAAAGTATGCCTTTTGGCTCTTAGGGCTTATTTCTCTTTAGACTTATAAAACTCAAAGACCTTAGGTTTCTAGTCTGGACCGATCATGTTAATGGTGAAATTTAAATCATCAAAGATCATGTTGACAATAGGGTCATGGTTAGGCAGAGGGTTATTGTTGACATTTGGAACTGGAGCCTTTACAAAGTCCAGTTGGATTGAACCTTCATCAAAAAAACCCTGAATTTTATTTTTAAGCCTCCAACACGTATTAGTCGAATGACTTACCTACCCAGATGATGTTTACATTTCTCATTAAGATAAAAAAAAAAAAAAACTCTTTGCCTATATGTTTTGTTGAAGAGCTTAAACTGGATCAAGTTATCCTTCCTTAGCATCTCAAAGAGTTGGTTGAGAGGAGCTGGTATTCTAGTGAACTATCTAGGGCCCTTGTTGGCTTGAAGTTAGCTACTAAATTGTTTCTAAACTTAAAGAGGATTTGTTTTGAAAGAGACTTGGGCATTGGGCCTAATATTTGAATTTACTACGCTGATCATGGTTTCTCTAGCTTTGCTTGCTGCTGGTTTTGAAGAGGATGATGAAGGTAATCTCCTATTTAACAGCTCTTAAAGTTTGCTAGAGGAGATGGTACTTTCAATCTCGTACCCTGTTGCTATTACTTCTGCAAAGCTGAATAAGGCTTACCCAATCAAATGAGAGAAATATGGCTTGTTAAGTGTGTTGATGAAAGTTAAGGTCAACTCCTTCTTAGTCATTGGAGTGGATACCCTTGCAACTAAGGATCTCCATTTTTATGTATACCCTTTAAATGACTCATTGTTTTTCTTCTAAAAAGCGACTAAGTCCATCATGGTTGAAGCCACTTCAATGTTAAACCTATATTGTTCATAGAATGCCTTAGCAAGTTTCTCCCATATATTTACTTAGTTTAAATCAAGTTGGGTGTACCAAGTCAAAGTCGGGCCTATAAAACTATCTTGAAATGTTTGTACGATGAGCTAGTTATACTAGATCTACTTGCGCATCTTTCATACATACAACCTAATGTATAGCTTAGGGCATCCAGTCTCGTTATACTTTTCAAATTCTAGTACTTTAAACTTTTTGGGATAGCCGTGTCATCATAGGTAGAGAAGTTAGTAATACCAGCTTATTCAAATCTACATAGCTTTCAAGTGCTTTCATTTTTTCAATGATTTGCTCGATCAGTTTCCTTTCCAACTCTTTCAAGTTGTCTTAACTAGGCCCTAAATTATCTGACCTCATGTTGATCGGCAACAAATATGTATTGGGCTCAAAAGTTAGGTTGACTTTCGAATAGACCCCTTTTGATTCAAATGACTCAATTTTTGGATTGACTTTTGGATAGCTCTTTTCTACTTCAAGGGGTAGAGTCTCAACATTCTTTCTACAGTAGACCCTAGAAGGTTCTTCATTTGATGGTGTTGTGGTCCTAAGTAAGACAATGATGTCAACAAGGAAATTCATTTGCTCAGCAATTTTTCCTACAATTCACTCTAAGGAGCAAATCCTCAGCGTAGTAAGATCAGTGCTTTCAAGGTTGACAAGATTGTTATTGTCTTCAATGGTGCTGATGTGGTCATTTCCCTAATTAGCCATCCTTGTTTGAAAGCGAGTTTTAATCAAACATTTCTGAAAGACTTAATGTTTGGGAGTTACATTTGCAACCTGTTAACTTTCTTTTTGTTTTTTCTTTTTTTTTTTTTAAGATAGGGAAGTAAAATAAATAAATCCATGAATGAATAAAAGTGCAAGGATGTATGACACACGAATGTAAAGAAGAGGATTGACAATTAATTAACAAGATGGCAACTTTATTTATTATTTCACAACTCTCAGAGTCTTATTACATTACTTTTCAAAAAAAAAAAAAAAGAAAGAACGAAAGAAAAGTTACAAAAGCAATTTAAACTATTCTTCTCTTCTTCTATTGGTTAAATAATGCTTTCTTCTTTTGATTGCTAGGTCCTCCTACCACTACTTTGCCCTTCTTCTTGCAAGGCTTAACTTCTTCTTCAAATTATTTGAGTTTCTTTTAGGCCATCTTTAGTTGGCATTCTAGGGCACAAGATCATTGTTTAGATTTTCAAAATAGGATTTCCCATATGTCTCTTTCATCATAAATTACCTCTACACAAGCCTTTACCTAATCCATGTAGGTCATCATTTCAAAGTTTGGATCTATTAGTATAGGTTGAAGGACTTCTAGTATCCAATATTGTATTGCACCTACCTTATACAACTAGTCATGTAGATATTCTTTGGTGAGCCTATGTTTATCCACTTTGCCCATTAATTTGCCTAAATCAATATCAGGGTTTATAGTCCTCATAACCCACTAAGCTTTGATTTTGAGAAGTCCGAATATCTTCTCTAGTAAGTGAAGGTGAGGTTCTTTAAGGTTAAGAGTGAATGGCTCCAATGAAGGCTTGTGAATTATGTCTTTGATGCCTCTAAATTGCCTTACTGTGCTACTCGGATAGTAGCCTATATACTAACTCATTCTTATCAATGGTACGGCCTAGTAATTCTTGCAAACCAATATTAATTTAGTGTAATTGCTTCACCTAGCGATCTATAACATATCCTTGACTCAAAAAACTTTTAGAACTTCTATGTAGTGATGGGTAAGGACATCTTCTGGTAATTTGATCTGAGAGGTAAAAGAGTCAATTAGATTAATTTTATGAGTGAAGGTACCTTTAACCAAATCTAATCTGAAGCAATTTATATGATTGACAAATCATACCATTAGCATTGTGATGCTTGACTTGAGATCCCTCAACCTTTTTTCTTAAGGAAATTGAGGTTTCTCATTTGTTTAGCAAGTAAGGTTGGGATATAAGACTTCTTTTTGCAAAATTGAGCCACTAGCTCTACAACCCTAAAATGTATGAGAAAAGACCTACCTAAAAATAAAATGGTAGCAAATTTTGCTAAGGTGTAGGCTTTAATCTAATTCTCCCTCCACATTTTGAGATCACCATAAAATCGAGCTCTTTGTTAAAGTCAGGTTCAATCTCGAACTAATGAGTCAAATCCCAAATTTTAATGGCATACTTATTGTAGTCATTCAGGACTTCATTTATTTCAAACTTACAGATCCCTAAAAACTTGGAGAAGATATTAGTTAAGCCAACCTCAAGCTCCAGAATATATATGTCATCTAAAGGAGGGGCATGAAGTAATTATGTGTATTCCCCTAAGGTTGGGCTGATTAGGTTCGACCCGAGGCAAAAAGTAACTTCTTTAGGTTCTCAAAAGTGTGCCAAAGCCCTTGCTAGTATGATGTTAACATTAACCTTGGGTAACGAGAGTATGGGCCTAATTTTGTTAATGATGAATTCTTATTTCCTCAAGTTAAAGCTTTAGAACCACTAAGTGAGTATAGGCTTTAGGTTTGTGGGCTTGTAGACATAAATCTCTCTGGCTAGGACTTTAGCATTGCATAAACTAGCCATATTTGAAAGATCACAAGAAATTCATAAATTACAAGAAAAAGATAACAATAAGCATATTTAAATTGAAAATTCTATGTACATCAAAAGTCCTATTTACATAAGATATCCTATGTACATTGGATCTAGACACAAAGTAAAATAATATATAGGAAAAGAAACTCAGGGTTGTCATCTTTGTTTATGTAATCTTATTAGTTATTTGCCAATCCTGAAAAAATTTCTACATACAAAAGAATGGGTGTTAAAGGTCCTTAAACTATGTGACCTCACATATTTTCGAAGAAACGATTCCTTAGTTACGTCAAAGTTTAAGTAAGGTAACATAATCGGCCTTAAGTGGCGATTGCTTCATTACACTTGGAACTTATATAATAGCTTTGCATTTTAAGGTCCTAAGATAGCCTAAGTCTAACCATATCCATCCCATATTCATGATGTAGTTAAACCTTCCCCTTCCCTAACCTCACCTACCCCAAAAAAAAAAAAAAACAAAGAACTTTAAACTCCCAAAAAGATCAACTACAAGAAAAAAGATATTACTATAACTATTTACACTAAAAAGGTATTCACAGGAAAAACAAAAATTAGCATGGATATTTTAAAATATAAACTTAAATTTGGAATGTTTAAGTGGCTAGTCTTGTTGATGTCTCTAGTGGAGTAGTTATACTGTTGAGCTTGAATTTTTCAATTTTTCATTTTCCTTAACTTGATTTAAACTAAACCCTATGCCCATTTAGTTCAAACCCTCAACCAAAGTTTAAAAGACCTGGTTTCTTTATTTTTAAAATAAACTTTGGAGTTGCCACTTGGTAGAATCGAGAAAAGTAATTAAATTAGAACCCATAAGGCAAATCGGTTCTAATTCAGCCACTAGCTTACATTTTGAAAACTTTTTGAAAAAATTTTCAAGAAACCAGATATCACAAGTTCAAAAGCTATCCTATTAAAACCTCAATGGATGCCACCTTAACCTTTTGAAATTGAATTTATATTTCAAAATACTCTTCTAATTTACGAAAAACAATTCTTATTTACAAGTAAAAGAAAGAATAAAATTATTTACAAAGAAATTGAAAAATTATTCATATAGGAAAAGTAAATTTTTTTTAATATTTTGTACTTGTTGTTTAGGATCAAGCTTTCTATAGTTCATTCCAAAAATTTAGGTATGTTGGTTACTTTTAATTTCTGAAAACCGGTCAGGTTTACGTTTTGATTTATATATTTTAATTTTAAGAAAATTTCTAAAAAAGGGTTCCTAGTTTAGGGTTGTGATCTTTTGAAAACTCTAAATGATCTTAATTTTGAAAAAGGAGTTGTTATTTTTTATTTTAGATAATATATTTTTTTAAGTGGGTTTCTTTTCTAAGGAAAAAAAAAATTTGAAGAAATTTATGGGAAAAAGAAAATTCATAAGTCTTGAAATAAGACAAGTTCTTTTTCTTTTTCTTTTTAAATAAATTTTTTGGGAAGTTTTTATTTTTATAAATTCTCTAAAAAGAAGTTCAAGGAAAAAAGAAAATATAAAATAAATAAGAAACAAAAAGGTTTAGAAGGCAATGGCCAAATTTCTCCTTTTTATTATTATTTTATTTAATTATTTTTTATTAATTAATGAAAAAGAAAGGAAATAATTCACAATTGAATAAACCTAATGAGTGGGTCTTAAACATAAGTTAGGTTGGATGGACTTAGTTCAGTCGAGTTGCACATGCACAACATGTATGAGAGACGAAGAAGGGGCAGTAGTGGTTGAAGGCTATTTCTTGTAACTCCTATGATGGCTAGTTGATGCAAGGGTATTAGATCAGGGGTTTTTGGGGTCGCTAATCATTGTTGTAGTGTCCATTTCATCCTAAAAGTGGTGGTTGATGGTGGTTCGTAAGGGGTAGCATGGGTACTTTAGGGCTTCTTGATTTGATCCTATAAACAATGAATTAAGAAGAAAGATTATTGTTTTCCTATTCTTTGAACAGTCAAACACTTGAATGTTTACTCACTTTTCTTCAATTTTTTCTCTTACTAGCATATTCTAGAGAGGGAAAGCTTATGTAGGATTGTAATGAGAGCGACTGAAGTTGTGATTAGTGATAGAATGACAAGTACAAGGTGTTATTTATACTTACTAGGCTCGAAACAAGCTTAGAAAGTCATTTAGTGGCTAAATCCAGCATAACCATTAAAGCTCGAGTGATCTCCAAATTTTGGGAAATTTTTTATTTTTAAGGATAATTTAGATTAATGAATAGACATTCTTGCTCAAAGATCATCATGGAAGATTCTAAAGCTACTATAATGGATTAGATTCGAAGAAATAAAAGAACTAAAAATCTCGGTTTTGAAAATTTTTTGACTCTTCTTAATCTGATTTTGTCGTGTAATTGACTGAATTTAAACATATTTAAGGGTAAATTCAAGACTAGATGTTGCTTAGTATATGGTTCCACCATTAATTTAAGTGGAATTGTGTAGAAATAATGCGTAAAAGTGGCTCAAACATGAGCCATCACACTGGTTGCAAGAGGAAGTGTATATTACACATGCATGCTAAAAAAATGAAACCACACGTACACACCTAGGCTTCTTTAATTCGAAACGAGGCTTTTAGCCTTGTTAAAAAAATAGGATAGGCCTTTACACCTAACCTAATCCAATAGAGATTTTTTTTTTCTTTTTATTCTTCTTCTTTTTAAAAAAATAATTAAATAAATAAATAAAAACATTAAATCTAGTAAAAATTAAATCTTAATTAATCAACTCTAAAATTTAGTCCTATATAAATTAATTTTATCCAAGCTTAATTTAACCTTTTTATTTTTTGCGCTTAAACCTAATGCTAAAGATTAAATGATCTAAGACTTTTATTTTCCTAAAAATTCTATTATTCCTAAATTTTTGTACCTTTTCATTTTTCAAAATTTATTAAATTTTAGGAAATCCTAAAATTATAAGGGGGTAAAAATAAGATGTCTACATGCATACATATCCAGTCATAAGTTTATCTAACAATCTGATCTTATTCCCTTTATATAATTTAAGAGTTAATGATTTCGTGCAATTGAGCACAAGTGTCATGTAATTATAATATTTCATCTACCATAATATAACATAAAGATTTTCACCATCCACCTTATACTTGCTTTACTTCAATTGCATTTGCTTACAAACTCTAGTGAAACAAATCACAAACTCGTTAATCATTTGATTATGGGCTTAAAGGTTTATAACTTAATTACAACACCAGTTTACATTGAACTATATAAGCTTGATAACTACCACTATACATACAAAGGATTTACAAGATTAGTGACAACACATCTCGTTCTATTACATCTCTTACTATTGAATACATAGGATATTTACAGCATATGCACATAACCAAAAATTGCATATACATCAAGGGTCACAAAAATGCATCAAAGGATAAAAATATATCTACATAAGCCAAAAAGTAACTTAAGATCAAACTTCGATGTCCCAGCAAAAAAAAAAAAAATCCAACTACCATGATATATTCATCATTCGAGCTATCAATAGCAACCTTTTATTCTAAAGAAATCCACTCCATATACTTTTCATCTAAACCATGATCATTTCCACTTATTGATTCAATATTTAACTATACTATCACTAGAGTATCAAGAATATTAATTATTTCTTAGCCATTATCTTCATCCAACCTATCAACTCCGTTATTGACTAGTACCTCCTGAGTTATAATCTCATTCTTACAAGGGTCAACCTTTGAATTAAGCTTTAATTGATCTTTGATATAGGTTCTGATTCATTCTCTAAATTAGCTCTTAATTGCCTACCTACGACATTTCATACCGTTTCATTAATCTTCAAGTTTGTTATAGTCTACATTACTACAATATGCATATTCTCATTGGGATCATCTACTAACTCTACTTCTAGTTTTGCCTCTTAAGGTTCCTCTTCCTTTGAAACCTCCTCTAAATTATCCTTTAATTCTCCCTCAACTATTTTACAGTTGTTTTGTACTCCAAACTAGACTCCATCACAAGATTTTATAGATTGTTGGTTCTTCAAGTACCACTAATTCAAGTTGGCATTTTTTACTCTAAGAATACTTCAATTCCTACTCTACCTAAATTAGAAAAACATGGGCACTCGTCAATAGCATCAAGAGTGTAATGTCTAGGTATATAAAATACAATCTTAAGCATGTGAGTAATATTCACAAGATAGAGTCTTCCTTCTTCTAAACTCACTGGAAAATATCTCTCTGGCATCATTAAAGCCATAATCTCTTCACTTTCCAACCATTTCTGCTCAAAGGTAACTATTGCAACATACCTACTATATTGAGGCCCTAAGTCAACTTCCATCAGCACCCACAAGTCTTGCTGACTATAACACATTTCATCAATGTATTTATCAATAATCTCATCCATAGTTATAAACATATTTCAGTGAGCCATCTCTAATAACAGCCTTTGCATCTTAACTCTATACTAAATAAGATACCCTTCTCCATTCCACTTAAATTGTAGCAAGCTAACTATCAATTTACCCCTATGGCCCTTTATTTTGATTTAATATCAATTAGCATATAATGTAATTCAATACTATAATTACTTCACTTTAAGGTTCCTAATATAGTCTTTTATTACTCACCTGTTACTACCTACTCTCACTGCATTCCTATGATGCATACTTTCTTTTAATTATGACACTATAAAGCAAGTTCACTAGAACCTTACTCTAATACCAACTAAAAATCGTCATGCCTTGAAGTGATAAAGATGTAAGAGTCTCGCTGTGCAAAATCATCCTAAGATAGAAGCTAACCTCTCAGCCACTATCGTAGACTTGATTTACATAAAGCGTCTACGAATAATCTGCTTTAAAGTAAATAGTTTATGAAATAATATTATTATTTTATCTACAGAAGTCATAGAACATATATTAAAGCACAAGTAACCGAAGTACTACTTACTTGACTTAGTAATTTAACATAAAAGATTAAAATTTAAAATAAAGGCTCCAATAGCCTAACTGGTCTTCAGTTTTACATCTTTGCTCCCCTAGACCTTAGAGCAACGAATCATAGGGTAGCTATATCACGACAACCTAATTAGCACCTATACAAAAATCTATAGGTATATGAGCAACCAACCACTTAATAAGCTGAAACAGAGACACAAGACTATAAGTCAAGCACAAATAGAGTTATCAAACACTTATTTAAATGCAATACATTGAACAAATGTCATCACATGACGTTGTCTAGTTCATTGTAAGATTAAAGAAATTTCGCTTACTCTAATCTGGATTGAGAAGTTTTAGCACGTATGCAACAGTTCATGACCAAACCTAGGCTTGTACAATGGAGACTTCCCTCCCCTTCAAACCACTATCTTCATCCTTATCCCAACCTCGTTTCTTATCACTTAGTTTGACTATAGATGGAGAAAGGACAATTTCAATTATTCCTTTTAAAGGGGTCGATACTTGGTTAAAGAATCCTAATCATCTCCTAATGGGTTATAATGAAAGTTCTAAGTCTAATATAGTTAAATCTAGTTTAAGGTGATTAAGCAATTTTATGCAGTTCAATCAACTACAATCTAGTACAACAAGCAAATAGTATACAAGTAAGCTCAATGACACACAAGCATGCACACAAGCAAATTACTTATAAGCACAACCAAGTATTACCTTATGCATCCAAATACTATAAAACAGTACTCTGAAATACTATTACGTATTGATTCCAAACTTATATGGACTTCTCGTTTGCTCACTGGGGTACAACTTGGGATGTATCTTCGCTGCTATTCCCTATAATATAAATGTTATCTTAATGTTTATACATTTACTGTATATAAGTTATTATTCTGTGACTCAACTAATTAACTTAAGCTTAAGGTTATATTATACCTAGTTACTTAGGTTTTAGATATCTTATTATAAGTCTCGCATTTAATTAGTCCTCGTTTACCTTTTGATTCAGTCTCCAATCCAATCTCTATTTCAACCCCTAATTACAATTTAATTCATAAGTCTCAAGAATACCTTATAACCTATTCTTTGAAGTTCACCTAAATCCATTCCATGTAAACACAATTACTGATTTAGTTCTTATTTAACTTCCTAATTTACTCTATACACCTAGTTTCTGATCTGACCTCTGAATTAGCCTCTAATCATAATGTACTCAACATTTTAGGGAAAACTCCTACAATTTCTATGCACAACCAGAATCAAAGTACTCTCTATAGACTCATACAACTTCAACCTAAGTTCTTTATAAAAAAATTTTGGAGCCAAAACAACATTGTTAAAGGTTTTGAAAACAAAAGAAAAATCGGCTTAGTTTAGTCGTTTCTTAAGGGTGATATATTTTGAGACTTAAATATAAAAATATTATAGAATACAATTTTTCATGATTTTTGGGATTAACTTATTATTTTTAACTAATTAATGAAAACCAGAGCCAGTTTTTGCACTCACTAGAAACTGCTATGCCAACCATCTCTAGCTGCCCCAAGCTTATCAACCAGAGTAAGTGAAGGGCGAACTATTGGGTGGTGTTCGTGGCTCCTTCTTAGGTCTTTATTTGGTATGCCTACTCTAATTTAGTTTTAAAATGCATTATTATTTTTTTTTAATTTTCTTAAAAATTCCTTTCAACTTACTCCATGCTTTCTATATTTTTCCTAGATACTAGTATTTCCAAAATGAATTATGAAAGGAGGATTTTGAATTTATAATGAAGGATGGAATCGATAGGAAAATTTGACTTGGTCAAATGTCTAATTTCTTTTATTTTAATCACCTTAAGTGGCCTTAATCTATTCTTGACATATCTTAAACCTAGCACCTTTAATGCTACACTACAATCATCATAAATTCTACTACTAGCAAATTTTTCTATATTTTTTAATTGATTTTCTTTAATTATTTTAATATATTTTTGGTATTTTAGGTAGATTCAGATATATTTTCCTACACATAAATTCATATTTAATATAATAAATACTCTTAAATATTATTCATATTATTTTATGATTTTTAGTGTACATATAATTTATCTTTAGTGATTCGTTATCATCAGTACCCATTTCGTACATTTTCATTAAATAACAAGTAATATACATATATTTTATAAATGTAATTCTTAGTTATTTTATTATTTTATTTTCTTGAATCCAAAATCATAAGGTTATTTTTACTAGTATTCCTAGCTTTGTTGTAAAATTCGGGTTTAATTAGACAATTTATGCAATCGCTCTAAATTTTATATACTAAATCTAAATAGTCTAATCATAAGCTTACTGGCCAATTTTGCAAGGTTTCATAAATAATACTTTACTAATTAATTAGTTTGTTATTTAATTATTTTCCCATTGATTTATCTTTTATAGCAAATTTATTTTTATATCTACCAATTATTACATTTTCATCAACACTATTTCAATTTCCAATAATATCAATTCCAAAGAAAAAGAAAAAGATGAAATTCAACTTTCAAATCGAAATGAATTTGATTCTTTCTTATTCCCATCTCTTCCTTCATATTTCTTTTATCTATCATGGTTATAGCACTTTCCCCATTCTTATAAAGTTTATTTATTATGGTATAGCTTAAAATCAACTTTGTCTCTTTACATATTGTCTTAAAAGGTCCAATTCACATATCATATTATCATTTACAACCTACAGGTTCACAATATCTCATTAGGGTAATCATGTAAATTGGCAAAAATTGGTAGAGATTTTATTTTTTACCTTTTAAATTTTGATTTACGTAATGTTTAATAAGGATAGTGGTTTGATTTGAATCTAAGCTACACTAGAGTCGTATGGTGTTTTTACAAGAAAATAACTCCAAAAACTTGTTTGTCATTCAATTAAAATATTCCTCCTAGAACTAGAAGTGTGATTTACATCTTTCTTCAAATTAAAAATAAACGCTTCATTAGTATTATTTTCACTACTTATGCAATGTTATGCCAAATGTGCACTCTCTATACTAAAACTAAAGTCAATCGTGATTTTTATATAATAATATTTAAATATATGTAAGCCCCATAATTAATCATTCAAGGTTTCGATCGATTGAAAAATCCGATCAAACCTAAATTAGAAGGTAAAACTAGAAATATTAATAAAAATGATCCCGTAAGTTTGAATTTAAGAAAATAAGCAATAAAATAAAAGACTATAAAAATTCCGAATTTTAAATATATAACTCGTTATTTATCGAAAATGCGTAAAATGCATTCCGATAATTAACGAATCTCTAGAGATAAATTATATGTATACTAAAAATAATAGAACGACCTAAATAATATTTAAGAATATTTATTTGTACTATATATGATTTACATGTAGGTATAAATACACGTAATTACTTAAAATACGCGAAATGTGCTAAAATAATACTAAATACTTAAAGAAAATTCATAATTAATTAAGTAAAAATCAAGAAAAATCAGGAATGATCTACAATTGGGTCGTGGCAGCTAAGAAAAATAAGAAAAAATTCGGCTAATTAAATTAAGACAACACAAAAGCCAAAAATTAAGGGATAAGGCAATTGTTTTGTCCAATTTAATGCACAATAATTACACTAAAGCTCTATAAATAGCAAGAAAAATTCAGAAGCTCATTTAGATAGTTATAAATCAAAGAAAATTAGGGAGAGGTGAAAATTGAGAGAAAAATTCGGGTTAGAAAAAAATTAGGAAAAACTGTACAATTAGGGCCTTTTAAGGGAACCCACACCAGACGAGCAGCTGGGAGTGGACGGCCACCACCACCACACAGTGGTGGCAGCGCCCAAGCCGACTAACAAGGCCACAGCGGCCGGCGGTGGCCGGAGCCACCCAAATCGGTGAGTTCGATTTCTAGCCCAATTATTGTATAATTCTGTAAAAATAGTAAATATTCTTAGAAAATTATGAATTTTGTTATTCTGGAATATTTTTATATTTAGTTTTTAGGAAAAATATTATTTTGATGAAAATATGTCTCGTAATATATGGTCCTTAAGAAATCGTGCAAAACCGAGTATATTTCAATTTAGGAATAAATAACCTTAGGAGCATAGTTTCGAGCCCAAAATTTTTGTGTAGATTACTTAGATGATATAGAACAGTGCTATGAAGCCCATTTTCAAAAATTAAATTTTGAAATTTTTAGATAATTTTTAGGCCTTAAAATGAGGCATAAAATGGGTAATTTAGGGATAATAAAGTAATTAGATGGTTAATTACTGATTTAGTGAATAAGTACATATTTTAGGATTTTGAAATCTGATGGAGTATGATACTTGTAGCAATTAGGGTGTTAGATGTAATTATTAGGTTAATTATGTAGTAAATAAGTAATATGGAAAAATAGTACATTTTAA
The DNA here is from genome assembly GCA_024138015.1 of Lumnitzera littorea. Lineage (NCBI taxonomy): Eukaryota > Viridiplantae > Streptophyta > Magnoliopsida > Myrtales > Combretaceae > Lumnitzera > Lumnitzera littorea. Next base: position 86,380,238 of record JAMXBB010000001.1, read on the forward strand.
GTTAATTTTGTAAATTTAGGTAATTAGATGTAAAATCTGATTTAAGAGGAATTTAGATATTTTGAAATGATAATTGATGTTTAGAGATGATAATTAGAGTGATAGAAATATTATAAGTATATGATACACATAATAGATAATAATACATAATATGTAATTATTGGAAATATAATAAATAGAAAATATTATAATAAATATTGATATTATGATAATAATAAAAATGTACAATAAATTTGATAGGAAACTTGAATTTATTGAATTAGATGAAAAATGTAAAAATTTCTCACATTAGGAGTGAATTCGGTATACTAATGCAAATTTAAGTGTACCAGTGAAATAAAATACTAACTAGGGGTAATGATGATATTTAGGAGATCGAGAAGTAATGTGATTAATTTNACCCCTAGTTAGTATTTTATTTCACTGGTACACTTAAATTTGCATTAGTATACCGAATTCACTCCTAATGTGAGAAATTTTTACATTTTTCATCTAATTCAATAAATTCAAGTTTCCTATCAAATTTATTGAATTAGATGAAAAATGTAAAAATTTCTCACATTAGGAGTGAATTCGGTATACTAATGCAAATTTAAGTGTACCAGTGAAATAAAATACTAACTAGGGGTAATGATGATATTTAGGAGATCGAGAAGTAATGTGATTAATTTCACATTATGGGTTGAAACAAATTTCTAAGGTTAGAGTATAAAACACTACTTAGAAATCGAACTAGAACTTAATTTAGAAATGAATACAGAAACCGAACCCGAACCTAGCCTCAAACCTAGAATAATTGTAAAAGCCTTAAGACCTAGATAATTAGGCATATTAAACCCTAAACAAAACATAACAATAAGCGTTATAGGATAAAATGAACCTATAATAGTTATATGAAAAGCTGAAACCATGTTTGTGTTATAGGGATGATCGGCGATAGCCTGAGCAAATCGGACCTCAAGTGAGTAAGCGAGGAGTCGAGGTAAGTTGGGATTAATACGATGTTATATTTTGGAGGTTTAAGATTATGCTTAGTTGTGCTTGTTAGATAGTTGGACGTGTGCATGTGCTTGATTATGGGTGATGCTATGATTTTGTTTGTTGCTCTAGCATATATTGTATGATTTGTATGAAATGATTGATCACCCTAAACTAGACTTAATCAAATATACGAACAGTAATCATAATCGGACATGCATGGCAACTCGTTAGGGGAACTTAGGACTCTCTAGCCAAATACCGACCCCTTCGAAAGAGATAGCGTAGGATTGCATAATAGTCCCTTCTTCATCCTTAGTCGAACTAAGTGATAAGAGAGGAGGTTGCGGTGAAAGTGAAGTCAGTGGTTCGAAGGTAATCGCGAGAGGAGCGAGGTCTCCATTGCATAAGCTTAGGTTTGGTCGTGAACTGTTGCATTAATGGCAACTCCTCAACCCGGATTAGAGCAGGCGCAATTTCTCTAATCTCACGACGAGCCGAACAACATCGTGCGATGACATTTGCTTGCACATGCATTGCACCTAATAAGTTGATTGAAAACCTTATTGTGTTTTTGGTATAATTTTAAGTCCTCCATCCTAACTTACTGAGCTGTGGTTGCTCATATCCCTATAGACATCGTGCAGATTCTGGCTAAGAAGCGACATATAACTACTCCAAAGCTAGCAACTGCTGGATCCTGGGGAGTGAGGAAGAATATTTGAAGAACGAACATATATTCTTAAGGTCTAAGTTTTGTTTTAATTAGAATTTTTCATTTTTAAATAATGTAATAACTTAATTTATAGTATATATATATAAATTTTCTCACTTTCTTAGGTAAATGCTTTATCTAAATTACAAACTGTTTACTTCAAAGTGGGTTAGTCGTGGATGCCTTGATTAGATCAGGTCTAAGATAGCGATTGTAAGGCCAACTTTTATCTTAGGGTTGTTTACACGGCAGGGCTGTTACGACTCTGCCGCTTCAAGGCGTGACAATATATGAGCTCTAAATTATGTAAAGAACATACATGTTCCTTTGAAGACTCATTAAGTTACACATTTAGAGCCTTAAAGAGGAGATTTATCTTCTACACTTCAACAAAATTATAGATTTCCATCAAATTTCCTAATGAATATACATCCAAGCCTAATTCTATTACCCTTAAAGATCAATTTGCTAGGTAGTTGATTTGACTTAATATAACGTAACTTAACATAATTTCTTCAAGTTCTATCATTTTTTCTTCAGCATTCTAGTATCACTTACTTTCAATTTTATTAGGTATTTTTAACTCATCAGGATTACTATTATTGGTAGTTTTCTTGTATTGTAAACCCTATATTTTTGTTCTTTTCGTCTCAAATATGTTATTTTTTTAATATACATAGTTTTGTAAAAGCAAAAAAAAGTTTCCATAAAGTTTGTTTCATACTTCACTCAATATCTCATATATGTCATATAAGTAAGTATATCACATATAAGTAAGTATATCTCCATGTGTACTAGATATTGAGGCTTTGAATATAATCATAACAAGAAAAAAAAAATCAAATATCACAAAAAGGAAAGTTCATGGATTGTTTTTATTCAATTTGATACAAGTCAAATAGTTTCTTTATATAATTGTCATATACATTTTTTCTAAATACCCTTATATTCATGTAAATTCGTTTTTTTTTATTGATATATTTACAATTTAATTCATGGATTTGATAAGATAGTATAAATTATACTATAGTACCGTACATTACACAAAGAATTCAAATGAGACAAAGAAATCAATTTTAGAATAATAATTGCATATATATATTGGTTTTTTAAGGTTTTTATGAGATTTTATTTCATGAAAAGATTTTACTTAAATATGTATCATATTTTATATATTATTTCATTGACATATATCACTTTATTATATTTCCTAGTTACTGGAATCAATAAATATGCAACAATACTTTAAAAAGAAGAAGAAGAAGAAGAAGAAGAAGTTTTAGAACTTCTTCTTCCTTTAACACACATTTAGTTTAGAAACTTTGTACTATTTTATAATCTATAATTCCACATATTACATTTGATTATATTGTTGTTACATTTATTGTTAATGATATGTTTTGATTCCTATATATAATTCAAAATTTAGGTCAAAAGTAAATGCCTATTATCATCAATCTTGATTGTTTGTAGATTAAATATATTAGAGTAATTTCACCATTTATAAATCATGTGAGTGAAACATTTGTTTCAGGGACTTTAAATTGCTTTAGTAATTTCTTAATGCATTTTTATCCCTTTTGTGAAACCTTTTCAATTTTAAATTTGTCTAAATGTAGAGCCATTTTATTATTTAGAAACGATGATATATAATAACTAATTAATGTAATATTATGAATAATTCATTTTTGGAAATGAATTGCTTACATAATTGGTTAATGTGTTTTTAATTGTGTTTATTTTGGTAAATTTACATGACAAATCATCAAATTTTGTCACTAATGATACATCTTGTTATCTTAAGGATTGTGCTAATAGAGATTGATGAAGAGGGTTAGTTATAGAAGTATCTAGGTGTGAGTCTACAAAATAGATCATAGTGAAAAGTGCGGGATGATTGTTTAGTATGGCTACTCTGATGCTTAGGTCAGTAGGTAAGCAAAGAGAGAATAAAGGTATTAGAGAGTTAGAGTGTAAGAGAGCTCGATAACGAGTACCAATGTACGAAGATGGTTTACTGTTGATAAGATGCCTCTATTTATAACAATGAGCTAGAGAGAATTTATGAGTCATGTTCCCATAATAAGGTCATGAAAGTAGCCATGAACCAAGAATCTAGGGATCATGCAGTTAACTGAGTTAGAGAGTTTTATCTATTTTTGACCTTTGTCTACCTTTGGTCTTCTGTCCTTAACCTAAACTTACACTCCAGGAGAAGTCAATCATACTCTTTTGGTTATTGTTATAGGTATAGAGTAGATGGCCTCTAAAGGAAAGGGTTCAACTTTAGGATAGTAATCGATCTACTATTCACTAGAACTTCATATAGGTTGTGTATAAGTCAAAGCAAGTCAATTTAGGTAGGGATACGATCACTATGAGCCAAAATAGATCGGCCCATGACCTTATTAGGTATGCAAAATCTCCTATCAACACTTGTAACACATAACCCCTCTACCTAAACCCTTAAGCGGTCTCTTTGGCAAGAAGTTGGTAAGGCGAGTTAGAGATTGGATGGGTTCCTAAGGCAAATTGCCGAGCTATACCGTATGGTAGCAACTTTAACTTTTTAATGTGCATCCTTATTATAGAAGACTAAAGCTAGCTCGATGGAGTGGCCAAAAGCGTGGATCATTTCATTTGAACCCATAGTGTTTTACTTCAACACTCGAATCGAGATAAGTTGAATTGAATTGGTTGCCTTAGTTTGAGCCAGCCCACACTCGGAAGGCTAGATTACTAAGTTGTTATGTTTAGGTAAGAACCATCTTAAATAAGCAGTATAGGTATACCGTCTTATTTAGACATCACCCATCTTGAATAGGTTATGTTAGCAAGCTACTTTTACTTAGAGCTTATACTAAGTTAGTGGAGTAGGTAAGTCATCTTAATAAGGTCCATGCTTGGATAGGGATCAATCATTAGAGGTGACTTATTCCTATAGTTTAAGCTGTGTGAGGTTTTGTTCCACTTAGTTCATCTAGGCTCTTGGTAAGGAGGTGTCACCTAAAGCTTCTTTAAGAAGGTGACTTTTCAAATTTCTCATTTTAGCATAATTATCAATATGCATTTAATACGACTTGACAATTGTCACAGCTTTGCAGTTACATGTACAGTTAAAGCTAATATGTTAGTGAGATCTTGGCCGTTAGTTTGATCGATGGCTACATGAAGAGATTTGAACGACGGGATGTTGAATCCTTTTTAGTTTTCAATAACTAGCCATTGGTTTTCCATCATCAAAGCTTATAAATATAATTCAAATGGGACATTTCTTCACTTTTACATCCATCTACTCCCTTGCCTTTGATTGTTCTTCAAGCTTTTCATATTTCTTCGAGTTTTCATCATATTAGCGTGTCAATCTCTGGTAATTATGAACTAACCTCTTCAGATTTAGAAGTATAAAAGGATCTCGTTTCCTAAGTAGCAGCAATGGAGGGGCCTTTGGTAGTGCTAACATCAGTAGAGGATGAGTCTCTAAATTACCTAGAGGTGGAGATTGATAGGTTAGCTATCATCAGGAGCCTACCAAGGGATGTCTATCCTAACAACAAGACAAACAAATATCTAGCCGTAGATAGCTATTTGAGAATTGCCATCTATCTCTCCCCCAATGACTACCTTAGTATTATTTCGAAGAGAAACATGAATTATTGTTGAAAAACCCACATTATTAGCAACCCGACCAACATGGAGTTACATGTGCCTAGTCTGAACAATCAAGTTACTTTGATTTTCTATGGTACTTTTGCATTAACGAAAGATGCTTTCAATTTAGCATGTATCTTCCTTTCACCAAATTCGAAAAGGAGCTGATCAACTTCCATAAAGTGTGCTTCACGCAATTTACACCTAACTATTCAAGGATAATCAAGGCTTTATTAAGCCCTATGTGAGTATCTAATAGTATAGGTGACTCCACAACTATTCAAATACTTCTTGTTTAAGACCGGCCAAGATGGGTGAAGTTACTTGCAAAATTGTCTTAGCATGAAAATGTTTGTCAAGCTTTGACTGCTTCATGAAGCATTAGAAGAAGAAGTTCATAACCGTTGAATTTCCCTCCAACATGGATTTCTATACAAGATGGACTCTTGTCGTTCATACAAAAGGTATTGCAAGTCTTGGAGCCAATGATTCTATGGCTACCCTAGAGGTTGAGGCTTTTATGTAGATGAGGTCCAACGAGATGATCAACTCAAAGGTCCTTGTGTATAAATATTTCTTTGGGCCGGTTAGTAAATTATTTCTAAGGATAGAAGAAGCGATGATGAAAAAGTAGCTGGGAGGAATCAATTCTTGTTCTTCATCATGTTTAAGTCCTTCACTATGCCAAACTAGGCTCATTGATGAGAAAACTACCTTACCATTACTGTTGAGGAATAAGGCTTTCTCCTTGCCTATGTTTGGCACGACTTAGATGGCATACCATCGTTGATGGGAAACTAGTGCACCTATCAAGTTAAAGTATAGTAAAATGGATTTAAGTTAGATCCCTTAAAAACTAACTAATTGCAAATATTAGTAATTATCCCTTTCTTAATATCTAATCTAATAAACAAGTTTAAGTAATTGAAGACAACCAATAAAATAAAACAAAAAATAAATAACAAATTCAATTAACTAAAGATAGCTAAACTAAACTATTCAAATTAAAATAAAATAAGGAACAAATAACAAAATAATTAAAATTATCTATGAACACATAAATTTAATATTTAATTGAAGATCCCCCTATAATAGCTAGACAAATTATCAATCTGATTCTTGTTTATTTGGTTATAGAGATGCCTATATGAATTAACCAGACTTGTGTTTTTAGTTAATTCCTAACCCTAAGATTACTTTACCTATATCACTTCTACAATAAAGTATCCCAAGATCGCGTTAAGATCTCAAATATCTTTGTTAGGTTGCCCTAATCCGAAGAAACTAAATACTTAATCGCTTAATTTACTGAATTCCTTCTAATTACATGGGTTTGTTTACAATAAGATCTTACAAACTCAATAATGAACTCAAACATCAAATTAATAACCCAAGTAAATACTAATTCAGTAGTAACATGCACAATGTAATTAGATCACAATAATAAGAAATCATAGATTGATAAAAAAAAAAAGAAAATTTATTACATATCAAACTAAGGTTCACAGTAATTGACTACTAAAACTAAATTAAAACATTAAGGAAAAAAAATAAATAAAGACAAAGAAAGGAAATGGGGCAATCTCTAATTTATAAATTATCTATGATGTCGCTTCTATCCTTCAATTTATAAGGCTTATGTCACGCTCTAAGAAGAAGGAGCCATAATAGTCCCACTATGTAAACTAATCTAAGACAGAAGTTAACCTCATTGCTACTGTTGTAGATATAGTCTACATAAGGCATACCCGACTCAACCAACATAAAACATTCAGTTTTGCACCTATAATTTATAGCTTCTCAAAACACCTATTCTAAATGATTAAAGTTCACATCTTAATAACATAATAGTATTTACATAAGTATTTATACATCAAAAGTTCTAGTTTTCATAAAAAGTTTACAAAAGAAACAGGTTTTGAAATCATATACATCAATATAGGAAACTAGTGAGCATCTCAAGGTATCGAAGTTAGTTTCCACAAAAGACAAAACAAAAGCTAATACAAAGTTAGGATCTTATAGGTCTTCAAGTTTCTTCACTCCCCATGCCAGCGTACACTAAATTGAAGGTGATTATAGTATTGCATCCTTAATCCTTAGTCAATAAGTATGGATGTGAGTACAATTAGCTCAATAAGGGTGACAAAGACAAAAGAGTATGTCAAACACAAATATGGTTTTCAGTCATTAGATTTAAAAAAAAAAAAAAAAAGGAAATGTAAACAATCAAATGAGACATCAAACAATGTTAACCTGTCTATTATGAGTTTAAAGAAATTACATCTGCTCTAACCCTAATTGAGGAGTTTCAATGCAACTCAAATCAGACCAAACCTAAGCTTATGTAATAGAGAACACCCTTCTCCAGAGACTACCTTCAAACTATGGCCCTAACCTTATCATAATCTTCTTTCCTATCACTTAGTTCAACTGATGGTGAGGAAACAACCATTTTAGCTATTCTTATTGAAGAGGTTGACATTTGTTCAAACACACCTAATCATTCTCCTAGTGGGTTGTTATGTATGTTCAGTTAGGTTGCGAATCCGTCTTTAGTTAATTCATATCAGGGATGATCAATAAATCATCAAGATAAAGAAAAATATATAAATTCATGCAAAGCAGTACTCAAAGATTACAAGTCAAGTAACCACATACGAGGCATATGCATATTCAACTAAGTTACAATCATAACCAAATGGATTCCTGGGCCTCTAAGTACTTTGACAAAATACTCCAACATGTTATGGCACATTGATCCTAACTTACCCTAACTTCAATGTTTACAACTCTTGTTCGTCACTTTAGTGCTCTTTGTTATCCCTATACATAGACTTAGGGTTGAGTCTAACCTAGCCCAAACCCGACAATTCAAAAGCCTAGGGCACCTTAAACCAAGACTAACTTAACCTAGGTCAATTTTAGGCTAAGCCAATTCAACGATCTGTGAACCAGCCAATCAATTTTTCCTTAAATTCTTTATTGAAAATATGTACAAATTATTTCAAATAATTATGTTTTCGTAATATTTTCTTATATTGTCTAATTTTCTTTTACATAATTCCCAAACTCATATTGGTAAATTCTTAACTAAAATAATTATGGAAAACAATTTTAAATAAGTCTGTTATTGGAAACACATTTCAAAAAAAAAAAAAAAAGCACACATTTAAAGGATTTTTTTAGGAGATAATATGCACCACATTACTCGTTATGGTAACCAACAACATAAGCCACACTGATACCCACAATCGATAACATTACAATTTAAAAAAACACATGATAAATAACAATGGAAATCTTTAAAAGAAGACAGAATAAATGCAAGTTGGATTAGACTACAACATGGACACTTTATTTTTTCTTATGTATTTCCAACAGTTGTTAGTGGCAAAACCATGCATTTGCTACATTGTACTTATGCAGGTGATAGTGTTTCATGTGTCCTTTAAATTCATTTTTGTCCATCTAGTTTAATTGCAAGCATATCTCATATTCGAGTTCAAGGATGTCCGACAAAAGCTCATCTATGTCTATATCATCTTCCAAACTACCGGTCTCCTTACGACAGCTCCCTCCTCCTAGTTGCTAAACACCTTGTTAGACGATTGGTGGTTGGTTTACCTTGAGTTTGTCTCTCCCTTCTTTAGCTTTTTTTTCTTTTAAATAGACATGGTTTCTTCCTCCATGTAATCATAAATGTTGATCTCTTCGGATTCCATTCTCATCCTTTTAGGGGATGAAGGAGATGAATAGGAGAAACTTGAACCAATAGCATAGAAAAATTGGTCCATTTTTTTTTAAAGTGAATACGAGCAATTGTGTAACAATATTTGTTTATAAGGCAATGAGATGTGTGAAATGTGGAACAAAGTGGAGTATTTGTAGAGTAAAATTTGTGTTGTTGGCATCCATGGTTCAATTTTTCATTCTGCATTGCATTTATTCATGTATGTCTCCTCTCCTACTTTTCAATAATTCTTATGTCCTTGTCCAAGTTCTCTCCTCATCCCTACTTTACCTCTTCATGTGTTTCTATGCTCTTGTCATTTCTTCTTTACTTTTCCTTATTTTGTCTTTCTTTCTTTCTTTCTTTCTTTGATTCTCTATTTATCTTACAACTCAAAAGATTCTTTAAGAAAGTTGGCCTTGCAAAACTTGATAATTTATTTAGCAAAGAATTTCCTAAACACAACAGATAGCAAGCTAACACAAAGAAATTTTTATACACCAACATAAGAACTAAAAAGTACATACTTTGTACATATGCCCATCATCATAAATCACAGTATTAAAGTTACACTTTTCTGTAAACATTAGATTTCCTAATAATTGCGTACATAAGAAAGCATCTCATATACAAGACGTAAGAAATTGCAACAATAAATACACATTGTTAATGAATTCTTTATTTTTAAAAGATTTTAAGGTCGCACCTCAAGAGTGATTGCCTACGTATTCGCTATTCGAAATCAAACCATCATAGTTCAGTGATTAATTTTATTTTTGTAAAAACTTTAGTGTGTTGGTTGTTTTTAATATTCTTGAAAAAGTGACCACTTTACGTCATTAGCCAGTTTATCCAGTTTGTAAAAAAACATTATATAACACTTAGATTTTTTTTATACCCTAGATTTTTGAAAAATCTATTGGACATGAATCTAACCTAATTTTTCGAAAAGTGGCAATTAGATTTTTTTTTTTTTTTGAAAACTATTTTTCTACATGCTAAAATTCTTTTAAAAAGAAAAATAAGTAATTAAGAACTATCGTTTACAAACTATTAACTTGTGGGCCACTCCATTCTAGGGTTAACCCTCGACTCTCGCAAAAAGAGTTGAAGTCGCCAAAATAGTCGTCTTTCTCGATTGACATTCCCACCAACTCCTATTCTCTATTTACCGCTTTCCACCAATCTTCATTGCAGGCAGTAGCTTCTAGGTTGACAATGCTTAGTGATGCATAACGATCGTTAAGAATTAAGTTGGTCGTGTCGAAAGCTTGCTCCATAACGGCAATTGATGCTTGAGCAGCAAAGATCTATCGAGTTATGAGAGATAGTATAAGGTACATCTCTCTTTGCAAATTCCACCACTCTAAGATGTTGAACTCCTAAATACTGATATTGTCCTCAAACTTGAAATCGATGTTAAGATAATGCTATAATTCGGTCTACTGCACCCAAAATCAGTGTCTCTTTAATTTATAGGATAACAATTTATCTCCCATGTAAGAGTAGGTGGTGAAGGAGTAACAACATCCTAGCCATCTTATGTGTAGCTGAATTGTTCGAATAGCTCATTCATCTCCTTAGTTGCCCAGCAAAGTTCATTACTTGCCATTACACTGTACAAACCTTATATATCTTATAGTTTATCAATTTTTTGATATTATATATTAAGGTAGTCCTAAAGTACGTCCACTATACAATGTGGGTCTAAAATTGTTACAATAAGATAAATAGAAGAGATTTCCTTATAATACTACAGCCACATGTCCGACATTTTTACCGCACAACTTTGCAAAATCGAGTTATTGTATGCAAATAAAAGAACCGCAATTATGTTGACAGCCTCCATAATGTAGTGTACACTAGGCCTATAAATCTGTGAAAAGGTCTTAGTGATATTATGGAAAACTTTAAGTACCTGCGACAACTTATTACATACATCCGAAGCCCTCGTGTTAATATGTACTTCCAATATCTTGTGCATATAGAATTTACACAACAAATCTCTATAATTAACCATACTTTGTAACTTTTCATACATGGAATTCTAATAGTGTTTGACGTCTTTTTTAAATCTTTTCCCATTTTGTCTATAGAAGTCTCTTCACATTTTTTATAGGGATGGCCTTTCCATTATCGTTTTAACCACTAATCTAATTGGTGTCACTTTATAATCAAGGGCCTCCATCCCCTTCTTAATAGACAAATTTAATATGCAACATGTACATCTTAAGTGAAAAAATGGACCCCCTATGTAAGGTTGGTAGGTATTTTTTAGTTCATCTATGGATGCAGTGTTCACATTAGTGCTATCAAAACCTATGGAAAAAATTTTGTGTGGTAAGTTATACTCTTCAAGAATAGTAGTTATTATTCTATATATTGCATGAGTCGTATATCATTCGTTGAACACCTTAAGGGCTAAATATCTTTCATTAAGTTGTTATCTATTATCTATCCAGTGACATTTGACACCCATGTAAGAATTTCTCCGCCATGTATGTCACCATATATTTGCACAAATAGATACATGTATATCTAGAGAGCAAAACATTGCTGTCAGCTTCCATTAACCTTTATGATTCCACTACTAGTTGGCCTTCCACATGGTCTTGGTGTTAAAGGTACGTGAGTTTAGATTCAATGACTCTTATTCATACCATATTCGGGACTTGCACTCACCTGTGTTGAGGGAGAGGTGCATGTTTGCAATGTGTTATGTGAAGGCCATCTTTTGCTTCTCCACAGCATATCAAAATAGTGCAAACAACTACGAACTACCAAGACATGCAATTTGCTACTAGGATTTATTAACGTAGTATTTCAATATATGCTTCCGTTGTAGGTGCCTCATCAACATGATGTAGCCATCCCCCTTCTTCTATCCATAGCTTAAGAAATAGTAGTTGCATTACATGTCAGAACTACCTTGCTCATCTGTAATTTTAGTAAAATGTTTAATAAAACTTTCTGACTTCACAGGTTTAGGGTGCTTACTTGGATTGCCAAATGGAAACTTCTCAATGTAGTCTCCACCTATATCTACAACTTCCTCAACTTCCATGGCATCATCCCATTGGTACGAAGTTTGTTGCTCAAAACTGGGATGAATTGTCGAAAACTCTAATAAATCCTCAATTCATTCACTATTGAAGTCGTGGTAGACACCATTGTCATTGATGTCAACAAATTGTTTATTATGGAGATTTTTTCTTTTTTCCTTGGAATCCTTCTTACTAGAGCAATATCCATGTAAAAAGTAATCCATTTGTATTTTTGGCTTTTCACGTGCAACTATAAAAGGAAGATAAAAAAACAAAGTGTGCCAAAGTAGTATGAGAGGTAAATATTGTAATTATTACCTATAATAGAAATTGTGATTTGTAGGAAAAATTCTTTTAATGGAGTTTAGTATGAAAAATTGTTGCAAACAAAATAAAGTATAGCTCGTGAAAAAGTTGCAGATGCATTAGAAATAAACACAAAACAAATCTAAATTGGAGAGAGTTCTGGTGGAATTTTATGAACGGTGAATACAATCTATCACAGCAAATTTCATTAAAATTTTGAAATGACACTTTGTGAAGGCATGTTTTGAAATTTTTAGAATGATTATAACGTCAAAAATCAGAATGGTCTCTTGTGGAGTTTTCAAAATCAAATTTACACATCTTTGTTACAATGCATTAGTAGCATACAATTTTTTCATTTCTAATTCCAAATCGTTCACTCACTTGTCAAACATTTATATTTCAATTAAACATAACTTTAGAATTTTGACTTGAGTCATGTTAGGCTTCACAATAACTCCATGTGAAGCATTCAATGTTAAACCAATTTTTTTTTTTTTTTTAACTTCTTCCCATTTCTTAAATATATTTCCCCATGTGCCCCAATAGCACCTCAAACTCCGCACCCCCCTAAACTAACTAACACATGCTAGTACTACAATAAGCAAACGTCCCATCAGAATTATTTTTTTTTCTTGATCCGAGTTAAACTGGTAGGTTGACCCACTAGTATATTGACCCGAACCAACAACTCACCCCCATTGACTCGCTTGAACTGGCGAGTCATCTTACGAGTTGGACTTAACTAAGCCAAGTTTAGGCTAGACCCAACCCTTCCTTAAGTCTACCTATAGATACACCATGGATTAGTTTTATTCCATATTCAAGTCTTGAATTAATAGTAATTCATTCACTTTATATGATTTTAGTTGTTTCAATATAAGTTTTATAAGTTATTTTTACTTATAAGCTAGGATTTTTTGAGTGATTCACAAGTTTTTATAAGTCATTTCAGGGTACAAAATCTTCTAAGTTAGGTTCTAAGTCATTTCATAGTATGTTTCTTAGGCCTGAAATTCTCTGAGTTACTCTTTAGCTATAAAGGGGTCATTTATTACACCAATTTTATCCTCTGAAGCAACCTTTAAATTACTCTAGTTTAAGTCTCTTAGTAAACTACCCTTCGAGTTACCTTCTAACTTTAACTAACATTAGACTTTTTAAGAAAATCACCTTTTAACTAAGCTTCTAAGTCTTTTGAATATATTTCCTAGTATAGTATTCACTTAAAATCCTCTAAATTATCCTCTACATTTAGCCAACTTCTTATAATTAAGTGATTTGCTCATTTTCTAGTAAGTTTCAATTATAAAGTCACTTTAACGCTTCAAATAACACTCCTCAGCTTCATTACTTCCGAACTACTCATGTGGCACACCATTACTCATCAATTCTTCAAATTTATGTACTATTAAACTACGCACATAAAAGGATACATTCTTGATTTCATAACTTCTTCCAATATAACTCAGTTCTATAGCTCCAGTTCACTATAATTATCCTAAAAATCAATCAAACTTAGAATCCTAGTGAGGTCTTTAGGAAAAATATATAAATTTTTACTAAAATTACCATTTTATTCTTAATTTAAGTCTAAAAAATTCATTAAAAATATAGAAAATAGTTTTCTAGAAAATCTTTTTGTAGAATTTTATTATAAGTATAGGAAAGTTTATAGAAAAATTTGAGGGTCAAGACTACATCATTAAGACAATTTAATTCATTATTAAAAGTAACTCAACTTTATCGATTTCTTAGGGACATATAATATAACTACTAAATTTATACAAAATGATATTTTTCTTAGATTCTATATGTGAAAATACTTGGGAATAAATCTTTTTTAGAATTTTCTGAATAGATTTAATATTTTTAATAATTTATTGAAAATCAACCTGAAATAGGACACTAACTAAAAGTTAATGCTTCGACCACCAGTAGCAGCCACTACTATGTCAATAGACTTAGCCATTAGGTGCTACTTCAAGTGGTGGTAGTGGTTAAACTCTAGTAACTCCTTAGGCCAACAAACCTTTAATTACCCAGATTTGCACCCTTTTTCTTATATTTTCCCAAATTTCCTTCTTTAATTTCCTAGATCTAAGCTTATTTTTTCTGATTCCCATATTACATGTGGAATATTTAAGAGAGAGTTCCTAAATTTTACAAAGCTTAAAGAGTATAGAAATGATTTTTTTTCTCTCTCTTCTTAGAAAATTACTTTGTGCACTAAGCCTACTTGCCATGTTAACCTTGCTTAATTCCTTAACACCTATCACAAAATGCACACAGGCTTATTCTAAGTATTCTCCAATTATTATACAATTTTTATTACTTTTCTTAGCTTATTTTAGCTTAAATTGTAGTTAATTGAGTATTTTAGTTAATTATGAATATATATTTATGCATAATAGTTATACGTGATATACATGCATATATATATACATATATTCTTTATATTATTTTATATCATATAATAATTTTTTTACACATATAATTTATCTCTAAAAATTTACTAACTAACGAAATATATTCCATCCAATTATGATAAATATTAAATATTATAGTAAAATTAGACTATTTTAACTATATTATTATTATTTTATTATATTTTTAGGTCCAAGTCCATAGAGTCTCGTTAATTAATGTCTCGAGTCTACTCATAGACTTCTAGCTCAACTGTTTTAGTTTCACTAACGTCCTAAATTATTCGCTCAATACCTAATCGCAAAATTACAAAGCTTATAACTTATATACTATTTATAGTACAAAAAAAATCTTGTAATGTATCTTCAATATATCTCCAATGTAACTCCAAAATATTTTTTACATGTCTTCAATATTTCTTAAGATATCTTCTTGCATATCTCTTTAATTCACTTTCTAAATTTGAGTCATAGAATAAAATATAATGGAAGTATGGCATCTTGAACTTCAAATCTTTCCAAAAAGAAGAAGATTTATAATACATGGAATCACTATGCCTTAGGATCACGGCTATAGAGTTGGGTGTAATCTTGCACTTTATCTAAAAAAATCTTCAATTTCAATGGAAATTAATGACAAAAGGTCCATGGCAAGGGAACACGGCTATGGTCTTCACCTATGGTCCTCTCAGGACTTCATTTCTGGCTTAAAACTCTTCCACTTTAATTCCTTAATCAATGCTTTTCTTCAAAATGAATTCCAAAACTTAGTAAAAGCACCCAAAAATCCATCAACTACTCTCAAGGTCCTTAAAAACAAAATTTGAACAAATTAAGCTCCAAACTGCTATAAAATTAACTTAATTAATATACGGAATTGCACAAAGTGACCTTAAAATATGTATACTAATTAAGTGTTATCAATCATCTTATGAGATCCCATCTCAACCTTCATGTGTTCATTTTGTAGGTAAGAAGTTAGCCTATAATAGTGGAGGCAACTCCTATATAGAAGGGCCACTCAAAAAGAAGAAAAGAGGTAGACAACTTTGGAGAAAGCCCAATATGTTGCAAAGAAGGCTATGACCCAAGGGTCTCAAGAACAACCCATAGTCATAAGTGATGCCATCCCCTTGGTTCTACTCAACGCCTCCTACAAGTTAAGAATCTTCTTCTACCCCTATCGTAGAAGTTACTAACCTCCAGCTAAAGTAAAAGCCGAAAGTTGTAGTAGAGGATGAAGCAACCAGCAGCCATTAAAGAAGGCTTAGGAGGGCTCCCATAAGAAGTCCTCTAAGTACGTGGTGTTTAAGGTAGAGAAAAGCTTCAACAAGGTTAAGTAATTAGACATTATGGACTATCTAAAGGATCCACTAATGGGCTACACCTTTCAAGCTACTGACTAAATGGAGGAGGCCCTTAATGCTGAAATAGTTGAGTATTCGAGGGGGGGAGTCTTCCTAGAAAAATTTCAGGTTGCCTACTCCTTATGAAACACTGAGCTCAACTAGGGGCATCTCAGTAAGCAAATGTAAGGTAAGCTTCTCCAACAAATCAAGTCCATGCGAGTTAGTGACATAACTATCTCCCATTAAGACCTTAGCTATGAGGCTATGTCGAGGTCCTATACTCTTGTTGATTAGATAGTCTTGGAGAAGGAATATGAAGCACTCAACAGTCTTAAAGATTATAGGGGCCACCTCTACGCCTTAACTCATAAGGTAGGTGTTATTTTTATTCTCATTGTGTTGCATTTCCTTTTAACATTTCTAATGATAAGTGGTCCACTTTTGCTTTTGCAATTCAATGGTATCATGCTAAGTACTTTTGAACACGTCAAGCAGGCATGCTTAAAGGTAAATTAGACAAAGGAAGAGCTATAGGACAAAAAGGATCGACATTGTATGATGGAAAGAAAACTTACAAAGGCAACTAACAAGATTGATTCTCTTTTGTAATAAGCTCAAGAGGTTGAAAAGTGGGTTAGAGAGGCTTCAACGGGAGATTGGGGAGGCTTAGAAGAAAGTCACTATCAAGATTATAGAGCTAAGGATGGAATTGAAGATAGAGTTGAAGTGAAGACTAAACTCCAATTGAATGTAGATAACTTTGACTCTTATGATAAGGAGCTCAGTGTTGAGGTAGCAAAGTTAAAGATCAACCTAATATTGAAAGAGTAAGAGCACATAAATGCCAAGGATCTATTCATGAGCCTTGCCAAACAAAAGGGAAAGGTAAAGGAGCTAGAGAAGGACATTGATGATATGAAGGAATACATTGCCAGCATGGAGACCAAGTTTGTCATCCACTCAGTTGTGGAGAAGCAAGTCTTTGACAACATAATGAAAAGTTTGTAGTAGGATGATGCTTGCGAAGAAATTGTTACTAAGGTAGGTTGGTACTTGAGGATGGGCATTTTAAAGCATCATCTAAGGTTAGACCTATCCTTCTTGAGTTGTTTAGATGACTCTGACGATGAAGAACAAGAGTCAACTTACGTAAAGCAGGATGTAGTTGCTAAACTACCTAGGGAGGCCGATAAAGGTGAAGATGCTCTTCCTTCTCCTCCTCTTGCAATTGAAGGGATCGCTACTGTTGTTGCTCCAGATGAAGGTTAGGCTTCGGACTTACTTACACCTACAACAATCAAAGAGAAAAGAGATGAGAAGGGTAGTCTTCCCCAGCCTTCCAAGCCTAAAGCCTCTCCTATGTAACTACGATTAACCCTTTAGAGCAAATCAAAGCCCTTAATTTTTATAGATAGAACCGACTTGGTCGATTTAAAATAGGAGCCTTTGTTTCTTTCTTCTATCCATTTTTCATTTTTGTAACTTGTACTGTAGTTTGGCCGGTATGCCAACCTAATCTAATTGTGCAAATTTGATCTAAATGTATAAAAATACCTCTTCTTTCTCTCAATACTATTTATGTGTATTGTTTATTTGTACCTAGTTTACACGTGCTTTGGTTATTTAAGTACTTAAGCCTTAAGGGAAGAGTTAAGGTTACCCTTCTAAAGAAGCCATTTAGCTATCAGTAGTTAAGGTCATTTTCGAGGCTGAGTTAGTGGTGTTCCAATTGGTAGGTATAGGAGTTCATCAATCATAAAGAAGGGCATACCCTATTGATGAGGTTAGATGAAGGGGAGGGGGACAAGTTGGTCATGTTCCAACTTATTTGAGCCTTAAAAGGCATAGCAATCAGGAATCCTTCTCATGAGGATTTGATTAGTGTAGCATCCATATACACTTTAAGGGATGGGATTAAGAACAATTTAAAATTGAATGTAGACTAAGACTAAGACCTAAGTAAGAGCAGAGCTTTGCAAAAGAATTTCATTTTTACTGATTCAATAAGTAGTACATCAATGCATGTATGAAGACTTATTCAAAGTATAACCTAAGGTTGTCAACATTTCAAGTCCTTAGTATGAGCTTGCCATCAAGTCTTTGCAATTTGTAAGCTTTATTCCCTTAGTATAAGTAGTACTTAACCTTCTTATTATAATATTGAGCACCTTATGCCAATAGGCAACTACCTAAGCTATATCTAGGTTTCGTACTCCCTTAATTATGTCTATTGTGGTTTGCAAAATAGATTGATTTGCAATTGTATCAAAAGATTAGGTCCTGATTTTGGGGAGTTTCAACTCAATGGGTAGTACTACCTATGACCTAAAGGCTAGCCATAGGGTATCTTACCAATTATCATCTTAGTGTGATATCCTCAAAGTATGTTTAGGAGTTCATCTGTCTACCTACCTTATACCTGGTCTACCCTCTTCTTGATACTATCGAAGATAGTCTTATTTGTTGCCTCGACTTAGGCATTAGACTGAAGGTAAATCTATGAAATGTAATGCGCATTGATGTGGTGATGGGCATAGAAATCCCTGAACTTCAAGTTGTTGAATTAATGCCCGTTATCCATGATGAGTACGTAAGGATCTTTGAATCTAGTGAGGATATTGTTGAGGAAGAATGACTCCATGCTCCTATATGTGATTTTGGCTACGACTTCAACTTCAACCTACTTTGTGAAGTAGTCATCAGCTATAATGATGAAATACTTTCCACTTAAGGCCTTAGGGAAAGTCCCCAAAATGTCTATTCTCCATTTGGTAAAGTGCCATGGACTAGTCAACGACGAAGACTTATGTGTTAGGAACATGAGTAATAAAGGTGTACTTTTGATATTGCACGTACCTCTGTAGGTTCTTCTTACATATTGCTTTATCGCAGGCTAATAATACTTGAGTCTAAGAAGTTAGATGTAAATGGCCTGAGACTTGATGTAATTATTGTACATACTAGCATGCAACTCTTCCATGACATTTTGGCCTTCTTCATGCCAAAGACATCTCAAAAGAGGGAGGCTTACACCTCTTTGATAAAAAACGTTGCCCATTAGGGTATAGTTAGAGACATTGTAACTCAGCTTCCTCACCTCCATTTATTTTATGCTTTATGTACATGTAAATATTTACCTTGGTAATAATATGCATACTTACATGCATAATCATATATAATCCATCATCCCTTTTTTTTAAAAAAAATTCCCTTGATAGCATTCTTGTTGAACCTGATTTTTCCTAGTTTTTATTATTTTCCTTAATCCAATTAATACTAAATCCTAACCCATTTAATACTAATCATTGACTAAGAGTAAAGAAAAACTTGATTTTTAGACGTGTTTGAAAATCATTAAAGTTGTCACCCGACCAAAGTCGAAAAATAGTTTAAGTTAAAACCAAATGGATAAATTTGGTTTTGATCTAGACATTGATTTACGTAGGATAACCAATTTTTTTTTTTTAAAAAAAGGGTTTTGAAGAAACTAGAGATACGAGTCTGAAGGTTAAATTTTTTAAACCCTTACAAGTACCATAACTTTCCAAATTTAGACTTGAATTCCTAAAATCACCTTTTTTGGATAACAGCTTAAAAATAACTTTTAATTGAATAATTTTAAACTAAAAGAAATGAAAAACTAATTTTTTCATTTTTTATGTTACCCTGAAGGTGCTTATGTCCCGCTATTCAAGATCAAACGTATGTAGTTCTTTCAAAAAATGTTAGGGGGTTAGTTGGTTTTGATTTGGAAAATATGTCAAGTTTACATTTTTAATTTGATCTAATTATTTAAGAAAATTTTCTAAAAAGGTCCTAAATTGGGGTTTTATTTTTTAGAAATTCTAAATAGGGCCTTAGTTTTGGAAAAGGATCTATTATTCTTATTTATTTTAAAAATAATTTTTCTAAGTGATGAAAATATTTTTTACTATTTTCTTTATTTTATTATACTTATTTATTTATTTATCATTATTATTTTTTCTTTTTGTGTTTTACCAAATAAAATAAAATTAAACCTATCTCTTTTTTTTCCTTTTTTCTTTTTGTAAGTACAATTAGAAATACAATAATAAATAAATTTAAAAAAAAATATAGAAGATCAAACAATTGGATAGAAAATAAGTCTAAACCAAAGGCTTGCAAAGTGAACGAATCTTGGTTGCATGAGTTCAGGTCGACACTGGGTCGAATTCGATTTGGTTATGAGTTAGACTACAACTCAACATGGGTCACAAAGGTAACGCTGTTGAGGGGGCGGTTCTGACACTTCTATGCACTAAAACGAGCACGAAAGAGGGTGTTTATGAGTTTTTTATTAGACTTATGAGGTTTAAGGAGGATGCCTTGGCAGTTGGTGGCCGTTTGGGTGGTGGTCAAAGTTAAAAGGGTAATGGTGGTCTGCTTGGTTGCAACTGGTGGCTATTTGACATGGGAAATGAATATGGCTGGGGGTTTTTAGGCTCGATAAGGTCAACCGTATTGGTGATTGACTCTTAGATGCAGTAGTAAAGAGGTGTTCGAAGGGGGTTAAGTGGTGGCATTTAAGGTTTGAAGTGGGGTGGCTAGTAAGGCGCTTATAAGTAACAGCAGAGCTCGAGATAAGTTGCTAACGAGAGCTTAGAGACTGGGGAAGCTCACCTAGATGTTGGTGTAACTCGACGATGATCGAAGAGAGATAGAATCATATAGAGAGAGGGAGCAACCGTACGAAGAGAGAAAGAGTGTGATCAGGGGAGAGAGAGAGAGAGATTTTCTATTGATTGTCTGCCTAAAACATGGATGAGGAGCTTCTTTTTATATTGTTTCAAGCTTAGATAATTATAGAAGGATAAGGAGTCGGATTGAGTGAGGGAGGACAACCTGCAATTTGACCTTCTGATTTTGGGTGCAAATTGGTGTTAATTCTTGTCAACACCACATCCTTAAGCTTCACCCTTACCCAAAATGTCTATGGAAGCTTTAGAAAATCAATAGGGGGCTTAAATCATGTGAGAGGAAAAGGAAGGAAAAATCCAAACTTTGAGTTTTTCTCGATTTAAATGCTTGAATGGTTGTATCCGGACATGTTTTCCATTTCAATTCAAAGCATTCTATGTCTAGAACAAGAATCATCCATTAATTGGTGTGTTTAAGCATGGAAATTGTGTGAAAAATGGGGCCAAAGTGAAGGGGGTGGGCTATTTTGTTAGGGAAAAGGAGGGAAAGG
Organism: Lumnitzera littorea; assembly: GCA_024138015.1. Classification (NCBI taxonomy): domain Eukaryota; kingdom Viridiplantae; phylum Streptophyta; class Magnoliopsida; order Myrtales; family Combretaceae; genus Lumnitzera; species Lumnitzera littorea. The sequence goes on from JAMXBB010000001.1 coordinate 86,401,649, forward strand.
GAAGGAAAGAGAGAGAAAGAGGTGCTAACGTGACGCCATGTCAACCATACGATCCTATGACATCATTGCATGTGTCGTAACGTAATATGTGGCAGCTAACATCGCAGGTCGTTGACGTGTTAAGAATACTTGTCATGCTATGTGGATGATGATGCTAACGTGACGTGCACATATCGCCACTTCAACTACGATCCAATCACCTAATGCTACATGTCAAGACACGTAGCATAGTAAATTCTTGATATGTAGCAATTTGTTATGTATGTTTGTAAAAAAAACAAACCAAATGTATTTTTATGCCTTTGGTGAGGTTTAAACCCAAGACATTCAAGTTGATTTTAATGCTATGTCTAAGTGTTTTACCATTAAGCTGTTAGCCTATATCTTGTCCATATATACAATTAAATTATACATATAGATAAGGTCTGTCTAGGCTAGATTTGAATCTAAGCCTAAGCCTAACACTCCTTTCTTAATTAAAACACTAAAAAACTTATTATTAAAACACCTAAACTTATTATTTAAATACTTATTTAAATTTTCTACTTTTTGTTATTTTTCTAAAATTTTTTATTTTTTTATCCTTTCTAATTTTTTATTTTTTGTAAGTTTTTTTCATTAATTTTTTTTTTCCTAAATTAGGATCCTTTACTTTATCCCAAAAATTCTAAAAATAAAAGAAGGAAAAAATGGAGTGTCTATGATTCCTTGACATGGCCTTCCTTTTTTTACTTTACTTACTTGCTTCAATTCTGATGGTTTCCCTTTTCCTTTTTTTTTTAATTATAAGAAATAGAAGAAAACAGCATTTCATCATTGAAATAATAGCTCTTCTGATTGTACAAAGTCCTTCTATCGCTCAGTAACGAATTTGACTTGTATTACCAATAGTGGCGCGACTTGCAATTTATTCCACTTAGAGAATAGAGTAGTTTTACACTCTAATGGCAAAAGAGACAAAGACTAATCCAAGTTGAAGCATGGAAGTAATTAAACAGATACTTGTAGATATAGATGGACATTCACCACTAGTCCTAGGTCCTCAAGACATGGGGTTAGATGAGACCATCTCTGAAGACACCTTCTAAGAGAAGACCAAGTACCGAGAAGCTAACGTAACATCTTGCACCATTAGTGATCTCTAGTCTATCGAGCGCAAACCTCATGTTGATTGTAAAGATACCATAAGGGGAGATTTAGTGTTGCGCTTCAAAAATGAGAGAAGAAAGCTATCTCTCTCTAATACCAATTTGTATTCCTAAAGGAGCTACCCTCTGAATGAGATGATTGGGTAACGTACATTATAGAGAAGCTAAAAGATGTGACTCTTTTAAAGAAGGCGAAATTCTCCATGTTATTGAACCACTTTTACTCAATTGTAGTTCTCACAAATGAGTGGAATGGAAGTATAGTAGGTGGTCATTTCCTATTAGAATATTCAAACCCACATGTTTATTATGTCGTAGGAGAGATAACTCTAACAGTAGAAGACATGGCTATACATAAAGAGCACAGCTTTGGAACATCCTTAATAAGTGCTTTGTAAGCTATCTACACTAAAAAGAAGAAGTCATGTTTTGCTTCTTGGCTTACATACTTCTTTAATGAGCGAAGGAAGGATAGGCCTCAAGTCCCTGATTTAGGTCATGAAAAGAGTGAATTTTCTTCATGTCTATTTACATATATGTGTTGAGTTGTGTTTTCTACTCATTTATTCTTTTCTCATCTCTATATTTATGAACTCCTAGCTTTTGTCATATTCTAGCTTTCCTTATTTTGTCTTCCGCAAAGGCCCTAAGAAAAGTGGTAGTCTACAACTCTTCCTCTTAGCCATATGCTTTATCTAGAGCAAGTGATTTTCTCTAGATCCTTTCTGTATAGGTTAGCTATGCCATGCACCTAGACTTGTATCATTAAGCTTTCATAGTGTTTCAAAGGTTAATATGTGCACATTTCTCACGAGGACTTGGTGTTCCTTCACCTTTTCTTCTATGACTGATTTAGAAGACATTTTACTCCTTTAGCTGCAAATGGCAAGCTCATTCTTACTCTTCTAAGAACATAAGCCTAAGATGTAGAAGAGATTGATCAGCCACTCTTGCAACTTATTGACATTGAAGGTGAATTTACAATCTACCCTTATGTTAAGTAAATTGCAGGATATGAAGAAAACAATGGATTTTATCCTTTAGGCTCAAAGGGTGAGGTTACCTTGGTGGGAAATTAAGAAAATATCCTCGATTCTTAAGCTAGGTTCCCCTTATGGTGTATTTTAGGGAGCTTACCCTCCCTCCTTGACAATAAAGACTTGGCTAGCTACTACTTAGAGCAAAGAGTAATGGTACTCTCCTCATTAGGTTACATGTTAACTTGGTTCTAACCAATGAGTGCTTAGCCTGATCACTACCAACAAGAGTTTTGAATCATGTTACCAATCAATATCACCAAATGACTTCAACAAGATTCACCTTGGAAAATGGTAGCTATTCTTTCCTTCTGTTATTTGCTCTAGGGTAGCTTCTTTAGGATGGTTGATACACTGGACAAACTGCTTAGATGTCTTCTGAGTTAATGCCTTTGCAACTATAGTTGATACACTTTATGTACCCCCTATGTATCGTTATGGTTCTTCCTTACACTTCCAAGGCTTAAGTCCTAAGGTACTAGAGGGACCTAAGGAGTTATTACATAGGCATCACAAAGATCAAAATCTCCTAGCGAGACAAAGGGAGTAAAGCCCTCTTCAAAGTTCTAAGAATAGCTACCCCTTACCTCTATTAGTGGATTCTAAACAAATAAAGCAAACATTTATTTAGGAGGTAATAACATTAGTTACATCATGTTATTATCATATATACATTTCTTCCTTTTATATTTATTTATATGACTTTTTTTTTCTTTTTTGCTCATGCAAGTAGGGATGGGCTCTCCTCCTATAGCCAAGTGAAAGGGAGGGTATCATTCATTTGAGTAACCCTACCGCACCAACGGTAGGAATATATGAGGAAAATGAAGATGAGGACTTGGTAGATTATGAAGAATCTCCAATCTAAGCTAAAGATGATGATGATAATAATGATGGTAATGGAATTAAAGAGTTAAATGATTCCCCTAAAGCACATAACTTTACTTCATCAACCAAAGGGGTAGGTGATAAGGATCAAGGACCAATTGCTTGCTCCTAAGCCTAAGGGCTTTCTTAGATGATTCGCCAAGCTGTCTGAGGTAAGTTAAGCACTAAGGAGCAGTGTTTACCTTAGTTCGATCTACCGAGCTACTTTGCTCTACACACCATCTAGGAAGCTGCCTAGGTGATCAACCGACATACAGAGCCGACTTCTCTACAATTCCCTAGTCTAAGCACCGAGTCAGGAAAACAACCATCTCTACGATGCTAAGGCTGAGCTAACAATTGTCAGGAGCCTAACCTTTGAGGCCGACCCAAATGTAAGTCGTCCTAGAGCCAAGCCTTGTCCAACCCTAACAATTAGAGTGTCGAACTACCGATATTAACCATACCAAATCAAAGGCCTACCCTTGCTCGGCTCGCAGTGTTATTAAGACTACAAACTAAGTAAAACGTATACGTACTATCCTTTCTAATAGAGGATGTTCTTTTTGTACGATTTCATGCTTCTCCTATAAATTATTCTCCTTCTGTTTAGCAAGTAAGGATCCATTTCTATAATTTTTTGTAATTTAGGACTTATCCTAACTAGGTACTATAAATACTCACATAATGTAATAGCTGCAATGAATCATACAGAGAATATATTGAACTTTTACTCGTTCTTGAGCTAAATGTCCCTTTGCTTACTCTTTAGCTATTCTTATCTAGCCCATTAAGTTTGGACTAGTGGCAAGTGACCTTCGGCCATACTTGTACATCATATCAAGTATGACCCACACTCGTATGAGACGTTGGTGTGTCATATCCATCGTCGGTGCATAAGAACCCCTACTCACTCTCGACTATCATTTACTTTTCAAGCCATCTCATGGCTTGAACCTACCCTTTTTGCTATACGTAATATTGGGCCCATACGTTCATCTACGGAATTCGTATCAATGGGTGATAACGAGACTTATGCAAATATACTACTACACTCAAGTATTTATGAACTATATGTAGCACTTACAAATATCTCTCCACCCCTAGTTACTCACTTGACTCATAGAGACATGGCAGCAACTCTAGAGGTTATTGCTACCATCTTGGAGGAGACTTCATCATTCCATGGTTTTGATAATCTTTCTTATCTATTATCACCATTAGAGAGCCTTAATGCTATAGATAAAGATTTTTTAATTGAATCTCCTATGCTGAGGACAAAGTTTGCCAATACCATGATGAAGATGTTAGGGGAGGCAATATTATTGCTTAAGAAGTTTTGGAAGTCCTTATTAGAGGCTAAGTTGTAGCGATTGGTTAGTTGCGTTGAGGGAGCTCATCTTCTGGAGTTTAGGGTTAGCAGCTTAGAGCTTATTGCTGCTAAGGCCACGAAATTACTAAGTTATTATGCTTCTCTGAGAAATTGAGGTAAGCTAAAGGTAAGGATTCAAGTCTTGTAAGGTGCTGTTAAGGAGATAGATCGTTGAGCAAAGGAGTTGTTAGCATCCATAGTAGGTCTAGATTGTCAACCTTAGCAGAGTCTAAGTATATTTATCTTTTTTTTTTTTTTATGTTCGTTCTTCTTTTCTTTCCTCTTTTATTTTTTAGGAGGGGGGGTAAGTATTTGAGTTATTTCTACCGCTTTGTAATAGAGCTCATTGGTTAAATGAAATTTGATTGCTTTCTTCTTTTCCTTACATTTCTTTATTTACTCTAATTGCTTACTTGTATGTAATAGTAAGGCTACTTAACCTAAGGGTAGCTTATGCCACTTGAACTTGTAGGAGTCATTGTGTGCTTTAAGAGGCAGTGTTTCACTAAGCAGCGACAATACAAAAATTGTTATGATAGTAAGATTTACTTCATATGACATATGAAGCCTAGAGCATTACATCGCACATCTGAGGGAGACTGTCATTTGCTAGTAACAATGATTTGAGCACACAAGATAGAATAATTAATCATGCTTATCCAACAATAGTAACATGTGTTAAGAGTATTACGATTAGCAGTCAAGAGGGTATTGCCAAATACATAACCTTATATCTCTTTCTCTTTACTTATTTATAAGTTATCCTTATGTATCAATGAGATGTATCTCTAACTTTCCAATAAGATGGGGATAGGGGATATAATACATAGTTAAAATTGTGCGCTAAGAAGATAATCTCTAACTTTGTAGCAACAAGGAGATAAAAGGGAAGGAAACACAAAGAGATAGATTAATGCAAACTAAATATTTCATTCACATAAACCGCAGATACATTGTTGAATTTACAAATGAAACTTCTTAATGTATTGAAACTTAATAAGAGGGGTGATTGCATTAGTTTTTAGATTAAGGAGCTTGCAATAGCTATTATCATGGATCTCATGAATTATGAAGGGGCCTACCTGATGTGACATAGGAACCAAAAGGGGGTTGTACCTCAGAAAAGGTCTTACTATATCGTAGATAGGTCCTTCGAAGACAACTATGGAAGAAGAATAGATGGATTTAGGTAGATTTTAGGTGGAAGGTAAGCAAACCCATAAGCCGCTTAGTAGATGTAGTACACTACTTAAGCTCTCAATGGTATATAACTCGCAAGATGTGACACACTGGCTTGGGTTGAAGGGTTACTCATTGCACAACCTTGCTTAAGGGTTGATATGAGTTAGGAAGAAGAAAAGCTTCACAAGGAAGAACTTAAAAAGGAAATTTCATTATTTTGCTAAAATCTCTACAAAACCTCACATGAGTGTTCTATTTATACATAATGGGAATTTTGTAAATAAAATGACTTAAAAGATGCCCTAGTAGCATTCCAATAAGCAAAATAAAACATTAGGGTAGTTTGGTAACAATACAAGAAATAAGAAGTCTAACTAACTCAACTAAAACTATGTAAGCAACTGTGCTGTTTTAGGTAATGAGCTATTGGGACTTTAACTACTAATTCTAGGCTGACCTATAATTTTAGCTGACCTATTTATATAAAAATGTTTCCACTAACCTATTCTAATGATTTAGGTTCCCATGATCTATTCTCTTTTGACGACCTATTGCTAACAACTTGTTGTAAGCATCACACATCCCCAAAATATGTATCCATTACCTTGGCCTCAATGAACACCAACCAACTACCTATAATAGCTTAAAGGCTTGCTACTACTATAGCTTACATCAAGACTGAATAAGCTCATCATAAGATCAAGACAAAAGAGCTTGATATGTTGAAGGTAAATATAATAGTACCTATGGTCATCATCTATAAAAGGTATGGTGGGTAATGGAACTACATCTGGAAATGGGTATCTACTTGTAACTCAACATGGTCTTCTTCAAGTGTCATGTAGTGTAAAACACTCTCATCATCATATTCCCTGTAGTTATCCTCATCAACATCCCTCATCTCATCAACTTCCTCTTTTTTATCCTTTGATTATTCCTCTTCAACATTCTCTAATTTATTAGTCCTTTGCTACCTCATTTCATCCCTTAGCATATAGATTTGATTCTTCAATTGAGCAAACATACCAGAAAGAATTGAACCCTTGGCTTGATGAGAGGATTCGGTCCTTAAGGCTAGCTAAATAACCTTGCTCAAAGTTTTAACTTTACAAAAATCAATGCTTCTAGCAATCTCAAGATTCAAACCTCTTACAAATTGGGATATTGAAGTTGAACGAGACTCGTATAACTCACGTCATGCCAAGAGTGTCTTGTATTCTACTGCATACTCATTAACACTCATATGCTCTTGCCTCAAGGTTGAAAATCTCTCATACAACTCATCTTGATGGTGCAGGGGAACAAATTTTCTTCTCATTGCAAGCCTCATGGAATTCCATGTAGTACTTCCCCTCCTAAGGATCCGTTGTCTCTTCATGTTCTTTCACCAAGCTAGCAAAGCCTCAAAGTTGCTCATCAATGATATATTTCTTCTCAAGTCCAAGATACAGGTAATATTCAAAAACTTTGTTAACCTAAAATTCCAAATCCAAATATTCATCTAGAGATTCATAACCATCAAATAAAGGTACTCTTAACATTATGTCTTCATAGTCGTAGTCATAACCATATTCATACTTATCACCATAAGCCAAGTTGATTTAAATCTCAATTCAATAATTTTGAAATGAAATCAAGAATTGGACAAAGTTTAACAGCTTCTGATCTATTAAACAGCTCACAAAAATCGTAATGATTCCAACAATAATAGGCTTAATAATATTTGTAAGAAGTGAAGGATTTCGGAACTTGCTCACTCACACATTATAGTAAATGCTCAGCACTGCACCTTGCGCTTCGAGCAGCACAGAACACGTCACCCCAACAAAATTCGAACACCGAACTGAGTACAATCTGCACACGGTCCCAACACAATAGTTCCAACTCTGGAAAAATATGGTCCACACTATTGCTCGGCAAGTCAATATATATATTATCAAGGACGGCAGCTTGTGCATTTTAGTTTAAGGCTAGCTTAGCGATTCGTTTGAAAAGACAGCAAAGCACACGCACTAGATTGAACAGCACGGCAATTTCTAGATCAGACACGTCATTAATGCTCACAACAGAAGCACTCCTGCACTGCACTTCACCGAAGTTACTTCAACTCAGCAACGACCACGCATTCAAGAGTTCGGCTCCCTTCTACACAAGATCTGCACACATCATACACTGTCGGGACAACAGCACATACACATGACAACTAGACAACTATTTCACACACGCAACAGTTAGCTCGGCATCGAAGTTCAATTACACACACACTTCAATTCGCACACAATTCACTCTTTCTCAACATTTCGGCATATATATATATATAATAGCTCGGATTGAACAATATAAGCTTGGATAAAATTTCACAAAGAAGCTTGGCAACTTTGAAGCAACATAGCTCGGCCTTTCTCACAACAAGCGCAGTTCAACACTTAGCAGCTCAGCTCGGCAAGAAAGTACACACGCAAGCTCGACAACTTAGGAATACAGCATATGAATCTGCACGTTCAAGGCAACTTGATAATTTTAGTAAAACAGCTCGAATCCTTTCTCAGTTTGACATAACTAATAACAACTCGGCCAAATAATTTAACAGCTCAGCCTCTGACTACACTGCTGACTTCACTAATAAAGCAGTTCCTTCGCACACAACAGCTCGCCACTCGGTTCTTCAGAGAAATTGTGGAAAGTTCGGCATCGACAGCAGCACACAATTACAGCTCGACACGCATACACCACAACAAGCTTGGACACAATAGCACGGCAGTAAATAAATAGAGCAGCACGGCACCCATTGCACAATTCAGCTTGACACTTGACAGCTCAGCAATTGAATTGCCACACTCCCAATTCAGCACGGCTTCAACTACACTTCTCTGATACATTTAGCTCAGCAATTTTGGAAAGAAAAGCACTTCAAACGAAGCATGCGCACCCACACACACTTTCACTGGCCACTTTCTGCTCGCTTCAAACAAGGCACACACGATTAGCTCGGCAATTTTGCACCTCCACGCATAGCAGTGGCTGCTCCATCGCAAGTTGCGAAACACGGTTGCACCTGCACTTCCTCAACCACACACCGCACACTACTACACGCTCGAGCACGCATGGGCTCCACCAATAATACATGACTTTGAACACAACAGAACCTGCCGCTGTTACCTGCTCGCTCGACACTAAAGAGCTACTACTTATACAAACTTCGGCAACCACCACTAGTAGATCTATGACCTACTTGCACAATCGAACACTCAGTCACAGCCACACGCACAACACTTTACAGCACTTCTTCAATTAATCCACCACCCACTATTTAATTATAGACACAAATTACCCAACCACTGCTTGAATGTATAAGCACGGTTGCACAGAGAACCACGACCCACAACAATTACTCTGACGACCATCGATAGTATCAATTCATAAACTCATCGATTACACACACTTCCTTGCAATCATTACTTTCTCTCCTTTTTATATATATAACTCCCCTATCCCGCATACCCAGGCAAAACTTCAAGTTCAACCCTCTGTAATTGATAACAAATTCATACATAGCCACTATTTGACAAATTTCATGGGACCAATATAGGCTTTCGGTTCCTTTGTCACTCACCCTTCGATAGCCACTTGCACTCTCTCAAAATTAATACCCCTCTCAAAATCAATAGGGTAAAATCTCAAATGTCTACGTATGGATGAATAGTCTTGCGTATAATATTGCCCAGTAACCTGACATTAATTTTGAACCGAGAATTAAATACCTTGTGCTCAAACAGATAGAACCTTTCCTATCCTCAAACCCACGGTCTGATACTAAGATGATGTGACATAGGAACCAAAATGGGTTATGCCTCAGAAGAGATCTAACCATATTGTGGATGAGTCTTTCCAAGACTATCACCAAAGAAGAATAGATAGATTTGGGTGGGTATTTGGGTAGAAGGTAACCAAACCCATGAGTTACTTAGTAGATGTGATGCACCACTTAACCTCTCAATAGCTTATATCTCACCAGATGTGACACATCGGTTTAGGTTGAAGAGTTGCTCATTGCACAACTTTGCTTAAGGGTTGCTATGAGTTAAGGAAGAAGAAAAGCCTCACAGGGAAGAACTCAAAAGTGAAATTCATTAATCAAATAAAATATTTACAAAACTCTTCATAAATAAAGTGACTTAAAAAGATATCCTAATGGTATTCCTATAAATATAAAATAAAACATGAGGGCAGTTTGGTAATAAGACAAGAATAAGAAGTCTAAATAACACAACTAAAACTACGTAGGTAGATGAGTTGTTGAGTTAGGATTATGAGTTGTTGGAACCTTGATGACTTGTTCTAGGCCGAATGTAATTTTAACCAACCTGTTTCCACCGACCTAATTCTATCGATCTATTTTAATGATTTGTGTTCTAACAACTTGTTCTATTTTAATGACTTATTTACTGATGACCTGTTATGCTGAGCTCTCCAACAAGTAGCAAGTCTCCACATAAGCTTCTCGAACAAGTCTTCACATAATAAGCTCTCGAATAGGTTTCTAATAGGTCTCCAGCACTTGGAGAGCTTCAAAGTAAGTCATTAGCACATAGAAAGTATATGAGAAGGTCTTTACCATAGCCCAAAACTTGGTAATTCATTAGCTCAATAACCTTACCACTTCCTACTTTGTTGTAAACTTTGACACTGTAATACCTCACTACATATGCTCTACTTTGCAAAGTATATCGCCTTATAGAAAAGATCACTTCTTAACCAAGCGACCATAGGCAACACTAAGTCGTCGTTAGTAAATTGCAAAGTTGTACTTATGAGCGTCTCGTCTTTTTTTTTATTTTTTAAGCTTCAAGATCTAGCTTGCACAAAGTATCAAGTTCTAATTTAGCATTGAAAGCTAAGTAAGTAGAAGGAACCAAAATCTCAATAGGCATCATAACTTCAGACTCGTATACCAAAGACAAAGGTATAGCATGAGTCAAACCTTGCTTAGAAGTCTTATAAACTCATAGTGCTAATGGCAATTTGTCATGCCAATCTTTGTGATTTTCATGAACCATTTGACTGAACACATTCAAGAGTCTTATTTGTTGCCTTTACTTAGTTGTTTCCCTTCAGTTTATATGGTGTAAAGTTTACATGATCAATAGTATAATAAGCTAACAACTATCATACATGTGAGTTGATGAAGGGAGTGCCATTATTTGAAAGGACATGCTTTAGGATTCCAAAGCAACAAACAATATACTCCTTCATGAAATTTGCTACTATAGGTCCTACTATTTTCTTGAGGGGATTGCCTCAACCCTTTAGGTAAAGCATTCTGTCCCAACCAAGATTCATATGCATCCTTTGGGTGGTAAATGTATTAGACTTTTTAAATCAAAAGCCTAAGTACAGAATGACTGTAGAGTAGTTAGGCTATGCAATGTAATAGTGAAAGCATAGATTACATCACTATGTTATTGGCATGCAACACACTTTCTAGCAAAATTGAATGCATCATTTTCCATGGTGAGCCAATAGTATCCTATATCAAGCAAGTGGTGGTACAACTTCCCTTCCTCTTGATGTTCTCTACCATCTTTAAGGTACGCTTCAAACAATATAGTTTCTATTTTAAGGGGTACCATGCATTGGAGAGGCTTTCCTATAAATGATACCCCGTATAGTTTGCCCTTATGTATAAGATACTTTCTTGCTTTATGCTTTACTAGCCAAGAATCTGTATAGTTCATAAGCAAGACATTATTTTTTAAGTAATCAATATAAGAGCACCTCTAACCGCCTGCACTTGATATAAAGTTGCATTCTTCCTAGTCGGAGAGTTTAGCACTTTAGGCAACTCATTTGTAGCTAAGATGTGTCTTTAGACATTGTTAGTCAATAATACCCTAAGCATTGAATGCGATAATACAAAGGTGGCCCTTCTCCCCACACCAGATTTTGTGGCATTTATCCAACTTCAAATGAGCTTATTTCACACAAATGCATCGAGATAAGATGCCTTCTAGACCTTTAAAATATAAGACACTGTTAATGTAAGTGAAGTTCTTCAAGGTTGACACCAAAGTTGCATATAGATGCACTAATGGTACCTTGATAAGAGAGTGCCAGTCAACTTATGCTTCTTTGCCTTCATCCATTAATTTTAAAGTTGTACCAACGATGCATTTCTTGATAACTTAAACATTTAAAATACTTTTTGTACTTTGAATGGGAACTTTAGAAGCTAGTGTTACTAGAGCATCTACATAGTGGCTGGTAGATGATTTGTTGTGCTCATATCTCATTAAATTGAACTTGCTAATGAAAGATTACATTGTAGCTATACAAGATGCTAATGTTGGTTCTTTGGGAGAAAATTCGCCATTGGCTTGCTTGATGATTAAGTTCGAGTGATCGCAGATGCACAAGTGAGATGCTCCAACATTATGAGTAGAAATGAGTCTAAGTGTAAGAGCTTCATACTCAGCCTCATTATTAGCAATAGGGAAGTTTAATTTGAATATTAGAGGTATCTCTTCGCCTTCTACAGATGTCAAGATCACCCTAACTCCTTGTGTACTATTACTAAATGAGCCATCAAATTGCACTTGCCACTTTCTGTCTGGTTTTACTCTTATGGAGTCCTCATAGAACTCTATAGGGATTGTATCTATGTTGGGAGCTCCATGTATCATTAGAAATTGAGCCAAAAGTTCTACCATAGCCTCAGACTTAATAGCCTTAGGTGGCATGATAATGATGTTATACTCTGATAGGAGGAGTAACCATTTTGTGATCCTTCTTAAAGGGTCGATCATGACAATAAGTACTTTAATGGATCTAAATGGGTAACAACATTAACCTTAAGCACTTAAAAATAATGGTGCAACTTCTACATGGCAAATACTAGCACAAAGTAGTACTTCTCGCAAGCCGAGTACTTTACCTCTCTTCCTTAGAGGGATCAACTTAGGTAATAAACCAGTTGCTTGTTGCCATCTAATTCTTGTGCCAATACAACCTCAATAAACTAATCAATGATTGTTAAATGAATGATCATTGGTAGTCCTTTAACTAGCATTGTCATTATTTATGGAGAGATGATGACCTCCTTGATTTTTTGTATAACTTTCTCCTATGGTTGCCTCCTCTCAATGGGGTCCCTTCTTCATGAGTTGTTGTAAGGGATGAGAAATTTCTACCAATATAAGGATAAATCACCTAATTAGGCAACTTTCCTCATGAAGGTCTTTAATTCCTTGGGATTGGTAAGTGAAGGCATGGATCGTATGGCATATACCATTGTTGGATCCACGTTGATTCCTTTCCTATGAGTAATAAATTCAAGGAATTTCCTGAAAGCTACCCTAAAGATATACTTCAAGGGATCCATGAATAACTTATATCGATAACATTGTTCAAAGACCTTCTATAGATGAGTCAAGTGATCGAGTACTTGTCTTAGCTTGATGAATATGTCATCGATATAGTCTTCCATGAAGTGATGCATCATGCCATAGAATATGGTAATGATTACCCTTTAGTAAGTAGCTCCTGCATTCTTGAGCCTAAATGGCATGACTACATAGTGGAAGTTCCCCACCAGTGTTCTAAAAGTCGTGCATTCGGCATCTCCAATAGTTATCTTGATATGATTGTAGCCACTAAAGCCATCTATGAAGGAGAATAATTCATGTTTGATTGTGGCATCCACTAATGTGTCAATATTTGGCATTAGGAAATCATCCTTTAGGTAAGTCTTGTTGAGATCATGGAAGTATACACAAACGCATATCTATTCGTTCTTTTTCATTAGCATAATATTGGTTAGCCATGTAAGATGTTTGATTGACTTAATAAGACTTAATAAAGTCGGTTGAAAGTAACTTTTCAATGTTCGCTTTTATTTGTACTTCAATTTCGGGATGAAGGATTCACTATCCTTGCTTTACTAGCTCAACCCCAAGTGTAATGTTTAACCTATGCACCACTAGACTAAGTCTAATCCTTGCATTTCATCATATGTCCAGGTAAATATATCCTTGTATTCCTTCAACAACTCTACTAAGCAAACCTTAATCTCTTGCAACAAATTCTTGCTAATGAAGATAGGTTACGAATACTCTATTAGTCCTATTAGGTATGACTCATCAATCTGCTTACTTAAGGTTTCATCTATTCTTACATCTCTAAAGGGTGGGGGGGAAAGGACTAAGGGGTTAGGTTTCTTATACTATGATGGGATATGAGGAAGATAAGAAAGCCTTTTCAAATCTTAAAGACCATTATAAACAATATACCCTTCACTTATCAGCCTATGACAAAACTCTATCTCTTTAACTCCTCTTTATTTTTCTTACCCCAGTAGAAGCCTCTCGTTCTCCTCTTTTTCTTTTATTTTTCTTAGGTCTCCTCTCAAGTGGTTAGTGGTATGGGAAGGTTTAGAAATAGTAGTCTTTTTGTCTTCAATATATTTATCGAAGAACCTTTCATCGGTGGGATAAGACTCATTATACTCGAATGGGATCTTCATAACTAGAATGAAGATATCTTTACTTTTCTATTGATCCTTAATGCATTGGTGTCATGTTGAAGGTATGGGTTGAGATCGTACAATCACTTCCTCCCAACAAGAAGATGGTAAGATATAGACACCTCGATCACGTGAAATCGCATAAAGCATTACATGAGGCTAACTTTAAAGTCTACGCTAACATATCCTATTGTGTCTATGGATAACTTAATGAAGTTATTTACTGTAATACACTGCCTCACCAGGAACTGGTTGTCTATCCTTGCAGCCTTAAATGTGGAAATCGGTATAATATTTATGAAAGAGTTATTGTTTATAAATGTCCTCTTAATAGGATGCTCGTTGAGTATGCTTTCCACATAAAGAAGATAGCTATGATGAGCATTCTTTGCTTACATGTCTTCATTTATAAATATTATCGCATTCTCATGTACGTTAGCCATCCTTCGTACTACTTACACTGCACTACACTTTTCATATTATCTCTAAAAGATTTAGGTAAGCATAATTGCTGTCACAAGCCATGCATCTTTGCTAAATCCCAACAAATCAAAGAACTTTTTAATGTTGGAAGTCTTCATTAAGGCAACAACCATTGATAGGTGCACATCTTAGTGGTCTCTGTTGTTGCTTCCTTCTTGATGCCTCAACCTGTAGCACATCTTTCTCTTCTTGCCTTGGGTCATGATTGATAGTATTTATAGTACCCCCATTAAGTATTATGTGTCGAAAGTTGATTGCTACACCCATCATTATTCTTTATGATAAGTTCCCCATTACAAACTTTGTCATTAAATATCCTTTTCAAGGTCTAACACTTCTTAATAAGGTGACCTATAGTCCTGTATATTTACAGTACTTAGGGTTATTATCCTTGTTTGTAGTTAGTAAGAGCTCTACCCTTAAGAGCTTTATTATCCCATCCTATAGCTACTAGTCATATATAACAAGTACCTTACTCATCAAGCATGAGAATGAGACAGTTGATGTTAAGTCCCTTGGCTTATCATTCCTTAGCTTCTTGTTGTCTCTAGAACTTTTGCCTTAGGCTAAGCTAACAGACGTTGCTTATTTTACAAATCTCCCAACTTCCATTCATTGCCTTGCAACAAAGTTTTTGGTTCTTCTCGTAGTCTCAACGAGTGTAGAGAAAGAACACAAGTTAAGGTTTTCCTAATGGATGGCATACTCGGTGAACATCTCCTGAATGCAAATCTTTACCAAATCCTTTTTGTCACATACATCTTAGATGTCTAAGATGCACTCTTTGAAGTGCTCTATATAATCCATCAAATAGTTCTTCGAGTTTTTCGCGTTCTTTCCACATTTGTAATTATGACTTGATCCTGGGTGGAGAAGAACTCCTCTAAAAATAGCTTGTACATAGTCATCATACTAGGTGTATGCCTTTTCTGTAAATGATTTCGAAAACTCTTTAAGCTTCAAATCATCATCAAGCCTATAAGTCTCCGAAGTTTCAATAAACTTTTGTAGGTCTCGAAAGTAACCAAGAGGAAGGTAAACTAGTTACTTAGAAAGTTTTAAATTTTTTGTAAATAAAGACTTAAACGCATCCCATTTGATTACTTTAACAAGCATGGCATAAAACAATATATAAGTAAAATACAAAATAAAGGAGAGTAAGGATAAGACGACCAAGCTTAAAATTTACAATGCTTCAGTCTTGTGCTTACTATACTCTTCCAACTCCACTGTTAGGACCCAATATTCTACATTAGTATCATTCCATTATCTACTTTCCATTAATCCGATCAAGAGAGAAATAAATACAGGTCTTCTACTCTATCTCACTGAGCTATCCTTATTTAAACACAGATTTACAAAATTTTGAATCTCTCCTCTAATACAAAGCCTATCTCTCAAAAAATGAGATTTATAGTGAAAATGAGGATTGAATACAATAATCCTTGAAATGTAAACACAAGATAAAAACAATCAAAATAGAGTAAACAGTGTTGTTCTTTATTTAGCTTCAGAATGGATCTTTGAATTCTTTTAAGAATAAAGTTTTCAATAGAAAGTTGTAGATTTGTGTCTCCTAAAAATTTAAATTGCTTTCTTTTTTTATCCTTCAGATGTAATGTTTTTTTGCTAAAATCTTTGACACAACTTGAGGAACCTTAAAATATCATGATCTAGCCGTTGGAACCTCTTATACCTTGACTTGTGGAAGCTAGATCACTCTTGTTGATTGATTCCAAATGAACATTGAACTACTATTCTACATATATTCCTATGTATTTGCTTTGCTTCATACACTTAATTCATCAAGATGTCTTTCGAAAAATTGAATTATTCTTGTTAAAAATGTCTCCAAAAAATTACGAGCAAATCTTGACACTTGAAAATACTTTGAATTTGAACTTTAAGCTTATAATACTTTCTTATGGAATGTCTGCTTGAATAATCTTGTAATAGATATGATATTCTTGAATATGTAACTCTTGAAGATATTACTTAATTAGATCATTTTGAATTTGATAAAAAAAAAAAATCTATAGTAGCAAATAAGATTCGTCCTTATCTAAGATTGTTATACACATCAAAACTTGATATGAGCCTCAATAAAAATATGATTTGAGTTTCTTAAAGTCGTCCATCTATCTTGATAACAATCCATCAAATATCTTGTGAGAAATTTGATAAATAATGACTCTAACAAAAATTTGTCCACTGTCATTATGTACTTATCTAAATGAACTTTTCCTTAAAATAATTCAATTAATCCTCCTTAATCCATGTCGATTTATCATCCAACTTAGTGGAACATGTTGGATATGTTACCTAAATATATCCAATAAGCAGAGCTAGGCCTTCAAACAATTAAAAGTCTAATAAACCACATAAATTATACTACTAATTATATCCAATATCTCTTACATAGTCTCTAAATTAGCCTTTGGTTCTCAAAATCAAGCCTTAAATAAAAACTTACTTTACTTAATGTCCTGTACACTTAACACAATTAATTAAATATCTTTACTCTTTTTTGTTATCATTAAAACAACGATGAGAGAACTCAATAACTTTAGCAAGTATTTTTTGGCACGTCCCTTTCTTGCCATTGAGCAAATAAATTTAAGACTTAAAAAGTCCCTAAGATAAGGTTTCGCTGCACTATGCTAATGATAGGGAAGTTTCAGTTCTAATACTCTTATAAATGACTTAGTTTATATTTCCTTCATATTGACCTTAAAGACTTTCCTTGTTATAAAGGAATCCTTATAGTAAAAGTTGCAATGCAAGATTAGGAATAGGAGTAGGAGCAAGAACAAGAGCAAGAGAAGGAGCAAGATTAGGTGGCAAGTAGATCCATCAATGGTTAAGGTAGTGGGATTAGATTGCGGATTGGGCTTGCGTAAGGATGAAAAGCCACTAAGTTGGACTCTTATATTATCTATCTTAGGGATCAATAACTATGCAATTTCTTGTTGAGGGGTTTGTTCACCCTCTCCTCGAAATCCTAAGGAATAAGAGGGTTTATTAGTTGAATTAAGGTGGCAATTCCTAGCTATGCAACAATAGTAGGGTTTGTCAAAGTCACACCCTATTGATAATAGTAGTAGCAGCTAACCTAATAAGGAGGGCTTTGAAAGCTATGAACTAGTTTAGAGCTCTCATAGCTTCCTCCATTGCTCACATTGTCCATGTAGGATTTAGAGGGCCCTCAGGTACCGAATGGTCATAACTAGTGTTCTTAGGTGGTGAGAGCGGGTTATACTCAGTAACCTCAACATCAATGTCGAGATCTTGTGAGGTAATGTTAGATGGGTTAGTTTTTTTCTCTTAAGTTGTGCCATATCTTTGCTATCATTGTCCCTAGTAGAGCCCCCAAAAAATGTAGATGTAAGGATCTAACTTGAGTGGTCACATATGTACTGCGTAAGTGACCTACTATACATAGCTTCAATGAACCAAAACAAGAATGACACCTAAAGAAATGATGAGATGAGAATGAAATAGGGAAGAGAAACAAACAATCTTATATCTCAAATGTACAAGTAACAAATAAGGTAACCTTAGGTATTCACCTTATAGTTTAAGTGAAAGAGATCAATTATTTACCTAAATTGCTTATTTGATCTTACAAAACATAGGTTTTGCAGAGCAATGTTGTTTCTTAGTTCTCTTTAAAAGTTACAAGTAAGAAGGAAATACTAGGTATTTATATACTCTCGAACGTGATAGCATCCGTCAAATTATTTAAAGGATCAAAGGATGAAATAGAGTTTACTCAAATCATGATTGTTTTAAATGAGCTAACTAATGTATCCAAGGTTAATAGCTTTTTCTCATAAGTATATGAGTCTGCTTAAAAAAAGGTTAAATGTAGACGAACCGATCTAACAATCCTTACTCCAAGCCCACAAGTTAATTCTTTCTACATCATCCTAAATATGAACTAAACTTATTAAATGTATCATCTAGTCCAATAAGTCAAATCTAAATAAATAATGGGCTTAACCCAATAATTTTAACTCTATACAAAATATAGTAGAGTTGTCTCTTAATAGCTAATTAAAAGAGAAAATCTTAAAAAAAAAAAAAAAAAACCTAGAAACAATAGTTGTTTTCTCTAATTTATAAGATTTAGTCCTTGTATGTCAATTGGGACAGCCGGCATATTTTATAGAAATAAACAAACACGGGCAATTCAAGTTCACATATATTTTATTTCATAGCCCTACAATTAGGTGCTATTTACTGATTAATCATTGCATAACAAAAGGTACAAATACCCGGGACCATTACTAAATATTGGATTGATAATCAAATATATATAGAACAAAGAGAGTTACATGGTGGATTTAAAGAGCATCGATATATTTAGTGAAATATATGTGATCTATCCTTTTTATTTTTTTTTAAAGAAAGAAAAGTTCATGAGTGCCTCTTACCACTTTCATTGCCATGCAAGTAAAACAACTTTTATATATTTTTCTAAGAAAAAGAATATATGTTTTCGAAGAATTTTCACGTAAAAATGGACATGTTTCGTGCACCAATGGTAAATCTTGAGCTTAAAAATTTTTTTATTGATTTTTTGAGACAATTTCAGGTATAAAATAAATTTCATATGATGATCTGGAAAAATAAGAAATTTTCAACTTCTGAACCAATTCTAATTAACCGAGCGTTACATACATTGCCTTTGATTTCCTCGACAGTGTCGGACTCAAAGAAAGTGGCGAAATAATATAATTAAAAAGTCCCCGCTTTGTCGCACTTTATATTCATTTAAGCTTTCTTGCAGTATGTTTGGAAACTTTTAAGAAGAATGGAAATGGAAAGAAATGAAAAGAAAAGGAGAGGAAATAAAAAAATGAGTGGAAATAATTTTTTTTTTTTCAAAATAATGATAGGATTAAATTTTTTTTTTTAAGTTTTCCTTTCCTTGTAAGGTTATATTTGTAATTACACCGTCTTTTCACCTATTTCCTCTTATTTCTCTACAAATTTGAAAATGGTGTTTAAAGTGGAAACAATTCTACTTATTTTCAACCAATTCATCCAATTTCCTTTTAAATTAAACACACAATTTCCTTTAATTTCCACTAATTATTTTAACTTTTCATGGATTTCCACAACTAAATATTGTCATAGAGTTAACTAAACCTTTTACACCTTTTCAAACAGGTAACGATGGGTTTGACTTCCATCATTAATCAGAATCTTGAAAACCAATACAAGTGAATATTTCGACTTTGAAATCTCTTTTTGCAAAATGAAAATGCTTATATACTAAAGGATGAACTTTTACAGTCAAATTCAAATAGAAATGAAACTTTGTAATGATTCATATATTGATTGAATATTATATAGAGCAGTGAAAAAATATCTGATGACATTAAGGTTTCAATGTAACACTATTAGATGATAGGATATGACACGTTAAATACACAAAATATTGTAATTTTCATAATCTACTTGAACATGGCATTATTCATTATTTGTCCTACTTTATCTAACATCATCCTCTATTTACACAATTTTACTAATATTCATCCTCAATCTAAACCATGAAGATATTATCTCCTCTATTTAAGTTTAACCACTAATCTTAATCCCTTGTGTGTAATTTGTCAACCAAAGCAATAATTTTTCAAGTTATTAGTTGGAGTGTCTCTAGCATTTCCTTTCCGAATCTATGCTTTTCATCCATTATACGAAGTTTTAAGAATGATAAAGTAAAAACTAAGAATTCGAAATTTTGAAAATCACTAAAGAACAAAAAAATAATTTGACCTCCATCTACTACCACACATTAAAAATTATACATTTTGTTGTCAAGGCTATTGTAATCTAACAGTATAAATATTAGTTTCTCAATTGAATTAATCAATTTTAAATCCCTTCCATAGTAATATATAATAGTTGACTAAAAAAAAGAAAAAGACTATACATCTATCCATTATTATTAAGCCAACAACAAAATATTTGAATCCACTTTCTTATTATATAGTTTTAAATCATAATTTTAAATTTAATATACCATGCTTAACTCTTCGGATTTTTTCTATAATGTTGGTCGTTTGTCATTGTCCCCTAACTTTCCCCATTCAAATAAGTTATAACCAATAACTACCCCCACTTCCTTAAATATTCCATATGTCAATCTTAGTCTTCCTTCCATCCCCACCACGTTTACACCAATTTAGTTCCCAAGATTATTATTTCATTATAAAAACTTGTCTTAAATAACTACTATCAATTACTGATAAAAAAAAAAAACAATAACTGCTATTAAATAACATCATTAATAACAACATATATTCATCTTGAAGTTTCTTTTGACCTCTTTCTCTATCCATTCTCTCTTATGATATCTATCACCAACTTTAGAAACACTTTTTTTCACTTTCCTCTTATTAATATTTTTAAAGATAACTACTATATAGTAAATGTCTTATTCATATTGTTCTATCTCTCACTATTTAGCCCATTTACTTAGATGGAATTGCTATATCATTCCTCCTTATTTCTTATTACACCATTTAGTTAGTTTTGTATCTTGGAATTATGATTTTATAAGAATCTTTATTATTTCCTATTACTTGATTTTAAGTAATAGAGATTATTTACTTTAACCTAAGAATCCCCATTCCATACAACATAAATCATATTTTCCTAAGATATCCCCTTTACCCATAATACAGCAACCACAACATCACAACCATGACCACAACACATCACCACCAACTGCCACCAACACCAATACTAGTACATCCTACTGACCATTTACAAACCACCTTAAAAACTAGTGAGTTAACTTAGTGTCTAACTAAGTCATGGGTTGCTGCGTATCAAAAGAGCTAGACTTGATGTCCACTGACCACTACCATTAACTAAGACTATCATCATACTTCTCTACAACCTACCACCATGCCCAAACCCAAAACCCAACCCAACAAACTGTTCACTAATGAAGATGAGATATAGCTCTTGAAATCCTTTTCAAAATTCTCAAAAATGCATTCCAATTCAACTTCTCAAATTCCAAATGACTCTCCATTCTTTTATCTCATTAACAAAACCCTATCACCCAAATTTACCCATTACCAAATCACCAATAAGATCTATTCATTACGCGTAAAGTACTACAAATAAGCTCATCCAAATCTTTAATCAAAACGCTCTACAACATAAGTTTTACAAAATTTTCCAAACCATTTAGGACAAAAACAAGAGCAAAGAGAGAGTGGGTGATCTATATTTGTAGTTTACCAAGGAGAGAGAGAAAAGGAAAGAAAGGGAAGAAGATAAAATAAGGGTATTCTGGTCATTTTGTGTTTTGTTACACCTTTATTCATTTGTTGTTTCTTTATCTAAGTAAACAAAGTAAAAGCAATTACAACTTTATTCAATTTTTTAGGAATTGCAATCTCATTCCTTCTTTATTCTTTACACCGAAGTGAACGGGTTATCAATGTAATTGGTATTTTCTAAGTTATAAGCATCTAATATTTGATGATGTTTGTATATAAAAACCTACATTATTTTATCAAAGATTTGTAATCCTAATAAAGCATATATGACTTTTTTTTCTCCTATCTCTCATTATTAATGTGTATAAAAGAGGTGATATGTGATGTAATTAAAATTTTTCCAATATTAGATGACAATTTTATATGATAATCTATATTATTTTATTAAAAATTTGTAATCCTAATAGAGTATGTATGACATTGTTTTTTTCTCTATAACAAGAGCATATATGATTTGCTCTTTAAGCTAAACTGCTACTAGCCTTACTCTCTTCTTTCTACTTTCAGTTACCAAAATGGACGTAAATTTGGAAGGTCATCACTCCATAAGCACAACAATCATCGGAGTTACCTTCTAATGGTGGTGTGTTATTTTGTGCTGATTTTAGAATAAGTGAATTTGGATGTCCTCACTCTATGGTTAATAGTCATTGGATTTACCTTAAATGGCAATATGGTATTTAGTGCCAACTCTAGAACAAGCATTAGTATACAATCGTTTTGTGTTTTCTTTCAATTTTGGTAAATCTATTAAATAAGGATATTCAATTTCAGTATATATATTGTTTATATTTTTTATTTGTAAATGATTTCTAGGAAATGTATATGGCTAATTGTAGTTCCAAGAAAATCACTTAGCTTATAGATAATATCTATGTTAACTATTCTAGATCGGTATGTTTCTTCTTTTACTTTAGAAAATAAAAATGTATCTATTAGCTTTTTAGTTTAAATTTGGTTACTTTATTCATGACACAAGATGTACAAAGAGCGAGTAATGTGGACAAAACAATTTTCAATTAGAATTTGAAATTTAAATTTCTATTCTTCTAAAGAGATACAATCTTCTTTTTCTTCTTCTTCTTCTTATCTCTCTCTCTCTTTCTCTTTCTCTCTCTCTCTTTTTATCCTTTTTAGGTTTGCAAATTCTAAGATTATTTCTAATTATATGTGTTACTTCATCGACACTCGTGCATAATTAGGCTTAAACACTATAAATAAGCTTTAAAGTGTATACTAAGTTGATTTTGTTGAATTTGATTGTTTTTAGAACTTCTTTTATTTCCCATTAAGTTTTCTTAAACAAAGAAAATGGGATGGTGTCAATCTCCATCTCTTGCTAAACCTTCTCAAAATAAAAAATAAAATAAAATAATGTTGAATGAAATAATACCATTTTGATAGGTTTTCTACCATCGCCTAATCATAAGCAAAAGCTAACTAGTAATGGACCATGACTGCATGATAAATTGTTGTAAAAATGCATTCATCTTTTATTCCAATATCATATTAGATGAATAAGTTGAGTGGTGAATTTTTCAATTTTTGGTTTGTGTAATTTCATTTTAAATGTAGCAATTTATTATTGAATTTCTTTTTCTTTTATGTTATTTGATATTGTAATGCCCCAACTACCACTAGAATCACTATCCAAGATATGAAAAGATTAGAGGACAGGGTACTAAGGAGAGAGAGAGAGATGCCGCGGTTTGGAAAGCTTGGTTGAGAAGAGTGAGTTGGGAGCTCAATTGGAAGGGGTAAGAAAGAGATAAAGATGAGGTGAAGGGAAATAGAGAGAGAATAATAGTGAGGATGAATTCGACAGATAGAAGATGAAAGAGGAGGTATATCTAATAAGAAATCGTTAGGGAAGGGAGAGTAAGCTCGAGATAGTGAGAATTAAGGCAAGGGTTTTAGGATGGTGAATATTCTAAAATATTTTAGAATCTAAGGTATGAAAAATATAAAATATAAATAAAATGAAAATAGATGGATAAAAGATAACATGTAAATAGAAAAGAGTTTAAAGTATAGGAAGAGATAGTGTGAGTATAAAATTATATATATATATATATATATATATACTTTCTTTGTAAAATAAAATTACCTTATTTCATGGTTATACTTAATAAGAGTTATTTAAAAATGTTATCGTGATTCTTAATTTAAATATTTATAAAATAGATATTCAAATAAGCCCAAAATTAAATAAGCCTAAAATTACACTAAGATTTACAAGTTGAAAATTTCCCTATACTAAGATGCGTTTTATATCATCATGACCTATATAAATTTTATTATTTAATTATTATTTTTACTTTAATTAGAGTGTTTTAAATACATATTTTATAATCAGTTATTGTTCATCTTAAATTTAAAGTGGAATCAGGGCTAAAGGCCCTAATGTTATTGTATGTGTGTTATTATTCATCGTTGGATGCAAATCCATGTTAGAGTAGAATTCGCAAGTGAATATTTTTCAAGTAATAATACACACTACATTTTCATTCCAATCATATGTAGAAAATGGATTTTGCAATTTGTTAACAAAGGATGTATTTACAAAAATAAAATTTAAGAGTTTAATTTATTTTACAAAAAATTCCATAAGGAGTAGAATTTATTTAAAAAAATGCCATTGTGATTTATTTGTAATTAAAAACAATTTTATTTTGTTCTTATTTGAAAATATTTTTCTTTTTTTTTTATTTCCTTATTTAAAGATATATTAATGACCAAGCACATTTTCTAGCCATTTTTTTATTTAAGTTAATATTGGATTTTTTTTAATTATTTTCTATGAAACTATAATGACAATATAAAATAAAAAAGAGTTCATTCAATTAGAAAAATTTTGAAGTATAATACATTACTCAAGTTATGAGATGAAACATGATCCAACAATAGAGCTACATATACATATTTTAGTACTTTTTTTTTTCTATTTATTCTTCCCTTTATTTTTGCAATATATATTAACAAATGACTAATTTAGAAGTAGCCTCCTCATCTTCCTTAAAAAAAGAAAACTTTTTTTAGCCAATACATGTGTCATTACAATTAAAAAAATAATTAATTAATCATTTTTCCACACGATTAAATTATTATTTACGAAATCTTAAAAGTGTAAGGGTTGAAATTATGTCTTACATTTCTTAATTTTTTATTACTAGATGTAGAGGGCAAAAAATTGTTATATTAATTATTGAAATAAGCCCATTATTTATTTAAGCTTGACTCCTTAGGCTAAGTGACAGGCCTAAGGAGTCCAATCCATATTAAGATGATTTACGGATTTTTGGCTTGATAAGCTTGGAATAGGAATCGTTGGATGGGCACATTCACCTCCAACCTTTCTTAGGCATACTTATGCACTTATGAGGAAGGCTACTGGCGTTTGCCTCATTAGTTAGCTCATTTTGGATAACCACGAAACAAGCAAGCTCCATCTCATCCGTTAATTACCTAATGATCAACGGATGCCACCATACCCAAGAGCCTATAAATACCCAACATTTCCTCATCATTTGGAACTCTTAAAGAGATAGGAGAAATGGTGTTTCATTATGAAAACTCTACTCTCTAAGATCAAATAACGTTTAGGTAAAGAATTCATCTCATTCGCTCAAGCTACAAGGTAAATACTTAAAATCCCCTAAAGTTGTCTTGTCTATTACTTATGCATTTGAAACACTGAGATTACTTGTTCCTCCTCCGTCCTTTATTCTTACCTAATCATCCCCTCAAGTGATAGTCTTGTTTCATTTCTTTGAAGCCACATGTAGCGTACTACTTATACAGTATGTACGTGACCACTCCAATCGGACCCCTACATCTACATTTTGGCGACTCTACTGGAGAAGAGTGATTGTAGAGACATGACACCTCCCAAGAAGAAAACAACTAGTATGTCTGATACCATGTCTCAAGAGCTCAACACTAATGTTGAGTATACTAAGCAAAATCCACTCCCACTACCTAAGAATATTAGTTAGGACCATTCAGTGCCTGAAGCTCCTTTATATCCCATACAGATGATGCAGACAATGTAGAAAGCTACCAAGGCTTTAAATCAGTTCATGGTTATGTTCTAACCCATCTTTACCGAGATGGCTATCACCACTACTGTGTAATAAGGTATGGCTTTACTAAACCCTATGGTTCCTAAACAATCAAGTGTTACTATCTCAGCTCAACTAATTAATCCTCCAGCCATTGAGGAGGATCTCCATCGAGGAAGAGGTGATGAAAGCCCCTTGCCTAAACCTGCACAATAACTAACTCCCACACCAAAGAATGTAAGAGTCCATTTAGGCGGCTCTTCATCTTCATAGGTGCCTACTCTTTCATCAAATCCTACCATTCTAAGGAGAATGCAACTTTGTAGCAAGTGCAGGTGCCCTTACATCGATTACCTAAAAAATAATGTTTTGCCTACAAACAGCATAGATGCTCGATTAGCGAAGCATAAAGAAAGAAAGTATCTTATACATGAGGGCGATTTATACAGGGTATCATTCATGGGAAAGCCTCTCTAATGTATAGCACCTCTTGAAACAAAAACCATATTATCTGAAACATACTCCGAAGATGGTAGAGAACATCAAGGGGGAAGGAAGCTGTACCACTACTTACTTCTATAGGATACTATTGACCTACTATGGAAAATGATGCATTCAATTTTGCCAAGAAGTATGTTATATGCCAACTACATGATGATGCAATCCATGCTCCTGTGGTAACATTGCATAGCTGGACTACTCCATGGTCATCTCATACTTAGGCATTTGACTTAATTGGTCTAATAAACCCACCATCCAAAGGGTACATATGAATCCTTATTGGGACTGAATGTTTCACCAAGTGGATTGAGGCGATCTCTCTCAAGAATGCAACAGGACCTGTCGTAGCAAATTTCATAAAGGAGCATATTATTTGCTATTTTAGGATCCTAAAGCGTATCCTTTTAGATAATGACACCCCTTTCATCAACCCACTTGTACAACAATTGCTAGCTTCTTACAATATTGATTATGTGAAATCCACACCATATTATCCAAAGGGAAATGGTCAAGCAAAGGTGATAAACAAGACTCTCTTGAAGGTGCTCAGTCAAATGGTTCATGAAAATCACAAAGAGTAGAATAATAAACTGTCATTGGCGTTATAGGCTTATAAAACTTCCAAACGAGGTCTTACTCAGGCGGTACCTTTCTCTTTGGTATATGGGTCTAAGGTAGTGATGCCTATTGAAATCTTGGTCCCTTTTGCATGCTTAGCTCTCAACGCTGAATTAGAACTGGACAACTTACGTATGTTGGATCTTGAAGCCTTAGAAGAAAGGCGAGACAATGCCAAGCACAACCTTGCTAATTACCAAAGACGACTTAGTGTTGCTTATGATCGCTTGGTCAAGAAAAGATCTTTTCAGCAAGGCGATATTGAACTTTGCACGACAGAGCATGTGCGGTAAGGTATTCTAGTGACAAATTTTACATTGAAGTGGGAAGGCCCTTTTATAATTCATGAGGTCCATGACAATGGTTACAATAAGCTCCTTAATTCTAAAACCGATGCAACAACCCCTTCCATTAACTTTCAATATGTTATAAAGTTTCATTTGTAGATCCAACAATGTATTTGCAATTCACTTAAATGAAACATTCAACTTCCATTACTCTGTTTCTTTGTGTTCTTTTACTTTCTTTTACCTTGTTGCTACAAAGTTAGAGATTTATCTCCTTATACACAGTTTTATTATGTATTCTACTCTTGTCTCCTTATTGCTGCAAAGTTAGAGATACGTCTCCTTAACACATAAGGCTAATATAAGAATAAGTAAAGAGAAATTGATACAAGGTTTATTATTAAGAAATACCTTCTTGACCATTGATAAATATGATTGACACATGTTACTATCATTGCTTAAGTGCGATAGACTATTTTATCTTATGTATTGTTGCTAGTAAGTAAGAGCCTCCCTCTAATGCGTAACACTATCATCTTGGCTTCATAAGCCATAGGGAACAAATCTTATTATCATGACATTTCTTTTACAATGTTGTCGCTAAGTGAGGTATTACCTCCTAAAGCACACAATGAATAACCCTCCACATAGGTTTCAATAGCATAGGCCACCTCTAGGCTAAGAAGCTTTGTTATTTGATACAACAAAGTAATTGAAATAAATAAAGAATAGAAGGATAGGAGGAAAGTAATCAAATTTCATTCAATTAGTAAGTTCTATTTGAAAGTGTTGAAAATAACTTGAATACCGAAAAAGAAGTGGAAGAATGAAAACAAATGAATATAGCTAAACTCTATTAAGGGTGACAATCTAAACCTATTATAAACTCAAGGTCTGTATTGCCTAATAAATCTTTTACTTCATGGTTTATCTCCTCAATAGCATCTTGGAAGGCATGAATCCTTGCCACTAGCTCACCTCGGCTTCTCATAGTGGTGCGATAACTCAACAATCTCTTAGCTTTCTCAGCAATCTCTTAGCTTTGGCAACAATGGGCTCTAGGCTGCCAACCTTGAATTTTAAAAGATGAGCCCCTTCAACTCAGCTAATCAGCTGCTGGAACTTATCATTTAACAAAGACCTCCAAGATTTCTCAAGTAGTGATGCAGCTTCTCCTAATATTTTCACCATGGTATTGGCTAACTCAGTCCCCAACATAGGAGACTCGCTCCAAAAATCTTGGTCCATTGCGTAAAGTCTCTCCAATGGTTCTAGTAGATGAGAAGGAATGTGAAATCCATGAAAGGATATTATCTCCCTTAAGATGTTTTCTAGAGTTGCTACCATGTCTCTATGAGATAAGTTAGTAACTACGGGTAGAGAGACATCAATAGATGTTGCATATACTTCACCTCCATAAGTCCTTGAGTGTAGCAACATATCTGCATAAGTATTGCCATCTGATAACTCTGATTTTAAACATATTTCACATGGTGATTTTATAGTATTTTCCTTATTTTTTTGTTTTCTTTAAAGAAATTGATACTTAATTGAGTAAAATTTTGATTTCAAGGTTCGAACGCGTTCTTGGATCGAAAACAAAGAAAAGGAATCAAGTTTCACTCAATTCAGAGTTCAAATGAAGAATTTATGAAGTTTTGAAGTTACACAGTCTAGGACATGGCCATGTCCCAAGGTTGTGTCCATCCAGAAAAATTTGCCAGGGACAGAAAGTTACACGACCTGGGGACATGGCCATGTCCTAGGCCGTGTTTGGTGACAAAAACAGAATCTTTATAATACATATATAAAAGGACATATGAGGGTTTAAAGAAGAAGAGACATTAGAGAAGATGGAAGAGACACGAAAGAAGAGAAGTGACTTGAGGAGAAGGAGAAGAAAAAGGATAGCAACACCAACTTCAAGATTGGAGAGATTTTTCATCAATCAAAAGGGGTTTTTCATGTTTTATTCTATGTTTTTTATGAAACTTGTTTTTAGATTCATTATGATAGCTTAGAGTTCGTATATTTAGGATTATGGAACTTAGGGTTTCATGTGACTCTTGGGTTGAATTATAATTTTCAATAAAGTTTCTATCTTTTCTTGATTCAATTATGTTGTTTAATTGTTAATTGATATTTCTAGATTATCAATCTATAATATTATGCATGATGATTGAGAAATTGCATGTGTAATTAAATCTTGGCATAATTGGAGAGAATTACATGTATGCTTAGAGATAAGATATGTGTTTCTTCTGGAAAGTTGATTGTTTGTGTGGGAATTTATTATACATTAATGTAATTCTAAGTTATATTACTAAGTGAAGAGATTCCGGTAAATAATTTAGGATTAAGGTTAATATGCTTGAGAAAGGTATTAACTTTAATTGTGAATCTCTCCGGTCAAGAATAATAGAAATTGAATTGAATATATTTTAAGCGGTCACATGTTAAACACTAGGGGAAATAATTCCTAAATACGTTATTGCATTCTTGAAGTCGTTCTTAGTTTTATTGCTTTCTAAATTGCTTAATCAAGTCTCATAATTAGTTTAGTTTGTTAATTTTAGTATTTTTAATTCATTCAACTCATCACAATTTTCCGGTTAGATAATAGAGTTAAGGTTAATATTCGTACTCGAAATCTCTAAGGGATCGACTCAGACTCACATCTACTATATTAAAATTGATAGGTGCACTTGCCTGATATCACCATCACTTGCCTCATTGACTGACAAAGTAATATCTTGTGCTTCAGGGAAATTATTCAACTCTTCAATTCCATTATCATCATCAGCATCCCTGTATTGGACTGAAAATTCACCATAATCTACCAAGTCCTCATCATCATTATCTTAAGTTACTACTGGTGTAGCAGGATTGTTCGGATGAACCTCGGAGCTTAAGTTAGTGGCATCGTCCTTCTCGCCAATTGCAACAGGAAAGCTAGTCTTAACCTACAAGAACAAAGAAATAAAATAAATATATATATCTATATACATATAAAATAGCATGATGCATTTAATAAAGTTACTTCCTGAATAAATACTTGCTTGGTTTGTCTTGAATCTACTAGTAGAGGTGAGGGGTGGTTGTTCTTAGACTTTAAAGAAAGGTTCACCCTTGTTGTCCTACTAGGACATTCTAATTGTTTAGTAATAGCCCCTCGTGCATCTCCACTACCTTAAGATTTAGGCCTTGGGAGTTTAAAAAAGAATTCATAACGATATATAGTAGGTGCATTAAGTGTATCACCTACTGACGCAAAGGCATAAGCCTGAAACATATCCAAGATATTTTCTTGATTTTCCACAAAGGTAACCTCATTGTCTAAGCTAGGAGGATAAAGTCCATTACTATCTTCATATCCTACAATTTGCTCGACATAAGGGCAGAATGTGAATTCACCCTTAATGTCAATGAACTGTAGGAGTGACTGATCAATTGATCCCTCAACTTAGGCTTACGCCTTAAGAAGAGCAAGGGCAGGTTGGTCTTGTATAGTAGGAGGAGAAAAATGTCTTCAAAATCGTTCGCAAAAGAAAATTTGAAGAAACACCAGGTTTACATGTGAAATGATCACATATCGACCTTTTAAACGTATGGAAGCATGGTGATATAAGTCTAAGCACCGATAAAGTGAACCCAAGTAGAAAGGGTCTAAAGTAAATCACTTACCTTAGGTAATGCATATAGCCAAGAGGAAGAGTCATAGACTAACACCTTCCTTAAGCCCTCCAAGGAATATAAACAAAGAAAGCCAGAACACTATGAAAGCGAAAAGTTCATACCTACAAGAGACGAGAAAGAGAATGTATGAGTAGAAGACACAACTACAACACTTGAATTGAAAAAATAATAATAATAAATAAAATAAAAAAGGTAGAAAGAGGATATGAAGGCATTAACTCTTTCTTGCAACCTAGGCTTAAAACCTAAGGTTTATCCTTCCTTTGTTCCTCAAAAAAGTATGTGAGCCAAGAAGCAAAGCATGGCTTCTTCTTTTTAGTGTGGATAGCTTGCAAAGTACCCATTAAGAATGTTTGAAAGTTGTGCTCTTTATGAGAGGTTGTT
Source organism: Lumnitzera littorea (assembly GCA_024138015.1). Taxonomy (NCBI): domain Eukaryota; kingdom Viridiplantae; phylum Streptophyta; class Magnoliopsida; order Myrtales; family Combretaceae; genus Lumnitzera; species Lumnitzera littorea. The sequence goes on from JAMXBB010000001.1 coordinate 86,433,107, forward strand.
ATAGTAGCAAGGTCAGCTCGTCTAAAGCTACGAAGATTCAATAGTATAGCTACATCTTCTAATGTTGGAGTTATCTCCCCCGACAAGTGATAAACATATAGGTCTGAACACTCCAATGCAAGATGATTGCCTACCATACTTCCGTTCCACTCGTTTGTAAGAATCACAACCAAATAGAAGTGATAATAGCACATAGGACTTTAGCCTTCTTCAGTAAAGTTATGTATTCTGGCTTCTCTACAATGTATACTACCCAATTATCCCGTCCAAAGGGTGGCTCCTTCAGGAGTGAAAATTGGGTACTGGAGAGAGATGGATCTCTTCTCTCGTTTCTAAAGTATAACACTAAATCTCCCCTAATGGTGTCTTTAGAATTAGCACAAGGTTTTTGCTCGATAAACTAAAGACCTCCATCAGTATGGGGTGTTATACAGGCTTCTCAATGCTTAGCTTTATCCTAGAACATGTCTTTTGATATAGTCTTGTCTAATTACTTATCTCGAGGATACGGGAAGGGTGGTAGACATTTATCTTGATGCATTAGTAAGTCTTTCATCTTTGTTGTTTCTATACTTGGATTGGTCTTCATCTCTTTTCCTGTAAGTGCATAAAATTAATATATTCTCTAAGTCAAGAAACCAAAACTCAACAAATTGCAAAAGTTATAGCATTATTACTAGTACGAGTTGAATTCACCATTGAGAAATAAAAAGACTATACATCCCAAAGAGTTGTTGTATTCATAAAAGTTAATTAACACGAATGGATGTGCATTAACAATGGCAAAGAAACCTCGTTGCACTTATTCATTTGTATATTTCTCAAAGCCTTGAAATGGAGAGAACAAACAAAGGCTTGATTTAGAATAACAAGTTGGCCTTCTTTCTTTTGCTTTGCTTTAAAGGGATGAAAACCAAAATCTCCTTATATGATTCTTAACATGCTATTTACTATGGCAGTATGAGAAAACTATTAAAGGCCCTCACAACTATTATGATAGCATAAGGCATTGAGCATTCATGCATCTAAAAAAGAAAAAAAAAAGGGAAAAAAAATCATTATTGCATGGTAATCAAGGTTTTAAGCATAGCGACACCAAGTAACTAGTTAACCTATAGTAACTACCAATTGTTGTCTTTCAAGCCGTTTGATTTTTGATAAGATACAATAGTAGTTTTAGCAAAACATGTTAGATTTCAAGTGTAAACATATATGCAAGCTATAAAAAAAAAAAGTAAATAAGGCGAATGATCCAACCATGCGATCATATATATATACACACCAGTCCAAGTGTCCAACCATTTGCAAAATTCAAGCCTCCATAGCCTAAGAATTTCTCATCCTGCCAATCTACATCCAGCATACGTTCATTACAATTCGAGGCCATGTGTAATTGAAATAAAGAAGGTCATATGTCATGAAGTCCATGGAAGCAAATTCATAATTCCAAGTTGATGTCGAGGGTCATGGAATAAGACAGATGGATTAAATAGAACTTAGAATAAGAAAGATAAAAATTTGACGAACTACACTTATATGTATATAAATAGCTGTCATGAGGGACAATCCCTACTACTGCTACGTACAACTATGCTTGACAAAACCAAAAGAGGAAGAATAAGACACGTGATCAATTACCTACTCAAAGCAATGCTAGATGCTCCTTCGGAATCCAATTTCGTCTATCACTTGAGGGATAAGGAGAAGTATGATGACCAAAGTTATATAAAAGTTAGTCACAAGAATTGAAACACTTTGAAATAAAAAAAAAAAACAAATAAACAAACAATTCAAACATCTGGGCACATAAATAGCTGGTGTGAAAGGTTATGCGGATATAGATCAAAAGTTTGAAGAAAGATATGATAAGATTTGATGGGATTCAAATGATATGTATTGTAGGAGGACTGCGAGATATGTGACGCCTAAAGACATGGGACGAGATTAGAAATTAATCTTCCAAGAGATTTCCAAAAGATTCAATATGGATATTTTTTTTTTATTTTGTTGTCACAGATTCATTCTTGTCCAGGTGAATTGCAATATTGTGTCTTGAGACATGACTCTTGTAAGATAAAGTGAAAAAAAAAAAAAAACAGTACCATACTGTGAAGGCATTGCCCCTACCCCTGATGCTGTCTTTATGTAAGGCAATGTAACTCTTCAAATCTTTACAAGAGGGTAGATGCTGTTGTTTCGTTTCGCAATGCTACGGAGCTTCACTCCACTTCACGACAACACTGCCCCATTTACCAATATGAATGAGACACATACACATAGTCGAATAAGATGTTCTAAAAGCTTTAGATTCCTATAAATGCTCCAATGGTTTTATTTTTCTACCAATGATCATAAAAATAAAGAAGAAATACCAAGAAGAGTTACTACACACGTATTATTTGGCGAATCAATCTCATAAGAGTAATAAGTCAATAATGTGATACAAAGACATGTCGAAGTATGTGTTCTATGGTAGCAAAATAAATACTAACATATCATACTCAGTTTGTTAGTGATCTAAGAGATGCATCGATTCTATAGATATTGGAAGTGATCAAGCAAGCAAAGTCAACATTTAGTGCATCTATATAATGGTTAAAGAAATAACTTTTAGAAATGCCTAAAACCCTCTTGAATGTGTCCAAAGGACTTTTGATTAGGGGACAAAATATAGAGGGCTAAAAATTGTTATATTAGTTATAAGGATAAGCCCATTATTTATTTATACTTGATTGCTTGAGTTACGTGATAAGGCGTAAGGAGTCCAATCCATAGTGAGATGATCTAGGAAGACTTGGCTTGGTAGGCTTGGATTAGAGATTATTGGATTGGCTTGTCCGCCTCCAACCTTTCTCAAAAAGGCTCATGTACTTAAAAGGAGGGCTACTAGCTTAAGGCTCATTAGCTAGCTCATTCTAAATAATCATGAATCGAGCAAGCTCTACCTCATCTGTTGATCACTTAAATGATCAACGGATGTCACTATGCCCAAGAACCTATAAATATCTAGCATTTTCTCATTATTTGGAACTCTTAGAGAGATAAGAAAAATGGTGTTTCACTGTGAAAACTCTGCTCTCTAAGATGAAATAGCATTCAGGTAAAAAATTGATTTCATTCACTCAAGCTATAAGGTGAACGCTTGAGATCCCCTTAAGTTACATTTGAGACACTAAGATTACTTGTTTCTCCTCTCTACCTTATTCTCACCTAATTATCTTCTCAGGTGACAGTCTCATTTCTTTTTTTTTAAAGTCACGTGTAGCGCGCACCTCACGCAGCATGCACCTGACCACTGTAATCGAACCCTTACATCTACACTAGACAAGTAAAATCAATAATGCACCATTAATCTTTTTACTAAAAAAAAAATACTTATATATCTTGGGTGTAATACATGTCTATTAATCTTTAAAAAAAATTACATAATTACAAATTATTAAATTACCAAAATATTGTTGTTATATTGTATTTTCAAGATATGACAATACTATTGGTGTACCATTCCTATGTCACTTTTTGAAGATGTTACATTACTATTGGTATACAAATACAATATTAGCCACGGTATTTTAGTGATATTTTTAGTATAATTTGTAATTATGTAATATTTATTAATTTTAATAGTAATTACAAATTACCATTAAAGTTATAGTACAATCTACCAATTTTTTTTTTTAAAACTTACATAATTACAAATTATTATAAAAAACTTACCAAAGTATTGCTGTTTTATTGCATCTTTAATATGCGACATTAATATACTATTATTATTTATTATTATGTTGCATTTTGAAGATGTGACATTATTATTAATATATAAACACAGCATTAGTCATGATATTTTAGTAATATTTTTTGTATAATTTATAATTATGTAATTTAATGGTAAACATGTAAATTTTTTTATATGTATTAGATGTGATGTTTAATGCGCCATTAATCTTTTTATATAGATCCTTCGATTTGGCTTGTATTTTCATAGTCAGAACACGTTTCTTTATGGCAAAAAAAAAAAAAAAAAAAGAACATGTTTCCTAGACTCGGATAGCAGCAACACAACTCAAAGTAGTCCGTTGTGGAACCACGCTCTGTCGTCGTGTAATATTTAAGCCCAGCCCAAAAAGGCATTTACCCAAACCCATGATCCTTAACGTGCAATAGACCTCGGACAAAAGCCATCCGACAGAAAACCCTAAACCCTAAAACCCACGAAGCCAAGCAGCTCGTCTTCCTTTTCCTCATCTTGTTGGTCTGGCTACTCTGCGCCTCTCGGTTTAGCATAACTTGTTGTACTCTCTCTCTCTCTCTCTCTCTCTCTCTGGTTGAACTGCCGTCGCAGCAATCATGCCGAAGCACTACCGACCACCGGTTAGTTTAACCCCAATTGGCATTCTAAGTTCTCTTGGTTGTACAAGATTGTACTTTGTTGTCATTTGCTGTGATTTCTGTTGGTTTCTGAAGATGTAATATTCGATTGTTATTCCTTTTAGGGAAAGAAAAAAGAGGGTAATGCCGCTAGGTACGTGACTAGGTCGCAGGCCGTGAAACAGCTTCAAGTTACTCTTCCCACTTTCAGGTATTTCTTTCATAATCTTAAATTATCCATATTCAATCAACACAAATAGACGAAATCGATATTCATGTTTTCTCGTGTATCAATATGCTTATTTAGATTGATTTGCTTTTGTCGCGTGGTGTAGTAATTATCTGAGGTGGGATTTGATTTTTACCTGAGATTAATCGGTTAAAAGGGAAGTAGAATAAAGAAGAAAGTTGAAGCTTTATTTATTGATGGAAATTGAATTTGAACTCATTTTGATGTTAATGGCTCTATTTAGAAGCTATGTTGGCTGAGATTGGGGCTGCTCATGTTCGGCTCTATTGATTTTTTTTCACTGGGCATATGCTTTGTGTTTCCTACTACATCGTGTTTTAGGGAAAGCCATTTCTCACTTGCATATACCCATAAAACGGGTCCCTGTCAATTAATCACTACTACAGGAGCCTATGTATTTTGAAAGGAGTATTTCCCCGAGAACCCAAGAAGAAGTTCAAGGGAAATCACCACACTTATTATCATGTGAAGGATATTGCATTTTTGCAACATGATCCACTACTTGAGAAGTTTAGAGAGATACGAGCTTATGAAAAGAAGATAAAGAAAGCCGAGGCAAAGAAGAACAAGGATCTTGCACATCGTCTTCTTACTCGGAGGCCTACGTACACCCTTGATAGGCTTATACGTGAAAGGTTAGGTGAATTATATTTTCTTTCTAGTGCATTCAACTTCCTTAGGGCATGTGAAGTGATGAGATGTTCTGTTGGTATCTGACTACAGGTATCCAAAATTCGTTGATGCACTGAGGGACTTGGATGACTGTCTAACAATGGTTCATCTTTTTGTGGCGTTGCCAGCTCTAGAGAGAGAAAAAGTCGAACCAAAGCGCATTCATAATTGTCGAAGGTAGACATCTGAATTTCTTTACAATGTAGACTTTCTCCTCCAGTTGTTTTGATTAGTGATCTGGTGAAGCATACATGCTCTTTATTATATACTAAACAAAATTTTTCCTTTTAGATTAAGTCATGAATGGCAAGCTTACATTTCACGCACTCATAAGCTACGCAAAGTTTTTGTATCAGTGAAAGGTATATATTATCAGGTACTGATTAAGACTTAACATTATCTTCATATCTTTCACGTTATTCCATGGAATTTTGTCCACTTTCTTTATAATGAGTTTTGTATTTATTCTCTGTTCTTTTTGTGAAGGCGGAAGTTGAGGGCCAGAAAATTACATGGTTAACCCCTCACATGCTGCAGCAAGTTCTGACTGATGATGTTGACTTCAACGTGATGCTAACATTTTTGGAATTTTATGAGGTGATGTTTCCACTGTTCTGGTTTTTTTCTTTCATTTTCAATTTTTTTTTTCAGAAATCCCTTGATATTCTGTAATCTTGCTAGGAGATTTGAAGCATGCGGTATAGCTTATGTAGCAATGTCAGCTTACAGTAGAGTACAATAGTTTTGAATTGGGGAATAAAATTTAAGTTGTGACTTTTGCAATTGCTCTTTTTCCTCTAAAAGACGTCCTTTCAAGGGTTAAGGTTCTAAAGATAGCATATTCCAATGCAAGGTTTTTTTCCTTTTCATTTTTCTTGAAGGGTTTGTTGCTTTTGTCTCAAGTAATATTTATTGCACTTTAACCTATAGAGCTAGACATGGAGCACTTTAAGATGGTCAACATAATATATATTTGATGACAACTTGTAAAGATGTTTCCAGTACTTAGCTTCACTATGCAATGTTTTTATCCTATTGTTTGAACTGGATGCAGACTCTGCTTGCTTTCATCAACCTTAAGCTTTACCATTCCTTAAATGTGAAGTACCCACCTATCCTTGATCCTCGACTGGAAGCTCTAGCAGCAGGTATTCATTTTAGCAGTCATTGGAGGGAATTACACCATTCTGTTTCACTCTACTCAATGGTCAATGTATATTCTTCTTAAAATATACTTGCCAAATAGTTATATTTCATATTATACTTTTGCAGATCTTTATGCATTGTCTAGATATCTTGATGCTAGTTCCCAAACATCTATGATGGAATCTACTGCCACCAGTACATCTGCTCATGAGGACAGTCAAACCAGTGAAAAGCAGGCTCAGGAGTCTGAAATAAGGCTTGCCCAACTGCAGCATCAGCTTCCATACAATGAACCTGGGGCTCTTATGCATCTTGTTGAAGATGCCTCTGGTGAGGATGAGGAAGATGAGGATACAAAGGATTGCAAAAAACTTTTTAAGGACATGAAATTCTTTTTGAGTCGTGAGGTAAGATCAGTTTACTGAACTAGTAAAGCTTCTGGGAAATTGGGTACACTTATCTCTTTAGGACATTGGAACCTTTATTTTCTGTGTTGAACCTTGTCCTCTTTTTCTTATATCCATCTCCACAGTAGGAAGAATGAACATGCCACTCTATCAAACTGGCTGCCTTTTGGAACATAGACCATTATTTAAATTGTAATGGCATGCACAAGCATAGCTTGTAAGATATAGATAGCCCCTAGAAGTATGCTTGGCAAGATTGAGACCTGAACCTCATGTGGTATGTCATGAAAGTTCCTAGATCTTAAGCATTAGGTTGGTCAGGTTGGTGCACCCAGGTCTGTCTTATTTGGAGCAATAGCAATGTAATAGGTGTCTTGGTAACCAACCAGTTCAATCACGCATTGAGTTATCTCGATTTACAATGGAGTAAAAACATAAAATTTGTATTCGCACATTGTGAATATAATTAGATAAGAGGAGGAGTTGGCCAATTTGAGGAATCTCATTAATTGAGGAACTCAGATATGATTCTTGTACCTGTGGCTTTAGTTGGCATTTCAAGGAAAAGATGATTTAGTTATTATACCATTGTGATTTCACTCCATCTAGCTTATTAAAATGCATGAATAATTAGACCAGGGTAAAGGATATAATTGGACAATCTGCTTGTAATTTTTTAGGTTCATATCTCTTTCCTTGTACCTGTGGCTTTAATTGGCATTTCAAAGAAAAGATCATTTAGTTAATATATCAATTTCAACAATCTTTCATTGAGTTTCCAAGTAATAAATATTGGTTCATCCTGTTGAATTTTATAGGAGAGTTGGATAAGAATCAATCTTGAGTCACAAGCCCCAAGCACATGATTTGTAATTGTGCATGATGTAGGGATTATTATTTAAACTCCATGAAGTAAAATCTGGAATTTGGGCAAAAATGTTAACATGCAAATCTTTGCACCCAAATATCCTCCATAACAATGTGGTTTACAAAATTATGCTATTTAGTTAAAAGTTGGACTTGTCTAGTTTGTAAAGGTACTCTGAAGCATGCCTACCTCTGGGCAATCAAGCATTTCTTTCTTGAGCTAGCCAGTTTGGTAGTATGTGCCTTTGTGATGGGAAATAATTTTGTAATGTTAACGCGAATATTTCAGCTCTCACATTTTTTAGGCTTTCTGATTCAAGTGCAGTCATATGGCAAGTTGGCAAATATACTCTTACATATTTAACTAATTGGGACATTGTGTTTTTGCAATGGGCCACTAATCGTCCTATACTTGTAATAATTTCTACATGTTTAGTAAACAGTTTTCAGGGATGTTACCTGTGATAAGATTTTAGCTCATCAATTTCATTTCAGTTATATAATAGATGCTTTTGCACTTACTTCTGTAGGTTATCATTGATGAGTTCAAACCCAGTGATGTAAAATATCACTAATTGATTAAATGCTATCTCTTCAACTATTAGTTTCAGATCTTTCCATATCTTTAGCCTTGGAAGGCAGAACTACTCAAATTTTGTGTATTCCTTGTACTAAGTTGTCTAGCTTTCAGGTTCCCAGAGAGTCACTGCTCTTCCTCATTCCAGCGTTTGGAGGAATTGTTTCTTGGGATGGAGAGGGTGCGCCTTTTAGGGAAGCTGATCAGAGCATCACTCATCAGGTGGCCACTGTAGTCTTTCAAACAAGATCCACCAATGATTTGTCGTATATTTTAGACATTAATTCTTGGTTGCTGCCTTTCATTGTGCAGATTGTTGACAGACCAACACAAGGTCACATCTTCTTGTCTAGAGAGTATGTTCAGCCTCAGTGGATATATGACTCTGTAAACACACGAATTATATTGCCAACTGAAAATTACCTGGTGGGAAGGTAATATTTTCTATGTGTTTTGACATTTCATATTTTCTTTCCTCATACGGTGGAATTGAATAACAGACGCTGATTTCCAGTTAAATGGTGTAATAATAAAACTATTTATTGTGCGCTTTCCACATTAGTGGTGTTTTGGTAATTATATCTTCTATTGCCATCTGGTGAAATCTTATATCAGGTATTATTCTTGTGACTTTCCTGCTGAAAAATTCTTCCATGTACTGAAAAGATGCATCTTTAATTGAAAGATACCACTTGTGTAGTAATGCTTTCTTCATTAATAATGTGAACATGGCTTCTTTCTTGTCATTTATCTTTGATACATGACATATTACTTTATCAAGCAGGGTTCCTCCACCACACCTTTCACCTTTTGTTAACAATGAGGCTGAGGGTTATGTCCCAGATTATGCAGAAAAAATTAAGCGGCTGCAGGCTGCGGCTAGAAATGAAGTCCTTCCAATGCCTGGAACAGGTAAAGAAGACTTGGAAGATCCTCAGCGTCTCTTGCTTGAAGGTATCATTGATCGAACTGAGGCTAGTGAAGCTGCAGAGAAAAAACGCAAGGTATCTACTCTTTACCATGAATTGCAAATTATCTCATTATATAAGCTTTGCCTATTGCTCCTAGTTATTTTTTCAAATTTGGCGAACTTGATAAATCTTGGAAATATGCAGATGATGACCCTGGAAAAGCAGTATCACGATGAATTGAAAATGGAACTTGAAGGCGCTCAATATTCTGCATCCATTGCTAATCAAAATAAGCAGAGCACCACTGAGGATACAGAAGCAGGAAAAGAAGCCAGCCCTGATGTTCAGCAAATTGCTGAGGATACGGAAAATATGTCAAAGGTTGTGATGTCTCGCAAAAAGAGGAGGCTTTATGAAGCCATGCAGGTACTTCCTTTTTGTCATATTTGATGGTACATTATGGTATTGTCTAAAAATTATTTGTGCATACACTTTTCTATTTAGCATTTTTCTGGTAAGTGATTTTAGATATGAATGTTGGTTAAAAAAGGGGCATGGGGTAAGGGAGAAGAAAGCCACTTGTATACACAAACTTCCGCACTAACATTCTTTCAAAGAGGCTCTTGTTTGGCATTGCGCCATGACCTACAGGCCATGGCTTACCAAAGAAGCAACTAAAAAAATTGTGCTAAGGCACACCCTCTATTAGATAAATTGACAACAATCATGTATATCCCAGTCAGGAATTTCATTCAAAGTTGTTTCTAGTAAGTTTTTTTTTTTTTATGATAGAGATCATCAGATGCCATCATCTGAGTCTGGCAGATGATTTTATATTACTTGCAGATATGTAAGAAGGTAAGGTATTTCATTTCAATTCTGTGCAAACACATAGGGGAAGGAAGTGTCCTATAGGTGAAAAAATTGTTAGCAAAGAATGTCTAATTATTTAGTTTATGAGAAAGTCAACCAATTACATAATACATCATAGTTTTTTCCAATAATCTGCTCTGAACCCTTTTGTTAATGGTCAAAAGATGAAAATTTCCATACTTTTAACGTTAGATTACACATCTCCTTTTGTCCTCTTACAAGTGCCTACAAGGCACCTGTTATTGTTTTCCTTGTAATAGTTAATGTTTTAGGTTTTCCTCTGGCAATTCTTTTTTCTATTGTTCTCCCCTGAAGTTACGGTACAAGATGTATGTTTTCTGGCATGGGTTATAAGTATTTCTTTTTTCATGCAGATTGGAAAGGAGCGGAAGCGAGCTAGTGTTAACCTTCTCAAGGAGCGTAAGAGAAAGATTGAAGCAGCTCAGAAATCTGAATAGAAATGAAGTGTGGGACCTTGTTTCCTTGATATTTTTTCCTTTTTTTTAGAAGGTATGATTCTCTTCATAGTTTCTTCCAACTCAAGCTAAACTATAATTTAGATTTAAATGCCAACGTTGGCCCAGTTTTGTCTTAACAAACTTATGTATAATGTCTGTAACATATACGAAGTAAGTTCAATTCATATATAGTTATACATGTCTTAAAATGAAGCAGACTAGACAGCTGTATTGAAGAGATAATTCTGAATTTTGCGGAATAAGCATGGAGTTCTTTGTTTGCTTAGCCCTATGATATGGGGATGCTGATTTAGGAACCTATTTACGTAATGATACAGATGTAGATAACTCAATAAAAACATTGGAGATTTTATTGAATCTTTGCTGTAAATATGGAGAATTAAATGAATTAGTGATTCGCTGTGATAGGATTATTATTATTATTACTAATGAACGTCATCAATTGCTCTCCCACGTTGTCAATATCATCAAAGCATTAGACCATCTCCCTTGCTTAGTACTTCTAGCGAGTAAAAATCCAATTTAAGGATAATGTCAAAAGCATACTTGAACTTTGGACCTCTTTGCAATTTTGTATTTAAGTTTACTAAATAGAAATTTCGCTTATTAAATTTGCTATCTCACCTTTAATCATTTATATTTGTACTTTTCAAACAAATAAGTTTTTATCACATGATTACCCGCGGTTCTTGACCGGTGGTGGGGGTGGTGGGGGGGGGGGCAGGGGGCGGGC
>JAMXBB010000001.1:86444747-86515537 GCA_024138015.1 Lumnitzera littorea
CGGGCGGCAGCCGGGGGGAGGAGGAGTTGTGGTGGTGTTGTGGGGAAGTGGGAGGGTTGTGGAAAGAAACTGTCAACAAACACTACTATAATTATTCTGGTGAACGCATATTGCTTCAAGACTGCTTAGAATTTTCATCGCCTTGAAGTGTCAGAAGATGATTTACTTAAGTACAAATTTCTCCTTGATTAGTAGAGATGAAGAGAAGAAGGGCAAGCTTTATTTTATGTAACTAATGAGAAGTTTCAGAAGAATGAACCCTGCTATTTATATCGGGAATGAGTACCGATTGACTAACTCTAACAAACGTATCTCGGTTAATGAAATGAAAAAGGAAGGTTCTGAGAGGATAAACATTTTGGGTTAAAGATGAAATAAAAGATTAGTTGTATAGAGGATAGAAGTAGTTGTGTAATGCAAATAGATGATGACGTTCAACAAGAGGATGAAAATTATACATTAAAAGATGATATTGTGTACATAATGCACCGCATCACTAAAATTTGATGTGTTCTACTGGAGCTACAATTGAACCACTAAAAACCTACACTATCTGTTTGAACCTTTAAAAGGTTTCATTCTTCATTCTATATTTGAATTTAACCTCAAATGTAATTTTCTTCAAATAAAAGTGAGAATAAATAAACTTGTGTGAAATGAATAATAAACAATCTTCATAACCCCTTTCTTTTGTAACATTGGAATTTTTGGGTTTTAATAATGGAGATGACAGTGAACATGCAGTCTTTAGGAATCCATTTGAAATATGATTGTGAATAAAATGTGCATCCATATCTATATGTTTCATCTATGTAAACATATATGAGCCATAATGGATTGGAGATTTGTTGTTAAAACAGAGTGATTCGAGAATTGGAGTATGAACATCTAAGAATGTAATTTGCCTAAAGAAGCTCTTTAATTATGGTAGCATGCTATAATACTCGCCTTCAACAATAGTATTAATTAAGGATTAGTGTTCGTATGTCGTATTGGATAGTAGCTTAAGTCATTGGGTTGTTATACAGTACATCATATTCATAGAATTAGTGTGTAGATTTGCTCAAATCATCGATTACCATTTATCTTTCAAACTATCTTAAGATTTGAACCCATCTCTTACTTTGCAGGATTGTTGGCATCTTATGTTCATCTATAAACCTACATGATTTTTGTATTAGAGCATTGTCAACGATGGCTTGTTGTTAAAGCTACTATTGTTGTTCTGTGTTAGTGATGTGCTGTATTATAGAGCATGCTTGTGTTGGTTATTCAAGTGATAGTTGAAGTTGAGTTATTAGAACTACTGATGTTAGTTACAAAGGTACATTAAAGTGTTATTATAGCTTGTTAAATAGTGTTGGAAATACCACATGGCTCCTTGGTGTTGGTGAAGTTCTTGGAGTTAGGTGACCCTTGTTTTGAGTGTAGCAGTATTTTTTATTTGGTTTTGTTTGGTACAGGTATTTAGTGTTAGCTCTATTTGCCATTTTAGGTAGTGTTTCTGCTATTGGTTGACATTGCTAGAGTATTATTAATGGGGCTATTGTATTGGTTGTGAGAATAACCATTTCAAGCAAAGATGTTGTAGTAGGAGATGATGAAAGTGGTATTTTGCACCACAAATGGTAGAGTACCACCACACCTAGATCTATAGATGATGAAATTAATGAACTTGCCACCATAATGATTGAGTTGACTCGGGCCATCAATCGACTTGCCACTACTTGACTCATTGAGGATGCTCCTATGGACTTTTGAGCTACTCCCTAACGAAGAAGAGAACATAAGGTATCGGGCTGAAAATATCACTTGAGATGACATTAGATATCTAGGAATGAACAATGAAGGTATATGAGTTGAAAGGAGAGCTCGTAAGAAGATTGATTTTGATGATGTTGAGGAGAGTAGAGAAGAGGATGAGTATTATGAAGTAGAGGAAAAAGTAGTCCAACTTACTCATGACATTAGAAAGGTCAAGTTACAAATATCGATCTACTTAGGCTCAAGATATACTAATGACTATTTAGATTAAGAGGATAAGGTTGGGAGGATCTTTGATTGTCATGAATGTGATGATCAAGTGAAAGTGAGGTTGGTGGCCTTTGAATACATAGGGTATGCCACTTTATAGTGGAAAAATTTATAAGGCAGTCGATGAAGAGAAGAAAGCCTAATAGTAGGACATGGCAAGAATTGAGGTGAGCTATGAGAAGGAGATTTGTTGCCAATCATTACATGTAAGAGTCTTTGAAGAGGTTGTAAGAGTTAAGGCAAGGTGAATTTAGCGTAAACAACTATGCTAACATGTTCAAAATGCTCATGATCAGATGTGAGGTAGAGGAGCTAGAAGCTTGTACAGTGTTCAAATTCATTATAGGATTAAAGTACGAAATTAGCAAGGTATTGGACGTACAAAGGATAGACATTATTGAAGATGCCATCCGAATTGCTTAAAGGGTAGAGTATTAGAGATGTTAAGGGTATTCCTAAGCTCTCCTAAGCAAAACTTAACTTGTTTAACCTTTCCTAATAGGGATTACGCCACTAGACCCTTGACTTGAGCGCGAGCTCAAGGATTAGAGAGCATAGCAACGTAAGTTCTTTCTTTATGCCTTACAACTGAAGAGTCTGAGCTACTGCAGTTTGCTGACTTGATGCCCTGCTCGAACTGACCCTTTTATCGTTATCAATAGTCTCCAGCTACCGACCAGAGGTACACTCGAACAACAGCTCGGCTCATGCGACCATTTACCCAACTGACCTGAATCCAAGCTATATTAAGTATATTAAAGTTGAATTCACCTTAGAAGAGTTAGTTGCTCAGCTCGGTACTATCAAACTATAAGCTTGGCTCGACATCATTACTCAGCAACAACTAAGCTAACCATGCATTTTGTCTGTTCTGCCAAGCGCATGACCACTCATCATCTACCTACGTGTTTAAGCACCTCAAATGACATAATTTTCGATACAAAATGCTTACTTTTGCTGATTTTTCATTTTTACCCTTCGAACATTCCTTATATCATACTTATTTTGGACATTACCCTTTTGTCTTTTCCATTTGTAGTAGTTGTCCTAATATTTCGGGTATAAATACCCATTGTAAATGTAGCTACAAGATAATCAAATATCATCAATACATAATATACTTCCTTTCTTGGGCTTTCTTGGCTTACTTGATTCATTCTTATCCTAACCCTTAAGTAAGGCTGGGTGCCAAGCACTCTCCTCGAGTTAACTCGTATGTCATATTGAGTTTACTTTGGTGAGTCCTCGGTAGTTCCTAAGTGCATTGTATCCTCGGAGCTAATCGTGATTTTTGCTTGTTTACTTCATTGTTCATGTACATTGCCATCTTCATTCTTCAAGCTTTTTGTAACCTTGGACCTACCCTTTATGATCAGCCCTGTCCCTCCTTAGTGTAGATCGTATCATCTTGATATCAAAGCAAAGGTTCACTTGGGTAAGTTGTTGTTCAACTGTGATTGTTACTGTATAGTGTATAGTACTATTGTCAAGTATGCTGTGAATATAAGAGGGATTGGTTTAAATATTTTGGAGAGCATTTAAAGTTTTGCTATTGCTAAGAGACCTTTGTTGTGAAATACTATGTTTTGCCTTATTTCAAGCATATAAAAATAGAGTAAGTTTCAACTAGCTTTATAATTCTTCGAAGTAGTTGTGTTCACAATTAGTTTGAACTTTTATGTAGAGAAGTGTGTGTATGAGTTGTTTGGCTTGAAAGGATAGTGTCTGTTGTTTTATAGATTTTGAGTTTTTTTTTTAGCTTTGTTGAGAGGATGACGAATCTAAGTGCCAATGCTAGTATTGGAGATAATAATAGCGGTGTTGTCCACAATAGATGATAACCCCTAACACCTCTAGAAGTACTTATGAACGAATTGATAAGGTAGCTAACCTTATAGCTGATTTGACCATAGTTGTTCATGCATTGGCCTTTTAACCTGCCAAGGTTGTGTAGAATACTCCCTAAGCTACTCGACCTGTAAGAGGATAGATCCTAGCTTGACAAGATTGAGGTGGAGGAGTAGGAGGACATATGTAGAAAAGAATTGACTTAGGTAATATGGATGAAGAAGGAGAAGAAGAGTACAATGAGGAATAGGAGCAAGCTTAAGTACCCTAAATTGTCGACCATGTGAAGCTTTAAATTCCGAGCTTCAATGGTTTTGGAAATGCTGATGACGATCTAGGCTAGGAAGAGAGGGTAGGGAGTATTTTTTATTATTATTAGTAAGAAGATGGTGAGAAAAGTGATGACTAATATTGTAGAGTTCTCAAGTTATACTGTGATGTGGTGGAAGAACTTCTAAGTTATGAGGAGACGAGAAGGATATAGGGAAGTAAATACTTGGCTCGAAATGAAGATGATACTTAGAAATTGATTCATATTGAATACTTATTTGCAAAAAAATTTTGCTTGACTTCAATAGTTAAGACAAGGAAGCCAAACTGTCGATGAATATGTTTAGAAGTTCTAAATACTCATGATGTGAAGTGGATGAACCATCAGCCCGAATAATATCCAAATTTCTCATTAGATTGAGAGGTGACATCTGAGATGCTATAGATCTTTAAATATTTACTACATTGGACAAGACTATAAGAATCATCAACAAATGGAAAGACGGAGGAAGAATAGGTTGAGCCAACCTCCAATGAGTTGACCAGTTCAATCAAGCCGAACCGCTCAGAGAAGTTACCAAGCTCAACAAAGTATAGAGCTGAGTAAAAGAATATATGTTAGAGCTAAACAAAAGAACCGACAATTGATGGTGAAGTGCTATCAAGAACTTATGAGAAGGGATAAGGATATGGGAGGAAGATGAGCCAGATCAAGGGCTTTAAGTGTTAAGGGTTTGGATACATAGTCACCCAATGTCCAACCAAGTGAACTATGATTATCAAAGGAGACGTTCCGAAACTCAATGTGGATAGTATCGATGAAGAGCTGGAGGAGGAGGGTGCTCTCGAGGAGAATACCACCCAGGAAAATGAGCTTATGGAAGAGGATGTACTTGCTAAAGATTTGGACAAATTAACTTTGATTGTCCAATGAGCAATGAGTATAGAACCATCTACTAAGGAAGAACAAAGTGAGAACTTATTCTATATCACTTGCAAAGGGAATGAGCAAGTTTGTGCACTTATAATGGATAGTGGGAGTTACATAGATGTTGCATCTATTGACCTAATTTTAAAGCTCAAATTGCTAACCATTTCTCATTTGAGACCTTATAAATTGCATTGGCTAAATAAGAAGGGAGCATTATACGTCACCTAGCAAGTACTACTATCAATCTCCATTAGAACTATTTTGATGAAATTCTTTATGATGTGTTGCCCATGTATGTGTCTCATGTATTGCTAAGTAGATCTTGGCTTTTTTATTGGAGGGTTATTCTTGATAGTTACAGGAACACGTATGTGTTTGAAAAGGATGGGAGGAAAATTATCCTAAACCCTATGACCTCGAGTCAAGTAAGCAAATTATAAGCCAAATTGGCTAAAGGATCAAAGAAGGCTTTAGTACTAAATGGAGCCGAGCTCCTAGTAAGCATCGGGTTTGACCTGCCAACGTTCATATTAGTAAGGAGACTACTGGAATTGAAGGAACAAGTGAAACTAGTAGAAGAGGCGAAGAAGTTGCTCAATGAATATTCTGACTTATTTCCCGAGCAGTTGCTTAAGGGATTACCCCCATTTTGAGGTATTAAGCACTACATTGACTTGATAGCTGGCATTACATTACCGGACAAGCCTGCTTATAGAATGAATCTTGAGCAAGCTGTAGAGCTCTAGAGATAAGTCAACGAGCTATTAGAAAAAGGATATGTAAGAAAAATTCTTAGCCCTTGTGCTATACCTACATTACTTATGCTGAAAAATGATGGTACTTAACGTATGTATGTAGATAGTAGAACTGTTAACAAGATTATAATCAAGTATAGATACCCCATTTTAAGGCTAAACGATATGTTAGACGAATTGGGAGGTGCTAAGGTGTTCAACAAGATCGACTTGAAATTAGGATACCACTAGATTCAAATAAGGTAAGGCGATAAATGGAAAACTACTTTTATGACTTGACATGGCCTATATGAGTGGTTGGTCATGCCCTTTGGGCTATCAAATACCCTGAACATTTTTATAAGATTGATGAACTAGGTTTTGAAAGACCTAGTCAGGAAGTTTGTTGTTGTCTAGTTTGATGACATCCTCATATATAATGCCAACTTGGTAAGTTATGTTAAGCATCTCTGAGATGTTTTTGATGTCCTCTAAGTAGAGAAATTGTTTAGAAACATGAAGAAATGTTGTTTCTGTCAGGAAGAGATGATCTTCTTAGATTATGTGGTTCATGGAGGAGGATTGAGAGTTGATTAAGAGAAGGTTTAAGCCATTATTGAGTGGTTAACCCCAACTTCATATGCCAAGATGAGGAGTTTCCATGGATTGGCATCCTTATACTGATGCTTTATTTAAGGATTCAGTACTATAGCAACACCTTTGATTAAACTAACGAAGAAGAATGTAGAGTTTAAGTAGAGAGAGAAAGAAAAAAGGAGTTTTATTGAGGTGAAAATGAGGTTGACCTTTGCCCTAGTCTTGACTCTATTAAACTTTGATAAAGTGTTTGAGCTTGAATGTGACATGTTAGGTATCGACATTTGAGTTGTGTTGACACAAAAAGGTCGACCTGTCACTTATCATAATGAAAAGCTCAAAGGAGCACAACTAAATTATTTTGTATATGACAAGGAACTCTTGACATTAATTAGAGCTCTTTGCATATGGTATTATTATCTTCTACTAAAGGAATTTGTCATATATGTGGATCATGAGTCCTTAAGGTATCTACGGAGCTAATTAAAGTTTTTAAAATGCTAAGCTCGATGGATCGAATTTTTGAAAGGGTTTAATTTCATCATCAAATACAAGCAAGGCAAGGATAATGTAGTTGCCGATGCTCTATCAAGAAGACATGCTCATCTTTACCTAGTTGTAGACCATATTGCTAGGGTTTGTAAGCATTAAATAATAGTATCAATATGATTCTCATTTTTGGTTCTATATATAGTCATTGTAGAGAAGGAAGAATAGCTGATGAATACTACGTAGAAGATGGTTATCTGTTCTAGAGTAACAAATTATGTGTGCTAACATGTTCATTAAGGAAACTATTGGTGAGAGAAGTACATAGTAAAGGACTCTTTGGTTACTTTGGAGAAAGGACATATGAGCTATTAAATGACAAGTTCTTTTGGCATAAATTGAAGCAAGATATGCATTTTGTGATTGACGGATGTATCATTTGTAAGAAAGCAAAAAGCTAAGCATAACAAGGGAAAGCAATGGCTTTACCCGTCCTAACCAAACCATGGGCTAAACTGATTATGGATTTCGTCCTTAGATTGTCTCAAATTGCCTAAAGAAAAGACTCCATGATGGTTGTTGTAGATAAGTTCAGTAAGATGGCATACTTTGTACTTGCAATAAGACTAATGATGTTTCGAATATTGCTTCTTTGTTTTTGTAGGAAATAGTTCACTTACATTGAGTGTTAAGGAGTGTGGTGTCAGATAGAGACTTAAAGTTCTTAAGCCATTTATGAAGAACTCTTTGGCGTTAGATGGGAACCAAATTATTATTTAGTACTTCTTGTTACCCCCCAAATCGACGGCCTAATAGAGGTTACATCGTACCCTAGGATTACTATTCCCAACTGTAGTGGGAAAGAAATTAGCCAACTGGGATGTTTGCTTACCTATGGTAAAATTTGGTTACAACAGACCAATACATGCCATCACTGGTCATCTACGGTTTCAATCATGAACAACCCCTCAATCATACCTTTATGCCATCCACTAGCCAAGAAGATGCAAAAGCAAGAACCAAAGCTCAGTCCATCTAGCAACTCTACCAATGAGTTACCCAATACATTAACCAAGCAGCCATAAAACTAAAAGAGAAAGGCAAAGGAAGGAAGATTAAGCAATTGTAGCTCGGTGACCAAGTATGGCTACACTTAAGTAAGGAGAGGTTTCCTAACAAGAGGAAGAACAAGCTGCTAGAGTTGAAGGACCATTTAAGATACTCTAGAAGATAAATGATAATGCATACTAACTTGAACTACTAAAAGACTTTAGAGTGTTTTACATGTTTAATGTTGTAGACCTCAGCCCTTATCATTCCGAGAAGAACTTGGATGAAGACCAATTGGATTTGATCTCAAATCCCAATCAACCCTATAGGGCTTATAGGGATCAAGCCATCGAACCCTTGACTTAAGCCCAAACCCGAGGACTAGAGAGTATGACAACGTAAATTCTTTCTTTACACCCCATAACTGAAGAGTTCGAGTTGCTGCAGTCTGCTGACTTGATGCCTTGTCTAAACCGAACCCTCTTGTACTTATCAATATTCTCTAGCTACAGATTAGAGGTACACTTAGAAAACAGCTCGACCCATCTGACCATCTACCTAGCCAACCTGAATCTAAGCTATAATAAATATGTTTGAGCTGGATTCACCTCATAAGAATTACCTACTCAGCTCGGCACTACTAAACTATTAGCTTGGCTCAGCATCATTACTTAGCAACAGCCAAGCTAGCTGTGCAGTTTGTTTGTTCTACCAGGTATACGACCACTGATCATTTGCCTATGTGTTTAAGCACCTCAAATGATAGAATCTTCTATACATAATGCCTACTTTTGTTGATTTTTCATTTTTACCCTTCGAACATTCCTTGTATTATACTTATTTTGGATATTACCCTTTTTAGTCTTTTCCATTTTTACTAATTGGCCTAATATTTCAGATATAAATACCCATTGTAAATGTAGCCATAAGATAATAAGATATCATCGACACATAATATACTTCCTTTCTTGGGCATTTTCTTTGTTTACTTGATTTACTCTTATCCTAACCCTTAAGTAAGGTTAGGTGGCGAGTATCCTCACCGAGTTAACTCATTCATCATATTGAGTTCACTTTAGTGAGTCCTCGATAGTTCCACAGTGCATCATATCCTTGGAGATTATCATAGTTTTAGCTTGTGTACTTCATTGTTCTCGTACATTGCCATCCTCGTTCTTCATGCTTTCTATAAGCTTAGACCTACCCCTTACAATCGGCCTTTTCTGTCTTTGGTGCAGATCGTATCGTTTCCCAAGTACACAATCCAAATTAGAATCGAGAAAACAAGAAGCCATCAAAACTAACTTAAGTCTTGAGCTATCGAGCAGGAAGTACAGAGGAAGTTTGAGAAGGGACAGACTTTAGGAAGGAAGATTAGTAAGATAAAATGCTTTAAGTGCTAAGGCTTTGGTCACATGATTGCTTAGAATCCAAATAGGTGAACAATGATCATTAAAAGTGAGATGCCATCTATTGAGGTAGATAATACTAATGAGGAGATTGAGAAAATGAGATGCCAACCATGAGGAGTTGTTAGGAGAGGAAATTATTGTAATAGTGAAGGAATACTAATGAGGAGATTGAGAAAACGAGATGCCAACCATAAGGAGTTGCAAGGAGAGGAAATTATTGGAATAGTAAAGGAGAGTACTTGAGCATGGTAGTAAGGAGAGCCATAAGTGTTGTCCCTTCTACCAAGGACAAACAACAAGAAAACATTTTTCATATTAGGTATAAGGTGAAAGGAACCTTATGTACAATGATCATTGATACTAGAAGCTGTACTAATGCTTCATTTGTAATTGTGGTAGAGAGGTTAAAGCTGTTGACCACTTCTCACCCGCTGCCTTACAAGTTATACTGGCCTCATTACATGTCATGAAGTAGGTCATAGTACCTATCTCTATTGGTGCTTATCAAAACAAAGTGTTATGCGATGCGTTGCTATTAAATGCCTCACAAATTCTACTAGGTTAACCCTAGATGTTCGACTAAAGAGTAACTAATAATGGGTATAGGAATACTTGTTTGTTTGAGCATAAAGGAAATATGATCACCTTGAGTCTCTTGACCTCCAATCAGGTTAGAGATATGTAAGTCTAGCTGAGCCAAGCATAAAAGAAGAAGAGCTTCGTTATTATTGATAGTGATTCTTCCCAGAGGCTCATATCAACCTAAATTAAGGGGCATCCAATCTATTTATTCACTCTTAGTTCCCTTTTTACCGTATATCTAAGCTCCTATTAGGTTGTTCTTAAAGAATCAACTAGTTTGGGAGACCTAGTGAGCTAAATATATCTTACTAGTAGAGAATAACCCAACCAAAGTAGGTCAGATTAGCCTTAGTCAGCTCAAAGGAATTGCCCATAGCTCAGTAAGACTCGGTTAACCCCAAAGAATTCCAATTTGAACATATGGTGCGAACATTTAGGCTTCTTGTAGAAATAATTGCCTACAAACTACTATCACCCAATCAAGTCTACCAATATCGAGAAGTGGCCTTAAATTTAAAATTAACATACACATATATTTTGGAGTCAACGGTTACCAGATGGAAACAAAGTTGCAATTATAAATAGAGCTGGAGAACTTTATTAAGTTTTTTCTAGATACTTTACATGACTCAGTTACTTTTTACTTAGGCATCGAAATGGTAATGCCAAAGTCGTCCCATCACCCCTTTAACCTGACCTACATGCTATCTGTTTGGTGCTATCATCAATAATTTGGTGCTATCTGTTTCTTATAAACTTAATGGTGACTAAGACAAAATCGAAAGATAACAACACTTTAGGGGGGAGTAGTACCCTTCGATTAACTTAGGAGGAAAGATCATCGCAATAGCGTACCTTAAAGGTTCGTTGAGTAGAAATTCTTGATTAGCTTACTCAATTGTAAGAACAAAATTATGATAACTCACACATCGCACAGTTGGAAGCTTTATTCGCTAAGTTCGCTAAGGAAATCAAAGAAGTTCGGGCCAATAACCAAGAATTGAGACAAAAGCTTAGTGAACAAGATACTGCTTCTTCTACTACCCCTTCATTACAATAGGTAAGGGAAGAAATTGACTCACACGCTCGTGAAGAAGCAATGAGACAGCTATATGGCAAGGCTACCATGATAGATGACAATGCCCAACAGCAAAGGCAGAAGATACATACGAAGAAAGTATTTTAGTAGATGCTAATCCAAGCTCAAATAGTAGCATACACATAAACACATATAGAAGGGAAAATTGAACATTTGGCCACTCGTTTGCCTTAAAAAGCACTAGTAGACATGAGTTTACAAGATTTGGAGGATTACATCAAGAAGCTGGTGGTAGAAGAAACTTTTAAGAAAGAAGTAGATGCGAGGAGCATAAAGTCAAGCCTTTTCATTCAAGAAATAGTTGATGAGGTCCTCCCATTGATTTTACAATTACCCTAGTTCGCTACATCTAATGGGAAAACCATCCAAGTGACCACCTGAACACATTCCATGCATTGAAAGAGTTGTACGACTTGTTTGATGCGATTGCTTATAAATTTTTCTCTCCACTTGAAGGAAGTTTGCCAGCAATTGGTTTAATTGCCAGCAATTGCTTATAAATTTTTCTCTCTACCTCTTCCTTTGATTAATTGGTCGATGAATTCCGCCATTACTTCTTGGCTAGTAAACCTCCAACCAAGGATTCCTTACTTTTGACTTCGATCACACAAAAGCCTGGGGAAACTATCAGAGATTATGTGCATAGGTTTAACCAATTGATGATTAAGATTACCATTTGTGATAAAAGTGTAGCACTTCATGCTATCTATATAGAAGTTAAGGAGGATTCAGACTTCTTTAAGTCTCTTGCTAAGTAACCACCAACCTCATTAGATGACTTTAATAAGAGATTGAAGAAGTTTATCCATTAGGAAGATTAGATGCAAGCTTGGAGAGAGCTTGAAAAGGAAAAGTACGAAAGGTGGTCAAAGAAAGAGAGAAGGTTTATGAAAGATTGATTTAAGAAGAAGTTTGACATTTAAGATCAGCTGAGCTGACCTTGGGAGATCGGAAGAGGCCAAGTTCAACCTTTGCCACATATAACCCCTTGAGTCGACCTATGTTGGATATCTTAATGAAGTATACAACTAAGGTTTCTTAGCTTGGCTAAAGAAGATGAGCAATAATGCTGCGATAAAGAATTCTAACAAGTATTGTGACTTCCATGAAGATCAGGTCACAATATAGATGAGTGCATTCACTTGAAAATGTATTAGAAGATGCTGTCTAAAGAGGTTACTTAAGGAAGTTGGTAGCAAATCAGGAGGAAAGTATTGAATGACCCACTTAAAGAAGAAAGATCAAGTAACAACCTCGAGACACTAATACCCAACCTAATAATCCAGATTTGGTGGTCTAGAACAATGAAAGAGGAGACAACCAGGCTCTTAGAGGTGTTATTAATGTGATTTTTGGTGGACCAATGGAGGGAACACCTTGTTTGCATTAAACTTAACTGATGTGCAGGGAGATCATGTACTGAACTTGAGAAGGAAAAGGCACATAGTTGATGACATGATTATCTTTTCAAAGAAGGGTATACAGGGAGTTCAATTCCTTTATGATGATATATTGGTCATTAAGACAAGGGTAGTTGAGTTTGAAACTAGGAAAGTGATGATTGATATAAGAAGTTTCAATTACATCATCTTTAAGTATGCATTTGATCATATGTAACCCAAGCTTGAGAATTACAAAATGCAGACATATAAGTACAATTTGTATGGATTCAATAACTAACTAGTGAAAGTTCAAGGGGTAGTTACCCTGACCTTACAGATAAGGGATGATGAAAATGTTATGGAAAAGGAGATTGACTTTGTTATAGTAGATTGTCCTTCGCCCCTACAATGGGATAATGGGCTAACCTTCCATTAACGCTTTTAAAATTATAATATTGATGGCTCATCAGAAGGTGAAATTTCCAACTCCCATGGGGACGGGGACACAACATGGAGACTAGAAATTGGGTAGAGCTTTGTACTTAAAAGCTTTGAAGAGAGATTGGCCCTATAATGTACTAATAATCACCTGTAGATGAGAAGGGAACCATCGGAGGAAACATTGACCATACAGTTAAGTGATAATCTTAAGTACATTACTAAGGTTAGAGCTAACATGTTAACCGACCTCCAGAAAAGTGTTGTGCACTTTCTCTAATCTAATAGGGATATTTTTTCCTGGTCCCTATTTGATATGCTTAGATTCCTAAGGAGGTTATCATTCATAAGTTGAACATCTATTTGGTTGTAAAGGTTGTTTTGCAAAAGAAGAGGTATTTTGCCTTAGAGAGGCAAGTGACCACAGAGGAGGAAGTTTAAAAATTATTGAAGGCAAGCTTCATTAAGGAACAACCTTGTCTTACTTAGCTAGCAAACTATATCTTAGTCAAGAAGGTGAATGGAAAATGGAGGATGTGCACTAATTTTACAAACTTGAATAAGGCATGCCTAAAGGATTGTTTTCCTTTGCCCCATATAGACCAAATGGTCGACTTGACCTTGGGACATGCTCAGTTAAGATTCATGGATACTTTTTCTAGATATAACCAAATTAAGATGCATCCCTCTAATTAGGTACATATCTCTTTCATCACCAATTTTGGGACTTACTATTACAAAGTTATGCCATTCGGGTTGAAGAATGCGGGTGTTATATACTAAATGCTGGTCACAAAGATGTTTAAACCTCAAAAATATAGGAAGACTAAGGTTTATATGAATGATATGATTGTCAAAAGCAAGACCAACAAACATCTTGCCGATCTTTAAGAGACCTTCAACACACTTAGGAGACACAATATGAAGTAAAATCCTCATAAGCATGTATTTGAGGCATCTTCATGAAAGTTCTTAGGCTTTATGGTAACACAGCGTAGAATCGAAGCTAATCTTGAAAAGATTCAGCCATCCTAGTTATGGAGTCCCAAAGTCCATTAAAGAGGTTTAAAGGTTGACCAGTTGAGTAGCAGCATTAAACAAATTTGTTTCCAAAAGTGTAGAAAGATGTATTAAACTTTTTCATGTATAAAGAAATCCTTTCGAATTTTGTTGGACTCCTAAATGTGAGCAGGCTTTTAAGGCCTTAAAGGAGTTCTTAACCAAACCACCGATCTTATCAAAGCTAGTTGAGGGCAAAACTTTATACTTGTATCTATCGGTAAGTGATTGAACTCTCTCATTTGTATTAGTATGAGTGGAAGGACTGATACATAGGTAAGTATATTATGTTAGTCATGTTTTGCAAGGTTCAAAGTTACGCTATACCAAGTTAGAGAAGTTTGTCTTAGCTATTGTCATAACAGCTAAGAAAATCTAACCTTACTTTAAAGCTTACCAAGTCATTGTCCTAATTGATCAACCCTTAAAGCAAGCTCTACAAAAGCTCTCAGGTCGGATGGTGAAATATACTTTGGAACTTAGTGCTCTAAGGACTCAATACTAACCTAGAGAGGCCTACAAGACTCAAATTTTGGTAGATTTCATAGTTGAGATTATTGGAACTAAGAGACCTATTGTGGATAATGAGAAGCCAGCTTGGAAATTGTATGTTGATGGATCATCTACTTGTAAAGGGAGTAGGGTAGGTCTAATCTTAAAGGGCCCAATGGGAGCCCAAATTTCTTATGCTTTAAAGTTCATATTTCTAATCAACAATAATGAATCAGAGTACAGGCCACGTGTTTCGACATTTATTTTGACACCTAGTTAGTGGTTAATCAATTTAAGGATAACATCATGGCTAAAGACAAAAATATGATCAAATATCTATAGTTGGTAAAGGAGATTGATTCAGATTTTGAGACCTGGCAATTAATGAAGATTCCAATGATATAAAATTATGTGGCAAACAAGTTGTTTAAATTAGCTTGTATAGGTTTGCCAGATTGGGAGGAGAGAATTTTCATTGAATATTTGCTAGAAAAGAGCATGGAAAGGCAATCGACAAAATGTTCAGAGGTTTAGTAAGAGGTAGAGTATTATTGGATGGACCCAATTTTGGATTACGTGAAGGATGGTATTTTACCTCAAGATAGTAAACAGGCACGAAGACTTATGTATAAGGTTACCAATTTTACAATTATCGATGGGAAGCTATATAGGAGGGGGTTGATTATGCCCTATTTAAGATATTTGTGACCATCGAAAGCGGAACAAGTCCTCTCTTACCCGCATTCCAGAGTATATAGCAATCACATTATAGCTATGACCTTGTACGCCAAAGCTTTGTCCTTGGGATATTGGTAGCCCATAATGAAGAAAGATTCACTTCACCTAATCTAAACTTGTGACTGCTGTTAGAGAAATGCTCTAGTAGATAGGGCCCTGAGCTCATATTTGATTTGGAAAAACCAATCCTTAGCCTTTCACCCCATGAGGGTTGGACATACTTGGTCCATTTCCAAAAACCACTAAGCAAAGATAGTACATGATTGTTGCAATAGATTACTTTACAAAATGGGTCGAAGCTAAGGTGTTGGCTAGCATAATGGAGCAAAGTATTGAAACCTTTATGGTTAGCAATGTCCTAACTAGGTTTGGGCTACCTTATGCTATTATTATAGACAATGGGCCAATGACAAGTTTCATGAGTTTTGTGAAGCTATTGTAAATTAGACTATGCTATACATTTGCTGTATACCCTTAGAGTAATGGTTAGGCCAAGGTTGTAAACAAAGTTATTTTTCAAAGTTTGAAAAAGAGGGTAAGCTAAGCTGGCAGTAAATAGGTAGATGAACTAGCTAATGTTTTGTAGGGATATAGGACTACGTAAAAGACTTTGACAGGTCATGCTTTGTACCAGCTAGCCTTTAGGTTAAAAGCTGTATTG
The DNA here is from genome assembly GCA_024138015.1 of Lumnitzera littorea. Classification (NCBI taxonomy): domain Eukaryota; kingdom Viridiplantae; phylum Streptophyta; class Magnoliopsida; order Myrtales; family Combretaceae; genus Lumnitzera; species Lumnitzera littorea. The sequence continues at coordinate 86,460,564 of JAMXBB010000001.1, forward strand.
TCGATCAAACTCTAGGTAGAGAGTACAAGAGTTCGAGCTAATTTGGATACTATCCATGAAATTTAAGCATTAGCCAAAGCTCTTCTTACTGCTTGCCAATAGCATGCAACTTGGTACTATGACAAACATGTCAAGCATAAGTGCTTATGACCTAATAATTTGGTGTGTAGGAAATTGGAGGCATTAGGAGTAAAAGAATGTTAAGGGAAGTTAACCTTGCATGGCAAGACCCTGTTAGGGTAAAAGAAGTGATAGGGAATGGATATGCCTACAAGTTAGAAAGACTCCATGGACAACTTATTCCTTAGGCATGGAATGCTAATAAACTCATACCATATTTCAAATGATTGGCCTGTGACTAAAGATATGTTTGTTTGTTTGTCTGTCTTATTATATTGTTGTTTGTTTGTTTATAGTTATGTTTATAAGTGGACTTATTCTACGGACCTATTTGATTGTTCCTCCTTGTTACTAATGTCTTGTGTGTGGACAAAATTAAGGAGCTAACATTGTTCCTTTTCAATGCTTTACATAATGAAGTATTTAGTTATTTGATGTCGTTCAAATTTATACTATGCTTTGTTTTAATATAGTGTTCTTTGCAAAAGCATGAACAAAATCATAAATGATCAATATGATCTTCACTCGACCTCTCTGGTAAGGAAGAACTCAAAAGGTCTCTAAACCCCACTAAAGGGTGACAAGCAAATCTTAAAGCACTAAATCCCTAAGTCTTACACTTAAAGGATGATAAGAAAAGGATATCTATAAGTCTTTAAGTTTAGAAGTAATTTGGATGACAAGATACAAGAGCCTTAAGCTATTTTAAGAGTGATGGACATAATAGCTATATATCTTCACAAAGGATGACAAGCTATTTGCAAACCCCTAAGTCATCAATTGATGTTAGGTGTAATACTTTAAGTCTACTAAATAGATGATGAGTCATCTAAAAGTCTTAAAATATGGGCACAATGTTCTAAGCCTAGTTGATAGATAAGTATATTACTATTCTTGGAAGCTCCTGAACTACTAAAGTACAGGCACAATGTTCTAAGTCCTATAGTAAACAAGGACAACAAGCTAAACAAAAGCCTAAATCATGTAACAGCAATTAAAAGGGCTTATGAATATCATAGAGCAAATGCATTGTAAAGATTGACTAACAAACACATAAACATAATATAACCTAAGTATAACCTAAAGTTGAAATAAAAAAGTAAGAGGGTCCCTCAAAGACCTAAGTAAAAGTTTGACAAATAATAATTACATTAGATAAGAGTAGCATCTCGACCTAAGAATAGTTCTAAAGTAAAAGCTAAATGGATAGAAAAACGATTAACTTTTTAAAGCTTAGTCGGCAGCAAAAGTTTGGTTTTTAAGGGCTTGGTTAGAGTTAGGTTAGGGATTAGGAGCAGGAGCTTTAGTGACCTCAAGAGCATCATACACTTCTTGAGTGTCAGCAAGGTCAACTACGGGGGTGTTAGCACCTTCATTTGGTTAGACTTTGACTCCATTGGCATGGACCTCATTAGTAAGAGCTTCTTTTTCATGACCTCATCTAGCAAAGTCTAGACAACTCAAGTTGTAATCAAGATGGTAGATAAAGACCTCATCTCAAGTCAAATTCACCCTATTGAGCATCTTCTACGACATCAAGCTTTTATACTTTTGCTCTCTTAAATGTCCTGACATGCCTCATCATAAGCCTTCTAATAATTTAAACTTTGCCCCTTCTTTAGGTTAACCATTTTGATTTTTAGCTCTTCATACGAACTCTACAAGTAGATGATTTCCTCACTATGTTTGCTCTTGAGAGTTTCCACCTCACTTTATCCCTCTTATAGATCCTATACTACTTGAGAACTCTTCTTTTGTTGTTCAACTAGAACTGCTTCTTTTTCTTCCTTGGATTTAGCCTCCTTCTCTACCTTTTCCTTCTAACTCTTAACTTTGTCGTCTAATTTCACGTTCTCTAAACCCCATTTCTCTTGGAATTTTTTTAGTTACTCGATCTCAACATGGGCAACTTAGTTTTTGGCATCTTTGGTAATCTAGAAAAGAAAGAGGCCACTAAACTAAACAAATTAAAGAAGTGGAAAGGTATGAGGTGAGAAGCTTGTAGCTTTCTTCTCTTCGTTCGGGGCTTCAACAACCATCTTCAAGTATTGGGAATTCTAAAAAATAAAAGTTTAATGAGATGATGACCTACAAATTTTACTTATGAGTGATTAAAAGAGCCTTATGTCATAGATTTTTGAAGTAGCCAGTTGTAATAGACTATTAGAACCAAAATTCTGATAGAATTTAACAATGTTTGTTAGAGGTTAAACATCATTTGGAAGACAAGTGCCTCCTATAAACTGACCATTTCCTAAGGTATGGTTGGCTGTGGTGACATTCCAATAAGGAAAGAATTGTAGAACATCTTTGTTCTCTTTTCTAGAAGGAGTCAGAGAACTTAGTATGCTAGAAGGGACCTCTTGACCTTCTTTAGGTCCTTGGAGCTACCATTAATCTTATTATTTTTCTTCCTACCTTCGTTGAGAGATTTCCCCTTAGTTGGGTCCTTATCCAAAGGTGGGAAGTCATGGGTGTTAAGACGCTTCCTCAGCTTGGTAGCTACAAAGACCTTCCTTTTGGTAGTTGTTTTTGCTTGATGAGTTTCCTTTGTGATCTTAGAAGTGGTAGATTTCATGAGTGGCTTTCTAAATAGCTTAACAGGAGCTTGCTTTTCAAAGACCATCTTGGAATCTTCCTTCTTCTTCAAGCTATCAGCCTTTAGTTGAGTAAACAAATCCCTCGAGTCATAATCTTTGAGTTGCTTATCTGTAGTGAAATACTTAGAAATTAGGTGGGAAAAACATTAAAAAATAAATAAAATGAATTTAAGATACCGTATCAGGCACGAGCAAGGACGATCACTCAATTGTTGAAGTAGATGCAAAGGTCCCTCCTCTAATGAGCCCCACTTAGCATGACAAGACCACGAATGGCTTGTACCTTACTCAATGACAGTAGTTTCATTAATGTCCCCTCCTTAAGTGGCGCTGGCACCCTCAAACACTCTTACCTCATCCTTAGGGAAGATCGAGGCACTATAAGAATACTTAAAAATGATGGTATCCGCATCTCAAAGGAAGCAATTGTGGTTATAAGCCTTCATTATGGTATCATATGCCTGCTTGTCAGTAGGAAGCAACCGGTTGATATAAGATTGCCTGATTGACTTAACTACTACCCATTTCTTCTTCTAGTCATGAATGGAAGATTCTAACCCTATTAGGAATTTCATGGTCGGGCACATATGTAGAACCAACCATCACCGTTCTTTAGTGTGAAAAAGTAGTAGAATAAGGTCACAGTGGCCTTAACTTCTAGGTCTTCGCAAATGCACTCAAAGGTCACTAACAATCTATATAATTTGAGGTTATCATTGATGGGCAAATATGGTGGTATGTAAAGAAAGATTTCTGAAAAAGAGAGAAAGGAAACCTTAAACTAACCTCAAAGTATTTCTCAAAAAGGGAAAATTTTGAATCTCCAAGTGCAGTAATTTGCTCCTTCAGTTGGGTTCTTTCTATCCTGTAATCTTAGGGGGCATAATGAAAGATAAGCCTCAAAGCATTAAACTTCTATTTAGTCATTTTGCTAACAACTCTGTTGCAGCTCATGTCATATTCAATACCTTAGTACAGTGGAGTCACCTATAAGTTTCCCTTATTATCCGGTATATATTCATTAAAAGGGAGTTTTCTGATCTTCTATGACTTGAGAACTCGAATTCTAACTAAAGTTGTTAGCCTAGACAAGTCCTAGGGGTAGTCATCATCATCGGAGCTTGCTATGCTTATGGGTTCTTCATAAAGAGAAGAATTGCCTACTTGGTGCATGGTGGATAGTTCGTAGCTTCATTGCAAAGTGCACATTGAGTCGTCAGATTCAATGGTCGACATGTTTACCTTAGTGATATAGTCGAAAAGAAAAAAGAGTGATTAAAGATGGAGTAATACACAGAACAAACAAAGAGAAAGTTGAGAAGTAAAATGACATAAAGTAACGAAAGAATGGGAAATGAATATGAGAAGGAAAAAAGGGTATGTAAATGAAAAAAAAAAATGATGGAAGAAGTTACGGTTTTTGGAATCCGTATAGATTGTAGTTAACAATTAGCATAAGCCATTCAATTGTACATAACTGTTGTGGATTTGACAAACCACATTGAATTGTCGTAGTGAGGGTGATAGGAATTAACCCCTTAGACCAATCACAAGAAGCGGAGCTAGAGGCCTTTAAGGGCTTGTATGAAAAATATTAGCTCTAAGCCATAGCCGAGATGGGGACCCCTTTTCTAATCTGACCTCTTGCCAACTTGTCTCTCAAATTCTTACGTGTGTCCAATATGCTCCTGCTTAATTGCAAAGTCCTTATCTAGAAGGTAACCCAAGAAAGGCTAACCAAGTTGAGCTCTTTAACTGACCATTGGCACCTGACTCCAATTCAGCTGACTTCTTAACTAGACTGATTCGCTCCTGACCTAATCTAGATCAGGTTAGCCCCTAACTACCAACATTCCTTGTTTCTGTCTATGTTGTATCATACTCCTAATGTCTAGCTATCAAGCGATACGTATCTTTTAACACAACATTCCAAAATGATTCTTTCTTTTTCATACTGAATATTCTTTGTCCTTTTTACCCCTCTTTAGTATGATTCATGTAATGTGATTGTAAAATATCCTTTTGTCTTTTCATACATGTAAAATAACCCTAATGGGTAAACATATAAACCCCCACTTTCTTTGTACACAGAATCATATCCTTTTCAATATAGAAATTACTCATTTGAGCAACCTTAGTGTTCTCATTATTCAACACTTATCTATTCCCTTTATTTACTCCTAACTCCTTTTCCACCATATTTTTAAGCTCCTATTAGGCCATTCCTAAAGAATCAACTAACTCAGGAGAGCTAGCAAGCTAAATATATTTGAGCAGCATAGAATAACCCAACCAAAGTAGGATTAGCATTAGTCAGCTTGAAGGAATTGCCCGTAGCTCTGTAAGACTTGATCAACCCCAAATTTGAACTTATGGCACGAACCATTAGGCTTCCTGTAGAAATAATGGCTTACCAGCTGTGATCACTCAAGCCAAGTCTCCCAATATCGGGAAGTGGTCTTAAATTCAAACCTAGCACACATATATTTATTTTGGAGGCAGCAGTTACTAGATAAAAATAGATCTGCGGCTATAAATAGAGCTTAGAGGACTTTAGTAAGTTTTTTTTCAACTCTTTACGTGACTCACTTACTTTCTCTTTCTTTCATTTAATTCCTTGAATTGACTTAAGAATTAGAGTGGCAATGTCAAAGTTGCTTTGACATCCTATATCCTAACCTTTTTTTCTTTTTGCTAGGTTATCTCTCACTAAGTGTCTTACCATTTTTCAACACTAGTTTTTGCCATCAATAGTTATATCCCTAGCTAAATTGTCATGAGGGTTAAGGTTAGATACCTTAACCTTCTCATTGATCTAAAGATTGTTGAAGATAAAGGAATAGAAGGAAGAGCTGCCTGCCAAGGCATAGAAGATTATTGATGAGTTCATGGATTTGTCTTAAAGAACTACTAAAGGGACTATCTCCCTTTCGAGGCATTGAACATGTCATTGATTTACAATAAGGGGCCTCCCCTACTAAATAAGCTTGCATATAGATTGAATTAGCAGCAAGTTGCTAAGTGCCAAAGATAGGTCAATGAGTTAATCAAGAGAGGTTATGTTTATGGGAGCTCAAGTCCACGTGTTGTTCCTACCCTACTAGCATCAAAGAAGGATGGACCATGGCGGATGTATGTAAATAGTTGAGCTATCAATAAGATTACTATCAAATATATACACCCAATTTTGATGCTAGATGACATGTTAGATGAACTACATGGGGCAAAAGTGTTCTCCAAAATTGATCTAAAAGTCAAGCTACCATCAAATTAGAAAGTAGCTTGGAGATGAGTAGAAGACTGCATGCAAGAGAAGGCATAGATTGTAAGAATGGGTAGTGATGCCTTTTTGGTCTATCTAATACCTCGAGCACATATATGAATTGATGAATCACGTGCTTTGTGATCTGATTGGGAAGTTTATGGTCATCTACTTCGGCAACATACTAGTATATAGCTTCAAGCTAACGATCCATTATGAGAATCTCTTAGCTATCTTCAATGTACTCCAATTTGATGAACTTTATGGGAACATAAAGAATTATGATTTATGTCTACCTAAGGTTATCTTGCTTAGATTTGTTGTGAGAGGAGGTGGAGTGAGAGTAGATGAGGAGAAAGTCTAAGTTGTCTTAGAATGGCCAATGTCGACCTACTCTGCTGATTTCGTAGTTTTCCTAGACTAGTTTTGTTCTATCATTGCTTCATTAAGAATTTCAGTACCATTGTGATTCCATTGACCAAATTTACCAAGAAGAATGTGGAGTTCACATTAAGAAAGAGAGAGTAGAAGAGTTTTGAAGAAGTGAAAGAGAAGTTAACTTCTACTCCTTGTCTTTGCTCTCCTAGATTTTGAGAGGGCTTTCGAGTTGGAGTGCAACATGTTACGAGTTGGTATAGGTGTTGTACTAATTCAAGAAGGTTGACCTGTCGCCTACTCTAGTGAGAAGCTTGGAGCTTCCCTTAACTACTCTGCTTGTGACAAGGAGTTCTACTCCTTCTACTCCTTGATTTGAGCTCTAACTATTTGGCAATACTACTTGTTGCCTAAAGAATTCATCAATTACAAATATCATGATTCGTTAAGATACTTAAAGAGCTACCTAAAGTTGTTGAAGAGAAAGGCAAAGTAAGTTGAGTTCATGAAAGGATTTTCATGTGGTAAAGCATAAGAGAGGGTTAACCAATGAGTCGGCAACGCTCTATCCATAAGGCATTTTCTCTTGACTAACTTATAGACCAAACTTTTTAGATTCTTAATAATCAAAGATTTATATGTTTAGAACCTACACTTTGGTCCAATTGTTGTCAGATGTTGCAAGGGATGAATTGTTGATGATTAGTCCTTGGAGGACGGATATTTATTCAAGAGTGGAAACTTATGTATTTCAACCTGCTCTATGAAGGAACTCTTTAGTATGCAAGGTGCATAGAGGAGGATTGATTGTCTACTACAGCAAAAAAGCAAACGTATGAGCTATTAAAGTCCAAATTATTTTGGTTTGGGATGATGAAGGATGTACATCAATTGCTTAAATGATGTGCTATATGTAAGAAGGGTAAGAGCTAAGTTGAGCAAGGCTAGTACTTGCCCTTACCTATCTCGCTTAAACCATGGACAGTGAATTACATGGACTTTGTCTTTAGTTTTCAAAGGACATTGCATGGAAAGGATTCCATCATGTTCGTAGTGGATAGGTTCAACAAAATGGCATGCTTCATCTAGCCAAAAGACTAACGATGCTGTTAATATTGCTTCTTTGTTCTTGTAGGAGGTCGTCAAGATGTGTAGTGTGCCTAAGACTATAGTATCATCAAGATTCTATGTTTTTAAGCCACTTCTAAAAGACCTTATAGAGACACCTTGGAATTAAGCTTCCAAAGTATATCATGCCTCAGACCAAGGTTGTCAACCAAACACTTAGTTCATTTGCTCCAGGTCATAGTAGGAAGGAACTTAGCATATTGGAACTTATGTCCACCTATTGTAGAATTCACTTACAATAGATTGTGTGATAGGTAAGTCTCAATTCAAAATAATGTATGGGTTCAATCCTAACCTCCCTTTTGATAATGTAACCTTGCTCAGCCACTATGAAAACTGAGATGCTATTGACCAATTTGAGGCCTTGAAGATCATGCATTAGGAGGTGACCGAACACCTAACCAAAGTTGTAGCTAAGGTTGAGCAAAAGGGTTAAGGAAGAAAGGCTAAAGAGTTCAAGCTCCATGACATTATGTGGATTCATTTCAGTAAAGATAGATTCCCCAACTTAAGGAAAAGTAAGTTATCACCCAAAGTAGATAGGTCATTTATGGCTATTGAAAAATCAATCAGAACGGCTACTAATTGGAGTTGCCAGAAGGGTGTGGAGTGTCCATTTCCTTTAACATAACCAACTTGAGCTTGTATGTCTTTGAGGATGTCCATGAAGGGAACCAACCAAATTTGGTCCGAAATCTCAAGCAGAATAAAGGGGACGATAGAAATTAGATTAGAGGACCACTCACTCGATCTCAAGCTCGAGGACTGGTAGTCTGCTATGCTTTCTACTAGCAGCCATTGCAGAAGAGACCAAACTCCTTTAAATTACTAACCTACCTAGATACTCGAGCCCTTGCCAGTACTATACTATCTCTCAAGTAAAGGAGAGCTATCCATATATCGACCTGATCAAGATTGGCTCAGCAAATGACACCTTAGCTCGATTATAATGTCTCTAAGTTACCTGCTTAGAATGCCAACCATATTGCCAAGCTGATCGATAACCTTTTCTCTACCTAGAAACTAGTTCACCATGCTAGAGCTTGCAATCCATTGAATAACATGTGTCTTTTGCTTTCTTTGACATTGTACCATATACCATGCACATATTATCCTATTTATTATCATTTTCATCCCTATACATGCATTATTTATTAATTTTAGCCTAAAATCTTTTTGGTAAATGTACTTAACTTGGGAGTTTTCCTAAATAGAATGTATATATATATGTGTGCGTGTGTGCGCGCGCACATTTTTAAAATACTTGAAATCAGTTAATAAGTATTTACTTATTGTCTTCTGCATTGTCCTTGTTTGCATGTGAGCTTAGCCTAGCTACTCTAAGTTTAAGTCCACTCTTATCTAACCTTAAAGCAACATTAGTGGTCATTGTCCCTAGGATTAGTATTTGTGTGTCATGTTGGATGCTAACTTAGGTCCATATGCATTTTTACGGTGCGTCATTTGTAAACTCTACTTTTAGCAGGCTTATGATTTGACTAAGAGTAGTTTCCAAATGTTCCCAAGGATCAATGAAACTAAGAACTTAAATTTACATTTAGAAACAAATTAAATTTTTCCAATTCAAAAACCAATTATCGATAAAACTTGAGTTTAAAGAACTACGAGTTCTAAAGTTACTTAAGACCCTAAACCCTAAAACAATTAAGGACTTTTAACCTTAAGTGACTAATCAATAATTTAATTTGAATAATTTCATTCAACTTTAGAAAATTTCACAATTTTATAAGAATCGAATCATAAATTACAAAATAATGCAAAATGAAAATCTTAAAACAATTTCCTATAAGACCATATCCTTATCTTTATATCTAAGCCTTACATATAAATAAGTAAACCAACCAATTACCTTAGATGACTTATCAATTGAAAGTTGGAATTATTTATCAATTGATAACTTATCAAAATCTAGTGATAAGACACTTTCCTTATCACCATCACCCCTTCGCTTATACTATATATGGATAAATTTTCACAAGATTTCACATGCTTAACTTTATTAAATGAGAGAAGACAATTCCATGCCTTAAAGGGCACTCCATGGTTAGTTTAAACAAGAAGGAGAGGAGGGCCATGCAAGTATGATAAGTATATTAAGCTTAAAACTTAAAACCAAGTTTAAAACTTCCAAAATGGGCCTCAAATGTTAAATTCAACCACCCTTAAATTTTTTACCAGCAACTTGACACATCCATAAGAGTTGTTTTAAGACTTTCAAGAAGCCCACAAAACCCTTTCTAAGCTCGAGAAAGTGACCATCTTTGAGTTGAACCAAAAATAAGCCCATTTGATAACTTAAGCCTATTAAAGAGCCCATGAAGTGGTTGTTAGCTTTAGGAGTATAAATTAAAGTTGTAAATTTGACCTTAAGGAGTATTTTGAGCTTAAGATAAAATCTTAAGACCAAGCCCAAAGGATTTTTCAAGTTACCAAAAAACCTATTTACCAAACAAGGCCCAAAAGCACTCCAAAACGTGAGGATCGCTACTGTTCTGACCCATGGATAGATTTACGTAGGTCATTTCGAAAATCTAACTTCACCACGTTAAAGTACACTTGAAAATGATGAAGATTGACTATAAGATCATAAAAATCGAATTTAAAATGAAAAAAGTTATACGCGATTGAACTTTTAAGTAAAAAACCAGGAAAAGATACAAAAACTAGTTAAGAGTATAACTTAAGAGATTTTAGCTTAGTATCCTAAGTTTATATCAATTCCTTATAATATTATGATTTCGATGATCAGGGTACACCGTGTATGGAGATGACTTGCCCCCGGATTACTTTGACTGACCACATGGTCGAGTGAGTAAATTCGTGATGACTCTTTAGTTGATTTTGCTTATAGAATAAATGCACCTAAACTTATATATATAAATTTGGATACTTGTGGGATATGGGAAATGCATGTGTATGAATTTGTGGATGAATGCGATGGCTTGTTAATTATATAATAATGGAAATTGTTTGTAATAATTTATATGTACAATTGTATGGAATGAAATTGTCTGATTACCTTGAAAATCAAGTTAATCACTTATATGATTAAGAAATTAAAATGAATCATGCATTCCTTATATTGCATTCGGATAACACTGATTGCCACTTCACGCAGAAGATGAGAAGAGACTCATAAGAGGACGAGCCTCCTATAGGATTGGGCACTAGCTATGTCATCATTTTTATTGAGTCTTTGTCCTAAGCTAATGGGCTTACTAGGTGTCAGGAGACACCAACTGTTGGCGAGGGGCCGTGTCTTGTGACTTCTGCTTAGGGCATGTGTTTGTAGATTACGAAGGCCACCATACCGCTAAACTTGGGATTTTAAAAGTATGATTTGTTATTCGATAAAGAAAGTATATACAAATATAAATATATTTTTACAATTTTGTTTTGGCTTAAGAACAATAGTGCAAGTGAAATAAAACCCAAGGTCTAGAACCCAGATTTTGGTTTGGGTAGGTTAATTATCTCCAAACCTCAACTACAGGAGGTGTAATTCTGAGTTATATGCAATTCTTAGGTCGCTGCATACGTTGTTTGGCATACTGATTGTTTATGCATTCATATGATTATGCATCTAATAAATTTCTACCATATGGTACTGATGAGGTTATTTATCTTACTAAATTTAAGCTTACACCTCGATAAATTTCTTTTGATGTAGGAAAATCTCTTCTCTAATCCAGACCGAGGCATGCCTGTGATAAGTCTCATGTAGAGATGGGTTGGAGCGATCAGAGAGCGAAGAGGAAATTTTGTACTAGATTTGTAGATAACTAGTTACTTCTATATTTTTGTTTATAACATAGATTAAAATTTCTAATACAGTTCCCTTATGAACTGCATTTGTTTGTAATATTCTTTTGGTGTGAATCTTACGAGTCTACACGATTAGTTAATTTATACTATGGAAGTAATCTTAGTTAAATTGCTCTATATTACTTATCTATAGACCTAGTAGTAACGTATAGTGGAAGGAACCTTGTGTGTTGTATAAAAGGCCTGCGATCAATAAGGGGGTTGATAGTAGACTTTTGTACAGTACACGGCGACCTACCATAATAATGATACTGTTGGGTCGTGATATCATGTCTATAGGATTAGTGCGTAGATTTGCTCGAACCATCGAATACCATTTATTGTTCGAACCATCTTACGGTTTAAACCTATCCCCTATTTTGTCGATTGTTGCCATTCGTATCTTCATACATGAATCTACATCTAATACATTTAGGAGGATCACTATGAGTATATGTATCACAGTTAAGTTAAGGAAGTATGCATCATTAGGGAGAATGTGTTGTATGAAGGGATACATTTGTGTGGTTGAAACCATATCCAACCCGAAATCTTAAGGTATTAAGTTATGGGTCTTCTCCACTTATATATCCTTTATTTAACTCTTATTTTTCCAATGTAGAATTTTCTTTTTTACCTACTTACATTGCATCCCAACAATCTCTCCATCAAGCATGAGTCTCTTCCACATGTGGCTATACGATTTGCTTCATCTCAAACGGAAACCTCTTGCAACCTCATCAAGAGCTTGTAGATTGACTTCACTAAGTTAACCTTGTAAACAGCTTGTAGCCTTCCTTGTTCACCTTGCATAATAGGCTTCACCCAAGTTACCTTTACATAACTCTTTTATCCATACAGAATGGTCATCTATGGGAGCTAAATCATTGCATTCATTTCGTTTTTGTTCCGATTGAAGAATGACTCTAATAATACTTTTTGAGTTAAGGGAGTGTGCATCACTGAGAAGAAAGAGCCTTCTAAAGAAACACATATGTGGACTTGATACCATATCTAATCCAAATCCTTAATGTATTAGGTTATGGGTCTTCTCTGCTTATATATTCTTCAATTAACTCTTACCTTTTCGATGTAAGATTTCCTTTCTTTTTTTTTTTTTTTCACCTAATCACACTTGTTGAGTGAAGGGAGTATACATCACTAAGGAGAATGGGCCTTGTAAAGGAAAAAATTTATAGGCTTGACACCATATCCAATCCCAAACCTTAAGGTATTAGGTCATGATTCTTCTCCACTTACATATCATTTACTTAACTCTAATACTTCCAATATATGATTTTCTTTTTTTTTTTTCCTCCTACCTACCCACACTTGTATCCCAATTATCTCCCTCTCAAGCATTAGTCTCTTCCACTTTAGGCTTATGATTTTCTCCCCTTCAAGCAAAAACCTCTAATAGCCTCATCAAGAGCTTGTAAATTGATTCTACTAAGTCTACATCATATGCAACCTACAACCCACCTCAGTCACCCTACATTAAGGGCATCACATGAGTCATCACTACACAACTTTTCTTTCCAAATGAAATGTCCATCCGTAAGATCTAAACCATTGCATTCATTCCATTTCTGTCCCAACTAGACCATCGACTTTGATACCATTCATTGAGTTAAGGGAGTATGCATAGAGGAGAGTGTGCCTTGTAAAGGAATACATTTATAGATTTGACACCTTATCTAACTTCTCTACTTATATATCCCTCTTCTAACTTTTGTCTTTCCAATGTGGAATTTTATTTTATTTTTTTCACATACTCATACTTATATCCCAATAATTAAATGATGACATAATAAGCTCAATGGAATTGTTCTTGTTTGTCATGTATTATGACGTAATGGAAATAGGGACTCTAGGCATGATGATTTATGGAATATGCTTTATATCTTCTTAAAAAAAAAAATATTAAGATGGATCGGTGGAAGAAATGTTTAGATAACCTGAAGGAGTGGCTAATGGTTGATATGAAGACTCAAGCAACTAATAGTGTTGGAATGGAAAGATCTTTTCATAAAAGATCATATTTTAACTAATAAAATCGTTTTAGTGTGCATGTTAAGGCTTTATACCCTTCTTGTCTATGTACAAACTTAGGAAAACACACTCTACACATCTTGGCTCAAATTTATCCTTATTAGGAGGAATACCTTTTAGGCTTTAGAAATAAAATACAAACACCTTATTCTTTTTAAATGATCATATAAGTTTTTTTTTTTTTTCCCTTTTTTCCCTCTAGACAAAGCTTCATGAGGGGATTTTCAAACTCAATATGGAGATAAGCATTTTGTTTATAATATATGCAGATGAAGAATGCATTCTCTACAAAAGTATTGGCAAATTTATATATAATCTAAGTGCTCTTTTAGTATTAAAGAGATGTTTATGTTTATGCTTTATCCTCCTATTTTGTCATAGTGTACAGGACATGATGCATTTATGTTAGATTATCGAACATGAATTAACATGTCTGATATGAAAATTTTGGAAGAAATGGCAAATAACTCTCCTAAACTTTGACTTAGGTGTGAATTGATCCTTAAAACTTTCAAAATGTGGGTTTTGATCTCCTAAACTTTGACAAGTTGGCAATATAAAGGACGTTTCCTTTTTTAGATAAAAAAGATCACATTATAGTCAAAATTTAAGGAGGTTTAAATTATATTTTGACAAGTTTGGGAGTGTTTGTATACTAAAATCATAATTTACGGGGTTAAGTCTCAACTTATGAGGATTGTTTTCCAATTTATCAAAATTTAGAGAGTCAAAAACTATACTTTAAAAATTTAAGAGATCAATCTGTATTTAAGTCAAAATTTAGGAGTGTTATTTATATTTTTCTCAAAATTTTGCTCTATTATTAGATATGGCGATTTGGAATGAAATCAATCCTTTTTGTATGACTCTATAGAATGTGTATAAGACATATGCGTGATACAGAATTCCATAATTCACAACTCTTCTAATTCATCTTATCAACTTTGTCTTAGCCCATCCAAAAAAATAAAAATAAATAAGTAATCTCAAAATTTGATGATTAGCAATTTGTTTAGAAAGCTTATTTGGAATAGACACAAGTTGAGACTTGTTATCAAGCAAATAAGCCGAAGTACGTGTACAATCATTTAGTCAAGTAAAGAAATACAAGGAATAAAGCGAATAGGATAATTCCTAAATATCAATATCTAATAACTTGAAAACATGTAATGAAATATGAACACCTCTAGTGAAATGAAGCCGATGTGTTTCGGCTTCATGACATTTTACACAAATATAATCACTTTTACCAATATCTACATGCTGCGACTTTGACAAAGAAGAATGACCTTATCATTTATGAATCAAAAGAAGAAAGCTTGTTTTATTACAAAAAAAGACTACCATATGAAGACTCTTGTTGTGCATAATCTCAAGAAGAAAAACTTCCAATGGCTTCAGACTTCATAACATACAAATGTCTTCACCATTGCTATGCAACTGCTATTTTTCGGGTCTTGAAATTTGACTGAAAAGGAATTAAGTATGTTATCAACTTATTATCACTTAAGACTTTATGAACTTAACAACAAGTTGTGTGTGAAATCCAGTGCGAAGAACAAATTATGGAGAGTTAGGCGTAAATTTATGTGTGTGAAACTTATAGAATACACAGCTTAATTGAAATTAGTTTAGGCAAGGATTGAATATCAAAAAGCAAGTATTAAAATGGTGTAATGTGATTATTGAGCAACGTTGTACGTTTGAAAAAAAAAAAAAATCAAGAAAGTTAGAAACCTTTTCCATTTTTACTTCCTAATTTGTTAGAATTTAATCTCCTTACTTAAAGTGGAGAATATGATGTATATCCAAGTAAAGAAAATTTACTAGTTTATGGGAATTGAATTTCGACTGTTTATGAGATAAATGATACATCTTTAATTTGAAAGGCAATTAAATGAATTCAATTTCAAGAAGTTAGAAGTGCGACAAGAAAACTAGTTTATTGTGTTTTAATATTATAGAAAATATAAACACAATATTATGAAATAATTATTCCCGGTGATAAATTTATGAAAAGTAAATAATAAAATATAAATTACTTGATTGCTCCAGGTAATAGATGTTCCCAAGAAATAATTTTTGTGTTTCCTATTTATTTTTCCTTATGGAAAGAGAAGGGGGCTTCGATATATATATATATATATATATATATATATATATATAGACACACACACATACATACATACATATACATATATATATATATATTTTTGAGTAAGAAAGGGGGGCTTAGATATTGATATAATTCTACATGAATATATATATTTTCTTCTTGCTTTTTCCCTACATGTACCTATGCTATCCATGAAATGTATTCCCAAGCAAAAGCATATACAGATACAAACACGACGCCTAGGAACTTATATTTGTTATTTTTATTTTTATGTCTAAATGGTATCATCACCAAAATCTGATATACCTACATGATAACGATAATAAATCTATATGTAAACTCATGCAACCTGCTAAAATAATTTATTGGTAGATATTCGTTTAAAATTTTTTTTTTCTTCTTTTGCAAACTTATTTAATTTATCATTATTTGGACGTCACCATCTAGGATCGCAGAATTTGATCCTTTGTGTTATGGAAAGGACAAACATGCATATTTAAGTTTATACTAAAAGTCTTCGTATAAATTATCTATTTATTATTATAATTATAGTTTATCTTTTGTATATATAAATAAAATAATTTTGTCAACATATGTAGCTACAGTAAGTATAATATACTCGGTAAAAGAAAATTTCAAACTGTTTCAAGAAACAATTATGGGAATAAAAGTCAATTCATTAGTTACTGTTAAATATATAAAAAAAAAAAATCGAAAAGGAAGGAGAACCATTTATTGAGAGACAAAATATTAATGCAATTTTCAAATAAAATGAAAATTTTAAGAATTAAACTCATGATCTTATATTTTGTTAGGATCTCGCATAGCTTGCTTATATGAACAAGAAAAACGTAATCGTATTTAGTTCAAGTCAAACACGAAGTCCCAGAAATTTAAGAGAGAAGGAGAAAGACCTTTAGAATAATAATTCTTGAATTTGATTATGAATAGAATGATGATTCTTTGACTTTTACAAATATTATTTATAATATTTTCTATAGTAACTAATTTCCTAATAAACTTTATTAGTTACAACTATTTATTATTTTACTTAACTAACTAACCTTGATAACTACAACTATTCACTAACTTGACTCATAAATATCTAAAATTATAACTTATTGCGAGTATATACATTTAACTGCATTAGACTATCTAAAAGCATTATTAAGTTTGTTCTTTAAAATATAAAAATAATGTGTTTTTATCCTTTGATAAATAATAGTAGTTGATTTTTCTTTTCTTTTCTTTTCCTTTTTTTTTTCTTTCCTTAGGAAGGTTAGGGCGCTTTCTAGCCCTACTTTCTAGCACTTATTGCACATTCTAAAAAAGAAGCATATAAAAAGGTAAACATTTTTTTTTCCAACTATGGAAAAGGAGAATTCAAACCTAATAGGAAAATAGTGGTAATACTATTAGACTACCACAACCTTGATAAAGATTTTCTATTTAATTTATTAATAAATACCTTGACTTAATAATGTTTTCCTTTAATAATTTCTATACTCCCAACTTGAACACATCAAGAAAATTGTTTCATTATCTTGTGAAACGGATTATATTATAAGGTTCTAGAATCTACTGAATACGAGTTATACATATATTTGGCCAACCATACTATTTATAATATTGTGTGACCTTATTCAACAAAAGATTAGATTAGTGGTTGCTAGATGATTGTTCTTTTATTTTTATACTTTTTTAATTTCTCCTCAACGGCTAGATGATTATTTGACTATCTAACCACTCTTATTTAAATAAGATTGAGTGATATTTATTTAGTATGACAATTGAAAATGCATTAAATCATAATATATATTCAAATTGTACAAGATCAATTATAGAGCTTGAAAATATAATAAATTTTTGTCAAAAATAATTAAAAAAAAAAAGGTGATAAAGTGCAACAGATGCAAATCATGATGTTTAGGATGTGAGAAAGAGTTAGATTTACATATAAATCATGATATATGACTTGGTTGAGTTTAGGGACCTTTGTAAGGTTGTAAGAAAGTAAAAGATTATAAAATATCAAAATTTATAGTGAAAATTGATGCTGTGAAAGTGATTAATCTCCTCATAGAAGTGCATTTTTTATTCTACGGTCGCCAGCATACTGTCTTTATATCGTCAGACCCTCCTCCAACACTTTAAAGAGTATAAAGTTCACCATATATGTAAAGAAATTAATAAGTATACCGATCATTTGGTAAAACTGGCACACGATATGCAGCAAATTGAGGTGCTGTTCTTGGACAATGCTCCTCCAAATCTTAAAGCTATTGTTGTAAAAGACACATCAGACTTTATTATCTTCAGAATGTTTTTATTTTAAACTGTTAATTTTAGTTTTCGTTTTTAATCAGAAAACAAGTACCTTGCACCGATTAACAAATTTTTTTTTTCCTTTATCTCTAATGTTTTTAAGTTCCAAGAACTTTCTTAGTCCCCATTTTATGTCTTAGGTATATATTAAACGATTTCAATATTATTACAAAATCAACTCTATTAGTACAAAACAACATCTCATCTTTCCATTAAATAACTGTCTGTCTACTAACTTTCTACTTATCCACTACAAATCTCTCCATTCGTGCACGTATCATATAATGCACACCTACTAGTATAATATAAACCGTGTGAAAGGAGGTTGCTACTGCTAAGTAAGCCTAGACGACATCTATTTTGGGCTTCGATAATTTCTGTACTCCCAACTTGAGTACAACAATATGAAACTTATTCCATTATCTTGATGAAATGGAATATATTACTTTTCATTTTTTCATGCTTACTTGGATGAGGTATAAGGTTCTAGAAGAAAACGTATCCGAGTTATATTTTATTGTAAATATAATATAATGTCAGGAGCCACGTGGCAAAACTATAAGCAAAATTAGAGTAGTGGTTACCAAGAACCACCAAACAGCTAGATGATTATTTGACTACGTGATTTAAATAAGATGGATTGATATTTATTTGATATGACAACTGTTAATGCATGAAATCTAATATATTTTCATAGTACAAGATCAATAATAGAGCTTGAAAATATAACCAAATTTGTCAAAAACAGTAAAAAGTGATAAAGTACAACTTATGTAGATCATTAAATTGATTTTGGCTTAGGATGTGAGGAAGACTTAGAATTACAAGTAAATCGTGTTATATGATTGGTTAAGTTTCTAATTATTGTTAAAAGGTCTGAATTTGTCGCCGATGTGCTAGCATCCAATCTCAATTTTAAGATTCAATCATTGACATATATAGCACAAGATATTACTAAATTGAAAAAAAATAAAAGTGAATTCGACAAAAATTTTTAATGTGAATATCCCAAATGTTAATATGTAAAACGTGGACAAATAGCCAAACAAATCCACTAGGGTGACAACAACAAATTACACAATCTCACGGAGCAAGTCCCCTAGATTTTTCATAGCTCTCTTAATACTCAATAGCAACGGTATCAAACCGGAATGGACTAATTGTTTCAAGCGGGCCAACTCGAAACTGGCACCAAAACCGACTCAGTTCATACAAGTGATAACCGAAGAAGTGAAGATCTGGTGCCACACCGGCATCCCGCGTAGTTGAACCGCAACACCGCTAGCCGGGGCGAAGCAGATCACCTGCTTCTGAAGAAATTAAGCTTTCCACCGCAGTTTCAAAACGACATATACTCAATCCGAGCTCTTTTATAAGTTCTCCTGAAAGGAGTACCTCGATTTTAACAATATGGACTGGCAAAATAAACATCTTATGCAAACAAGTAGTCTTCTACATCAATTCACCCAATATTCCACCTGGGAGTAGGATTCCACAGTTATTGTTATGCTTCTTACGAATAGGTAAGATAGAGATAAAGGCTGAAAATTTTGGAATTTCAAAAGCCATATGCAAGTTTTGTTCTTCATTCTTTTTTTTTTTTTTTTTTTTTTTATGGTGATTAAGTATGGATATGGATAGGTGTCATTTGTAACTCAAACTATGGTTTGAATGATTTATATTGTGAAATCATTTTACACCCATCTCCGCATTTTGTTCATATGAAATCTTGTAGGTTGGAAGAAAGTGATGATTTCCATGACAATAGGAACAATATAATCTATGTATTATACAATTTGGAATATGATTTGTACTTCATAAATTTGCTGACCTTATTCGACCCGATTTGATCCAGTTAAATCCCTTAACCCCTTGCTCCTAAACTTAGATAAGGTTGATATCTAATTCACTTCTAACAACATTGCTTAATAGCATATCTATAGAGCTCAAGAGCCCCAAACCCTTAACTATAGGAAATTATTTTGGAACAATGGAAAAAAGAAAAAAAAAAGACTAGCAAATGAAAAATGGACAAATTTGTTTAACAATAAGAATCGTTACTGAACTGTTTGTGGGTTCATGCGACTGTTAGCGGGTGCACGCGTTCTTCTTTTCTTCATCAATATTTTTGCCTATATACCCTAAACTTGATTATCATGAAATTTGAAGACACATTGTGATAATCTCCATCTTCGTTTGAATTTTCAATAGCTCAACATGCATATACACTTTAAGCCATCTGCTTGCAACTCATCGAGTTCAGACATGTCAACTACTTCTCTTACGCTGCCTAGTATATCTCATTGACCCGCGAGCCATGTATGTTGTCCATTTATTTAGACAATCTTGCCTAATGCATTCTACAAACTACCTTGATACAAATGGAACCTCTTCACTGACATCCATCGGTATATCCAAATCTGAGTCATCAATTACTCCTTTGGTCTCTGAGGCTTCAACTTCCTTAAGACTTTTTTCACCTTAAGACTTCATTCAACACCTAAGCAAAGTGAAACATACTTTCCCATCATATTGCCATGTGAAATTCAACCTTAGCCAACAACACCGATGGGATCCTCCAACCTAAGATTGACATCATTTATCAAGAATAAGAATAACTTACCGAACTAAACTCCTCTCGTCATTATCAAACCTTCACAAGACACCTCAATTCAATAGGAACTTGTTGTACGAAAGCAATCGGCACCATTCAATAAACCAAGAGATAAAACATTACGGGTAAAATCTTGATACAAAACTCAGATATGATATTATTCACATCTAACCATCATGTGGTTTCCTACACCGACAATATTCATCCTACAACTATTACTTATCTGTACAAAACCACTCCCACAGAAGCTTGTAGGTTTACAATGAATTACTAGCAACAAATTTGGAATGCACTCCTAAAGTTCAAGATCCAATATGAGGTTTCTTTGCTTGTCAAAACAAGTGACATATCTTGTAGTTGGACTTAGCTATTACCATATAAGCCATTACTTTAACTTTTATCATCCCATATTTGGCATGAACTCTGCCTCTTTAGCTATCTTTACTCAGTTGGCCACCTAGTTGAGGTGAAATATGGCCACTTCTAGCCTTAACATTTCCTTGTAAAACCAATACTAAATATTGTAGACACCCTATTTTTATCACCGTTCATTTTAATTTTATGTTTTTTTTTTATACTTTTGGATCAAGTTCACAAAAAAAATCCAAAAAATGGAAAAACACAAAAAAAGTAAAAAAGTAAAATAAAAAAAATGAAAAACAAAAAGTTTCATGATAAGTATGTGAGTTAAGTCAATCAGTTGTTTAGATTCAGATGGGCTATAGCTAGAAATATATACGAAATTTAAGAAATTCTAAGTTCTTAAAAATTAGGTTTCATTAGAAAAATAACTTTGAGAAGAGTCTAGTAAAATTTTGAATTCATGTCAATGGGCTTTTGTTCAATTTGAAATTTGAATTTCAAGTATTTTTAACCAAACTAATTAAAATAAGACTCAAGATTTATTAAATTTGAAAATAGTGTTAAAAATATTTGGTATGTGTATTTTAAGCTATATAAGTAGGTTAGGGTTATTTTTAAAATAAATTAGGTCAAGTTGGGCTTAGGCTTGAAAGTGAAAATTAAAATTAGGCTTGAGAATAATGGGTTCAGTTTTATTTGTGTACATGTCACATTAGAAAAAGCCCAAGTTAGCTAGTAAAAGGCTTGGACATGAAGTGAGAAGTCTGGAATTTGATCCTTTTTGTATTTGAAAAAAATCTTAGCAAATCATTACTATAAATCTCAAGTCTAATAAGGATTTAGAAGGATAAAAGATTTGATAAAATAAATCTAATTGAAGCTTTATCTTCTAAACATGATCTAAAATGAACCAAAAAGATTTAATAGTTGATTCTATAAAACTAGAATCCAACTTCACACAACAAATAGACTCAATCCCCACCATGCTGCAAGTAAATACAATCTACCATCAAAGCCCTCTTCCCATTCTCTCTTTAATGCATAACCCTAACTGTAGTCTCTCTTTCTTCCCTACTGCTGTAGCAGTAGCAACCTTGACTCCAACCCAACAAACCCACATCCAGCAAACAAATACACACAACATCCAATCCTATCTTCGACCGAAGAACACCGACTACCAATTCTCATTCACTGTCTTCAAACTATGATCCCAACCAACAACATACTACAATCCTTGACCACTAAGTACAACCATCTTCTAACCATCTTTGACACCAATGCCAAAATCTATATTACCCTTGTCTTCAATCTCCAAATGTAATAGCCATAACAACCCTGATTTAAACCCCACATCAGAACCCTAACACCCAACGATCACACCTTAGTTAATATTCACTACTATAGCTTCATCCTTATCGCCAACCACCTTGAACCACCATTCAAGACACCACCAAAAGCCATGATGCCTTTACCAAACCACCTATTGTCAATGAAATCTTCATGAATCTTCCATCTCTTGCTTGAATTACCAATTAGAAGATGTTGTGAAGAACCAATGTTAACCATTGTACCTTTTTTTTAGAGAAGACCTGACCCATGAGTACCTAGAGTTTTGCAACTCGATCCAAAACTCAACCTGTGAACACCCCTTGTTCTAACCCATATTTGGCATTAGGCGACTTTGGCTTTGATTTTTTTTTCTTTTGTTTTGTTTATTTATTTAATTCTTGTTTAATAGTCCTTAGTATTTTAGAGTTTTTTATTTAATTATTTGTACTAACTTATTTTATTTTTTATACAAGCTTTATCTTTAATATTTGATATGGTGTTTTAGTTGTTTATTTTTATTTCACCACATGCATATTACTAGTATAGTTTGCACAATTAGAGTTTTTGTATAAAATCTCATTAACATGTATCTTTTGTAGGTTCAAGTGTAATAATGGATTTCTTTTCCCTCATATTTTTAGCATGTTTGATAAAAATTGCATGTTTTAATAAAAGTTCCTTATTTTAATGAAATTGTATCTTTTCATATTTTTAGAAAAAATTGCATTTTAGATACAGATTACATTTTTTACAAAAAAAAAAAAAAAATCACATCTTTAGGATATGATTGTATCTTTTTCTCAAAATTCATATCTAGCTTGCATATCTTAGGATATTTGAATAAGATTTGCAAATTAGGTGTTTTAGGGATTTTTCTTTTAAAAAATCATTTTCTCACTTAGTTACTTTTTCATAAAATAAAAAAAAATATTTAATTGGCATCTTTTATATAGTTAGATATTTTGTTAATGGTTTAGACATTTTTTTTCCATGATTTAGGCATATTTTCTATAATTAGGCATTTTTTTCGATGATTTAGGCATGTTTTCTATAATTAGGTATTCTTTCCATGATTTAGGCATATTTTCTATAGTTAGGCATTATTTTCTATAGTTGGGCATATTTTCCATTGTTAGGCAAATAATCAATAGTAATTGCATTTTTTTTTTCCATAAAACGACATGTTTTCCGTGATAATATATTAGCATATTTTTATAAAACTTACATCTTTCATGGAAAATTTTCATTTAGGTACTTTAGGTTTTTTTTTTCTTTAAGTTTTGTCATATAGTCAGTTTTTCTTAAGATAAAAAATACTAACTTGGAGTCTTTTTGAAAATTAGGTCTTTAGGATTTTTTTAATTAGGAATAAAAATTAGGTTTTGAAGTTTTCTTTAATAAAAATAAATTAGTTAAAAAAACATAAACCTAGCCTATTTTTCATAAATAAAATTTGTCAACCCACTAAAGTTTTTTTTTTTTCTAAAAAAATAAAAACTACAATCGGTTTGATCTCGTTTAGTGGATACATAAATACCTCTAAAGTAACAATAAAATCTATAAAAATATTTAGTTTTGTTTTCTTTTTTTTTTTTTGAAAATTTGTAATAAAGAATTCATTTTTCATTTATTTTTATATTTCTACATATTTTCACATTGCTTAGAAAATTTATAAAATAAATGCCCATTAGTTGTTTTTTTTATTTCTATATAGTGAGTTAGTTTTAATAGGTTAAACTCCGAATAGAGGTTTTCTAGTTAAATTTTCTAAGAAATCAATTTTTTAGAGATCTGTAGACTAGTGGCTAAGTTATAATTTTTTCATCTAAAAACTTTAATTTTATTTTTTACTAGTTTTACTAGTTAAAGACTCCAAATTATTTTTAAAAAATTTTTCAAAGAAAAATATTTTTCTTAATTTAATGTCGAGTAATCTATATTAAACAAGTTAGAGTTATTATAAGTTAAATTAAGAAAAATCAAAATAAGGCTCAATAAAATTGGTAACTCCATTGAGGACTAGTGGGCTAGTCATTTAAAAATTAGAAATTTAATTAATGGGCTTTTATTTATTTTTTCTTTATTTAATATATATTGGAATATAGTTGTACTATCATGTATGTACTTTGATGTGGTCGGACTTGAGCCACCTTAGAAACCTAGGATGGACTACCATTATTTGCTAGTCTTTACCTCTGCTTGGTGATGTTTGATGAGTCTACTCATACTTCAATCTAGCCCACTAGGTATTTCCTACAGGAATGCTTAAGACTATAAAGTTTGAGACCTATAGATTTTTTTTTTTAAAAAAAAGGGTTTATAATTTTTAAATTATAAGAAGAAAATAATTAATTATTATAATACGCAGTCAGTTGAGTTTTCTTTTCAAAGAAAAAGGGGGAAATTAAATAAATCAGTGCCATTATATATATGTGTCCATAAGCCTCATTTTTCCAATTATTTTAGAAATTCATTCACTTATATATATATATATAGGTATTGGGAACGTTGACTGCAAGTTTATAGTAATTTCATTTCTATAGTTTATTAATTATCAACTCTTATTGCATAGTACGCATGTATAGCATATTGCATCAATTTTTTAGTTTTATCTTAATTTGTATATGTCATTTTTATTTTTTTTTATTTTTAATTGTGTTGTCCGTGAATATTGTCTTATAATATATGTATAATTGTTTCATGAATAATAGGTTGTGTAACATAAGGTTTAACTTAGAAGACACAAAATTATTACTTTTCCCCTGTATTTTGACATAACTATGTATATAAAAGAATCCTCCAATACCAACTTGTAAATTTTCTTTTTGGGCATATGATTATGGAAACTAGTTATAGTAAAGACTATTTTGGAACCATTATTTTCTTAAAGTTTTCCAAGAATTTAAAAAAAAAAAAGAAAAAGAAAGAAAGAGGATTTTAAAGAGATATTTTATGATAAAAAGGTAATTTCATGATAATATCTACTTGGTTAATTTCTATCATAATACCCCACATGTACAAAACTATTAAGAACTAATAAAATAAAATAAATAAATAAATAAATAAGATTTAACCCTCGGATTTCTATTGTAAATTATTTTCTACCTTCAGGTCATCAATCTTGTAGATATCTAAGCTCTCATTCTTCGTATTTACCCATTAGGTTATTACAATCCTAATAGAGTTTTCTCTATAAGTCATCACCTTTATGTCATCTATTTAAATAAGTTTCTCATAAAATAATTTCTACTTCTCTATATCATCCTTATAATATAATCGTCATTCTATATCCTCAATTGTCAATCCCAATGTTCCCATTTTGTTTTTTTATTAACCTTTTGTCTATATAATAAGTTTAGATTCATCAATGTCAATATTAGGTTGTTTGTAAAATAAAATAAGCATTGATTTTTCAATAAGAGTTTCCAAAAAAAAGAAAGGTTTTCAAAATTAAAAACTTGATTTTTTTTTTAAAAGAAAGGGGATGCAATGTTGCTAACAAGGAGGGATTCTTGTAGGATTTGAAAGACTGCCTCTTAAGTGATCCAACCTAACTTAAAACCCATAATCACTCGTTTTCAAAACCAAGATGTCTGAAGCTCTTGAACAAAGAATAGGTACAGTAGAAAGGGTTCTCAATAAGCATGTGAAGCAAGTTGAGACTATGATCCATACTTGAGCCCAAGTGGCTATTAACACACCATCTTAGGTGGACGAGTCTAAAGAGTCGTAAGTTCATGTGTCAACTATCAACATGATATAAGGTTTGGAAAGGTTGTTAGGGAAAGATTTGAATGCCAAGCCCAAGGGGCATGTTACTGCTAGGATCTAAAAAACAGGGTTACGGTCTTAGAAAAAAAGTTAGTGATGTTATAATGCACTGCTGGTCAGTGGTCCCACTATTCACGCGCACCTCTGAGGCCTTCAATCCCTTTCTCGAAGAATTCTCTCTTAACTACTAAGGATGAGAAACTGTACATCAAAGAAAGGTGGTTGAACTCCTTGAGCTCCCTACATTGTCATACGTTGATTTGTACACTCAGTAGTGATAATGCCGACCATTCCTTTGCTAAGGACCCGATGCCAAGTACTCCGACAAACTGCTGTTGAGAATCTATTGCCAAGTGATAAGAGACTCACTTAAATGGCCGAGTAGTTTTCTCTCGGCATATCACCATTTCTCTCATCCCAGCCCCTTTAGTGCCACAACATTTTAACCTTTCCCGCTTGCTATGCTTAGAGAATATTTGTACAGGACCAACACTGTATTGCCAGCTGTCTACCTTGTCTGACATTTAACTGCTTCTCCATTTTTTGTTTGTTGTCTTTTTTACTCTTTTTGTAAGTACTAAGAATCCCTTTTTTGTAAATACTTTTTTGTAATTTCTTTATTTGTAATGTTGCCTTAGGAACTTACTATAAATAGTCATTTTCTCTTGTAAGCCGAAGATAACTTACATCTTAATACTGAATACTCTGTTCTTGTGAGACAATCCTTTCCAAGTCCATACCTCTTACACTTTTATCTAATCTTGTCGAGTAGCTTAGGATTAGTGGCGGGTGGACCTTGTTATCAATTTGTGCATCATATCAAGTGAGGTATCAAGTCGTGGTGTGTTCATTGGTGAGTCACATCTTTTGAGTAGCTTCACGTCAACTACTCTTGTTCGATTGTAAACCGTTTCCCTCTAACTTTTTTCGATATCTCGAAAGACCCATTTCAATTCAATTTTGCCTCAATAAATCCTAATGATAATTGAGCTCCTAGGTACACCAAGTTAGAAAAAAAGCTCACAAGCATAGAAATGGTAATGGGTTATGTACTCAAGTAGCTTAAACACTTAATTCCTAGTATAGATAGGACATCACAACCTAAGCATAAGAATGATTTAGAGAAAGAGAAGTCAAGAATGAATGCACCAATTGGGAAAGCCTTGGACTAAGAAAAGCCTATCTATAACAAGAGGAGGCAACTTACATAGTTTAAGATTCCAATGGTCAAAGTGTTCAAGCAATTAAGAGAAGTAGGGTTGCTAACATGTGAAGTCATAATAAAGAAGTACAAGTTAAGGAATCATGACCCTAATAAATGGTGTGAATATCATATAGGCAAGTGGGGCATACCATAGAGAACTACTAGAAATTAAAGTGTAAGGTACAAGATTTGATTGATGTAGAAATTATCTAACGAAGCTTTCTAGAGGCCAATGGGTCTATTAACTATAGTATCCCTTTCCTAAGTTATGAAAGAGTCTCAAGAACATGAATGGTCATTTACCCCCAAGCTCAAAATTAGTACTTCTAAAAAGTTTCGAAATCATGGAATATGCTCCAAGAAACAACACTGGAAGAATGAGTAATCAATGGGTAAGGGTTAAGCCGTTCCCTTATTTGCGATCTTTAGAGTTTTCAAGACTTTCTTACTTATTAGCATTACAATTTTTCATCAAAGAGTGTTTTTGTTTTCTTTTTTCTTTTTTGAAACTTTTGCAAGAAAACCTTTTCAAAAGGGAAATGAAGATTTTTCAAAAGATGATAAAAAGAGATTTCTTGAAAAAGTTAAAATTTTTAAAGAATCATCAAAATCCCTCAAACTTAAGTCTCAAATAAATTTGTCAAAACTCATAAAGGTTCTTGAAATTCTTATATCACTCACCCTTTAGTGCGCTATCCATTTCATAAAGTAATATTGGATCGCCTAGTCATTAGAATGCCATCCAATCCATTCTAGGATTGCCTGCTTGTTAGAGTGCCATCCTATCATTGTCGTATCGATTGCTCATACAAGCATCATCTTATACTTTGTTGGATTGTCTGCTTGTTAGAGTACTATCCAATCCATTATAGGATTGCCTGCTTACAAGAGCACTATCCTATTCCTTGTTAGATTGCCTGCTCATTGAAGCACCATTTAGTTCTTTTTAGGATCGCTTGCTCAAAGGAGCACTGTTTTATTTCTTGTTGGATCACTTGTTCATTGGAGAGTCATCTAGTCTATACTCAAATCACTAGCTTGATAAAGCGCTATTAAGTCCTTTTTAAGATTGCTTACTCATAGGAGTATTATGCTATTCTTTATTGGATTGCTGGCTTAAAGGAACACTATCTTATTCCTTGTTAGATCACTTGCTCATTAGTGTGCCATCTAGTTCATTTTAGGATCACTTGCTCAAACGAGTACTATCCTATTCTTTGTTGGATCACTTGCTTATTAGAGCGTTATCTAGTCCTTTTTAAGATCTCTTGCTCAAAAGAGTGTTATCCTATTATTTATTGGATTTCCTACTCATTGGAGTGCTATCTAGTCCTTTTTAGGATTGTTTGCTTAAAGGAGCGCTATTCTATCTAGTCTATTTTAGGATCACCTGCTCATATGAGCATTATCTTATCCTTTGTATTTGTTAAAGTAATCTTCGATCGCTTACTCATTAAAGTGTTATCCAATCCTTTCTAGGATCACTTGCTCAAAGGAGCATCATCCTATCTTTAGTTGGATCGCCTGCTCATTAGAGCGTTGTCTTAACTTGTCCTTAATCAAATCACTTACTCATTAAAGTGCTATCTTGTCCTCTCTAAGATTGCTTGCTCATTGAAGCGCTATTCTATCTTTTATTAGATAACGTTGTCCTATTTTGTCTCTAATAAAGTATTACCTTATCTTGTCTTTGAAAGATCTATCTTTTCAAGCAATAGATCCTTAAAGAGAGTCATCCTTTTCAAGATACCTGCCAATTCAAGTTGAGACTTTTCTTAGTTGACTCTTAGAGTTAAGAGTCATTACATTGTTAATTTAAGCCAGGATCCCGCAAAAATAAGTATATCTTTTTGTCTTTGTAGCAAATTTTTACAAACTTCACTGTAAAGAGGAGCGATTATAGACACCCCATTTTTGCCACCATTTATTCTAATTTTAGTTTTTTTTTTTTTAACCTTTAGGCCAAGTTTACAAAAAATGGAAAAACACAAAAAAAAAAATTAAAAAATAAAAGCAGTAAAAAAATGAAAAATAAAAAGTGTCACAATAAGTACTCAAGTTAAGTCAATTGGTTGTTTAGAGTTAGATGGGCTATAACTAGAAATATACATGAAATTTAATAAATTTTGAGTCCTTAAAAATTGGGTTTCATTAGAAAAATAAATTTGAAAAGAGTTTAGTAAAATTTTGAATTCATGTCAATGGGCTTTTGTTCAATTTGAAATTTAATTTCAAATATTTTTAACTATACTAATTAAAATAAGACTTAGGATTTATTAAATTTGAAAATAGTGTTAAAAATATTTATCATATGTATTTTAGGCTATACAAGTAGGCTAAAGTCATTTTAAAATAAATTAAGTCAAGTTAGGCTTAGGCTTGAAAGTGAAAATTAAAGTTGGGCTTGAGATTAATGAGTTAAGTTTTATTTGTGTCCATGTCATGATGAGAAAAAGCCTAGGTGAGCTAGTAAAGGGCTTGGATAGCAAGGTGAAGAGTCTAGAGTTTGATCCATTTTTTGGATTTGAAAAAAAAAAAAATTAGTAAATCATTAGTATAAATCCTAAATCTAACAAAGATTTAGAAGGGTAAAAGATTTGATAAAAGAAATTTAATTAAAGGTTTATCTTTTGAAAATGATTGACATGAACCAAAAAGATTTAATGGTTGATTCTATAAATATAGAATCCAACTTCACACAACAAACAAACTCAATCCCCACTATAGACACCTAATTTTTGCCCCTCTGTAGTTTTAATTTTTATTTCTACAAAAAGGGTCCTAATTCAAAAACAAAAATAACAAAAAAATTAATAGAAGATAAAAAGATGATAAAAATTAACAAATGATGAAAATACCAAAAAAATAAGAAAAGAAAAATTTTTAATTAAAAAAGATTTTCTGTATATTTTTAGGAAGTAACTTTTTAGAACAAATAGTTTTTAGTTTTAGTTTAATTAAAAAAATTTTATTTTAGGAAATCGGATAGTTTAAATATAATTTAATTGTACTGAATGTCAAGGTATAGGCTAACGGCCTAACGGATAAGTATCGGAGTATTTGGGGTGGATTTAATTCAAAGTCTTGAGTTCGAGTCTCAACAGGCACCTATATAAACACACACGCACTGCTACAAACAGGAACGCAGGCCATATATCAGTTTAGTTTAATTATCAAATCAGATACATTAGATATGATTTAGACTATATAAACACTTACGCACTGCTGCAAACAGGAATGCAGGCCATATATCAGTCTTCTTCATCACTGCTAAACACTCGCCCAGCTGATCAACAGCAGCGCACAACATCCTCTACCAGTAGCACATTCGACAGAACACTCTATGACGTTCATCCACGAATTAGCAAGCCCAAACTTCACCGATCACCATCCTGCACTGTCTAACACATAAACACGTCGACAACTAGGCTACAAGCATGCACATCCTCTCTTCGTCTAAACATGTAAGTCCAGTCCCTATGGATACTATAATACACGCCACAGCCACTCATCCTTGCCACAGCAAAGTCAACTCCACTGTCCTCTCTTGCCAATAACCCATCAATCATCGACGTGCAACCTCAATCTCATTCCTTGGACACTTCGCTATAGAATCCCCATGCACAGCAACAACGGCCGACGGACAGTAACAGACATCAGACCAACTCGATGCGAACAAAACAAGTCTATTTCCAATACACACTGAATCAACCCAACATGCAGCAGCACTGCCTATTGACCAGTCATGACCTTTGTGCATCTGACTTTCTTCTTTGTTGCGTTCTCGGTACCATCGCGACTAATGAACTAAACAACAATGCAACAGCGTCCTTTTCCCTTGTCCAGTACATCGAACACACACAATACTATCTTTGTTCTCCCCGGTGCAACACTATGGTCTGTTAGTCTTCACCCAATACATGACGGATCTCCGGGAAGCCACTTGCTGGCAGTATAAAGAAAACAACTACAACCATGGTGGATACTGCAATTTCATGCATTTGAAAAGGATCAACACAGACAACAGTTGCAGTACAACTCTGATGAATTCTAACAGCAGAATCTGCACATCCTTTGTTGACCGACAGCAGCAACCACTCAACTCAATTCTTCTTTCTCACACAGCCACGGTACGAACAACTTCAGACAACGATACCTACGTGTGTGACCTAAGCTGCAACTTCACTGTGCGATCGAGTAAGAGAAGTCTAGGTTCAGTTTTTCTTTAACTGTTTGTTATTATTATTCTACTATTATATTATTGTTGTTTTATGGGTTGATTAACATAATGAATTATGCGTATTTTAATCTTAGGAAATTTTCAGTAGTTTTATATGCTGAATATATTATATGATATGACTTTATTTAGTTAGATCATTACTTAATAAATAGAGATGTAGATGCGTATACATATATACTAACTTAAGTGTTCCTATTAGCATGATTATTTAATAGTGGTTATATGGATATAAATATATATATTAGTTTAAGAGTCGTTAAGATCAGTTTTATTATATATATACATTATTATGTTTTATTAGTTAAAATAATATACATGTATATGTTAGTGTAAGTGTTTTAGTGATAAATCTTATATAAATGTATTATATGGAATTATATTATTGGTGAATAGCTATATATATTAGTTTAGGGATTATTATGATTGGACATTTATTTTTTAGATTTGGTTTTACTTAAGGATTTGTCACGTAGAAAGTTGCTTTTTTAATAAAATTAATAGAAGGCCTTTTTTAAAAAAAAAAAATAGGATTGTTAGAACATTTTTTTTTAAATAACAACACTTAAGTGTTAGGACCCTTTAGATTTTTTTTTGAATAAATTAATTCAATTAAAACGTAAACTTGGACGGTTTTCAAAATTAAAATTAAACTAACACACTAAAATTTTTGGAAAGAACTACGATCGTTTGATCCCGGCTAGCAGGTGCGTAGTTACCTTCAGGGCGACGATAAAATATGTAGAAACTTAAGTTCTTTTTTTTTCTTTTGATTTTATTTATTTATTTTTTTGAATATTATAATTAGAAGAATAATCCTAATTTCGATAAATAAATAGTGATACCCGTTAAGGGTTTAATAAGTTAGCCCTCGAACTTGGAACCCTCTAGTTCTTTATTTAAAATTGAAATCAAAGACCGGTAGCCAAATTGTAATCAATCCACCCAATTGGTTGCGGTTTCTTTTTCTTTTCCCAACTTCGGTCGGGTGGCAACTCCAAAAATTATTTTCAATAAAAAGCTAGAATTTCTCAATTTCTTTAGTTGAGGATTAATATTAAATGGGTTAGGGTTTAGTATTAATTGAGAAATGGGAAATCAAATTTTAAATAATAGAAAACCGAAAAATCAGACTCGACACTCACCATGCTATAAGTACACGTAGTCTACCATCAAAGCCCTCATACCCATTCTCTCTCTATAGCACAACCCCGACTGTATTTTCTCTCTTCACCACTGCTACAGCAGCAGCAACCATGACTTTAACCCAACGAACCCACATCCAGCAAATAAACAAATACAACATCCAATCCTATCTTCGACTATAAAACACCAAACTAATACTCATTCATTGTCTTTAAACTATGATCCCAACCAACAACGCACAACAATCCTCAACCACCAAGTACAACTAACATCCAACCATCTTTGATACCAATGATACAATACACATTGCCTTCATCTTCAATCTCCAAATGCAGTAAACACAACCATGATTTAAACCCTAGATCAAAACCCTAAAACCCAACCATTGTACCCTAGTCAACATTCACTATTTTAGCTTCGTCTTCACCGCCAACCATCTTGAACCACCATCCAAGACACCACCAAACACCATGATGCCTTTACCAAACCCTTTATTGTTAATGAAATCTTCATCAATCTTCCATCTCTCGCTTGAATAATCGATTAGAAGCTAATGTGAGGAACCAATGTTAAACATTACACCTTTTTTTTTTAGAAGATCTAACTCGTACATGCTTGGAGCTCCGTAACCCAATCCAAAACCTAACCCATGAATGCCCCTTGTTTTGACTTATGTTTAGCATTAGGTGGCTTTGGCCTTGATTTTTTTTCCTTTTGTTTTGTTTATTTATTTAATTCTTATTTAATAGTCTTTAGTTTTTTAGAATTTTTTATTTAATTATTTATACTAACTTATTTCATTTTTTATACAATCTTTAACTTTAATATTAGATATGGTGTTTAGTTGTTTATTTTTATTTCATCATATGCATATTACTAGCATAGTTTGCACAATTAGATTTTTTGCATAAAATCTCACTAACACGTATTGTTTGCAAGTTCTAGTGCAATAATGCATTTTTTCCCTCTCATTTTTAGCATGTTTAATACAAGTTGCATGTTTTAATAAAAGTTAGTTGTTTTAATGAAATTATATCTATTTAGTAAAAATTGCATATTTTTAGACAAAATTGCATTTTAGATAAAGATTACATTTTTTTTTTTTTTTACAAAAACAATCACATGTTTAGGATATATTGTATCTTTTTCTCAAAATTCATATCTAAATTGAATATGTTAGGGAATTTGAATAGGATTTGAAAATTAGATGTTTTAGGGATATTTTTAGAAAAAAAAAAAAAAATTTTGCCAATTTGTTAGCTTTTCATAAAATTAAAAAAATCTTTAATTAGAATCTTTTCTCTAATTAGGTATTTTTTTTTTCATAGTTTAGATATTTTTTTCCATAATTTAGGAATATTTTTTATAGTTAGACATGATTTTTTATAGTTGGGCATCTTTCCTAAGATTAGGCATATAATCAATAGCAAATGCATTTTTTCCCCATAAAATGGCATGTTTGCCATGATACTTATATATTAGCATATTTTCATAAAACTTACATCTTTCTTGGAAAATTTTCATTTAGGTACTTTAGGTTTTCTTTTTTTTTTTTTAAGTATTGTCACGTAGTCAGTTTTTCCTAAAATAAAAAATACTAACTTGGAGTCTTTTTGAAAATTAGTTATTTAGGGTTTTTTTAATTGGGAATAAAAATTAGATTTTTAAGATTTTTTTAATAAAAATAAATCGGTTAAAAAGTGTAAACCTAGCCTATTTTTCATAAATAAAATTTGTCAACCCACTAAAGTTTTTTTTTTTTTAAATGATAACTATGATTAGTTTAATTTCAATTAGTAGGTATGTAAACACTTTTAGAGTAACTATAAAATCTGTAAAAATATTTAGTCTTGTTTTTATTTTTTATTTTTTGAAA
This sequence comes from Lumnitzera littorea, assembly GCA_024138015.1. Classification (NCBI taxonomy): domain Eukaryota; kingdom Viridiplantae; phylum Streptophyta; class Magnoliopsida; order Myrtales; family Combretaceae; genus Lumnitzera; species Lumnitzera littorea. The sequence goes on from JAMXBB010000001.1 coordinate 86,494,907, forward strand.
ATTCGTAATAAAAATTTCATTTTTCATGCATTTTTATGTTTCTACATATTTTCACATTATTTAGAAAAATTATAAAATAAAGGTCCATTAGTTGTTTTTTTAATTTAGTTAGTCTTAATAGGTTAGACCTTGAATTCAAATTTTCTAGTTAATTTTTTTTAAAAATTAATTTTTTAGAAAATCCATAACTAATGGCTAAATTGGGGTTTTCCCACCCAAAAAGCTTAATTTAAAATTAATTTTTTAGAAAATCCATAACTAATGGCTAAATTGGGGTTTTCCCACCCGAAAAGCTTAATTTCATTTTTTACTAATTTTACTAGTTAGCGACTCCAAATTATTTTTTAAAATATTTTTTTAAACATTTTTTCAAGAAAAATATTTTTCCTTAATTTAATATCAAATAATTAATATTAAACAGGCTAGGCTTAGTATAAATTAAATTAAGGAAAATCAAAATAAAGCTTGACAAATATCTATCAATCTCTTAATAATTAGATAATCTACAATCTCATTGCTTATGAGACCTTTTACATTTTCCTAAGTCCTTGCTTAGCAAATTTCTCCTAAACTCATCTATCGGCTAGGGGTGTAATCGAATCAATATGGTATTAGGCTCAAGCTCAACTTGAAAACTTGAAACTCGAGTTCAGCTCAAGTTTGACTATGCTTTAAATTTAAAGCTTAAGTTCAACTCGAAAATATATATAACAAACTTAAGCTCGACTTTCTTTGAACTTTTTATAAATTTTCCTTAACCAATATCAAATACACTCATATTTAAACAAATTAAAAATATATTAAAAATTATAACATGCTTAATTAAGTTTACAAGTTTGGCGAGCTTACTATTTCAAAATTCAAGCTTGACTTGATTTACTATTCAAGTAGTTCAAGTTCAAACTCCAGCTCCAGCTCGAGTTGACTATCACTGAATTGAATTCAAATAAAAGTTGAACCGAACTTAAATAATTTACAAGCCAACTTAGTTTATTTACAACTCTAATTTAAGCCTTAGTCTAATGCCTTCTCCAAGCTTGAGTTGCTAAGATCCCTCAACTTTTTACTTTTCATAAACCAAAGTTTAGTCAAAATTCTTAATTTTATACATGTTTGTTATGTATTTGGTGTGCAGATCACAAACTTGAAATATGAACATGTACTAATCAATTAACTTTGCTATAAGTTACTAGTTCTTTAGATGTGCTACAAACAAAAACCCTAACCAATCTAGCTTTGGTATTAATTTGTTAAAGCATGTGTAGCTCTTTTAGTATGCCTTGACAAAACATACAACATAAGAAATTATAAGTGAAGACAACGAGAAAATTAAGTATACAAATATATGTAGAAAACTCCAAAAGACAAGGTAAAAAATCATGAGCAAGACTTAACAGATTCTTTGGTGTAATAGCAATAATATGATATTTCTTGCATAATCTTATAGTACCATTTTTTAATTGAGTCCTCAAATTACTCGCAAATCTCTTTTTGTCTCTCTCTAATAAACTTAATAGCATATTTTTAAAGACTATGAAACCTAAAAATATGCAAATTAAGAGGGTTGGTGGCTAGTGGGAGTGGTAAATTGGTAGATCCTATTGGTTGACTAACCTCCTTGATTTCCTTGTTCCACATTCCATTTGTTCATAGCTTTTACCTATGTTCCATGAATATTTTTAATGTATTCTAACTATTATTTATTATTAATTATATTTATTGCTAATATTTTACAAGATGGGTAAAGACAACTAAACATGTAGTACTAAACTATGGGTCTCCTCGAAAAAAGTACATGTTCCCATAGATTTCATTACAAGTAAGAAGCTATACCATTCATCCTATTCTATTAAAACATATTTAAAACTTTACCATTAGGAATCAGATACCCACCTTAAAATTTACTAAACCATGTAGGATCTATAAAATCGTAATGCTTACCCTAAGTGCATTTACTACTTTAGATCCTCAGTTTTAGTTAAATTATAGAAAGAACACTCAAACGCTACTAAAGTTTTTCACATAAGCATGTTAACGATACTAAAGGAGAAAACAACAGAGTGGAAATGACGTAATATTTTTATTTTTCCCTAGGTTGCCCATATAATTATTATTTTTTTTCCAAATCATCCCATAATATTATCAAACTCTTCCACTTTATTCTATGAACATCACACTATTGACACTATTCTTTTTAAAGAAATTGCCTACATGCTATGTTACATAATCTATACATAAAGGAAATTAGGTGAGATTGCATGTAGTTTGGCTTTTAGTTATCCTACTAAGAGTGGAAATGTTTTTAGTTGAACAACCCTACAAAGTGTAAGACTACTTTTTGTCTTAAGCATTATTAGATTGATAGCTCCCTAAATAGTTGAGTTATATAGATTATTATTCATCCTTTTTGGCATCAATGACTTGGTATCGATAATATTGAAACTATATAAACTAGTTTTAGTAGTATCCCTCTCAAAAATTAACCCTTTATCACTAAATGTCTTCAATCTATCTTTTAAATCAAAAGTATAACTTTTATTTTACAATCGGTTAAGGTGAATTTTAGTAACCTAGTAAATTTTCTTCTCTTTGATAGTTTTTACTTTTTTATATATCATATTTTATAATTCTACTAAATCATCTATAGAAAATAGAAACTTTTCTAACTTTAATATTTGATATCTTTCATTTTAGGCATACGAATCACTAGTATATCAAAACTCAAAAATTTCATTAAGGTTTAGTTTATGTATATGGAATTTAGTGACAACTATCCACACAATTCTCAAGAATTATCTATCTCTCTCTCATAATTTAATTGTTTCAATTAAGTTTTATGCTTCTTCATGCTGCATGCATAAGGTACATATATACATAGTCTTGTGAGGAATACCCTCTCATGTATTTAGTAAGACTTAATACTAGAGGGAATGTAGATTTTAATATAGTCTATATATTATATTTTAATACATGAATGGAGAATATTTACTTACAAAATACAAAGAGAACTTATAGCCACCATTGAAGCTATTGATTTCAATGTGATCATACCAACCATTTAACATTTTATTATTGCATATCTTATCCCTTTTTTTTTTTTAAATAGAAATGAGTTTTTTTTTTTTTCAATCATAAAAAATTTGGTGGACTCAATTTCAAGCACCACTCAGGATGAAGGTATGCCTTTGGCCTTTCATGGAGGTATTCATAGATAACTAATCAACAGAGTTCTCATATTTAAGTTATGCTCTTTTGATAAATTATGACTTATCTCTATTTATTACCAAATCAATTTATTTATGTTGGTGGGTAGAAACCTGTTGAGTGGCTTATCCTTTATATAGGCAACATTCGCTTTATTTCATGTATATTTTTATATTTTCGTTAAGGAGCTAATTTGTTTATTATTTCCAATCATAATGGTAAGTGCATATATGAATAGATAGCACATACATTTTAGACATTTATATAGGGAACACATAAAATCATGTTTGCAATTGTCCAAGTGAAATGATAATTTCTAGAAAACTTATACTAAGGAATGAAATAGATTATCTTAATATTTCTAGTTGACAACATATTATCTCTAAAATAGAAGAACCCATGAAAGTTTGCTTCAATAGTATATGGACATTGCTTTAATGGCTTAAGTGACTTAAATTCTATCCTTATATGTCGAAGTTGTATATTAGCCTTCTATACATGTGTGAAGTCCAATTGTACATATTTTTTTGTCCACATATACTATTTGTTTTGCTATATATATGAACTTTCTTTGTAGTAAATTTTTTTCTTAATTAGTTACAACTACACTTTCTATAACTCGAGTGTTTCTCTCGCTGCATAAAGTTCTCTTTATCTGTTCACTATTCCTTCACTCATAATCATCAAGTAAGTACTTTTATAATAATTTTAGTTGCAATTTTGATTTCATCATGGTATTAGAGCGTCCGAGCTAGGGTTTTTTCAAATGTTTAAACTATTTGTCTTTTGATTCTTATTGAGAGATAAATACAATTACGAACAAAACCAATAGTTTAGTCGATTTGAATGTTGTCAATCCCCATTATTTGTCAAGATCAAATAATCTTGGAAGTCAAATTACAAATGTTGTGCTGAATGGAAGTGATTTCATAAATTGAAGTCGTTCAATTCAATTAGCTCTTGGTGCTAAGGCTAAAATTGGTTTTATTGATGGATCTTGTGTTAGACCTTAAGATGATGCATCCGATGAACAAAGATGGTTATGGAATGATTTTATGGTGCAATGATAGTTGCTAAACTCAATTTCTAAAGAACTCTTTGAAGGATTTATATATGCTGCTCTTGCAAAAGAATTATATAACAAAGTATGTAAAAAGTTTAGGTTGTTGAATAGTTGATTGCTATATTAGTTACAAGTAGAAATTATGACTGTTAAGTAAGGTAATAGCAGTGTGACTTTATACTTTAATAGGCTCAAGAGGTTATAGGATGGACTTAGTAATTTAACTACTATTCCTTCTTGTTCATATGGCTTGCTAAAGGAATAAACTTGTATAATACTAGACAAACTGATGGAGGCCAATAATAGGAATAAGTTGATTTAGTTTTTTATGAGACTTAATGATATGTTTGAAAACATTAGAAATCAAATTTTAGTAATAGATCCATTGTCAATCGTAAATAAGGCTTATTATGAAGAAAACTAGGATATACAATGGATAATTTCTTTAAGATCATAAGATTTCTATATTAGTTTAAGAACTCGAAAGACAGGCATAGATATAGCCAAGTTACAATAGCCATAGTAATCAATAATAATGGTGCAAGGCATATTACAACAATAGGAAGTTCTATGATTGATGTAGTAAGGTGTTTTAGGGAGTTCTATTATGGAAATGCCAATTGAAGATTATGTTAAAAGTAACTCACTCAGAAATAGGAATCAATTAGTTACCATGATTTGTGAAGGTGTTGAAAGGAGATCAAAATGAGGCAAATCACCATATCCCTTTCATGTATGTAGGTACATATCAAATCTTTGCTTCATATACTGATTTAGATAAGAAACTATGTTTTTAGGCTACTGATACAAGGGCTTTGGATTGCATTACACCTTTTTCACAACTTTTGACACAAACAAATCATTTTTCTATTCCTATTCATATAAAATTATCTAACATATCCAAAAAACAGTGTACGTAATTGGTAATGTTGTTTTAAATGAACATATTACTCTCCAAAATACGCTTTTCGTACCTGATTTTTCTTTTAACGTCCTATCAATTAGTAAGCTCATGTCTTATAATTACTTGCTTGCTACTTTTGATCCCTAGCATTGTGTTTTCCAAGAAGTAACATATAAGAAGGCAATTGTTGTTGCAAATGCGCAAAATGGTCTTTACATCTTAGAGTCCAAGATAGTTTCTTCAATCTTAATTGTTTCTAAAGTTCATTGTAATACGAATTTTGTTTTTGGTGATGTAAGTACTTCTAATAAAACTTTTCCCATAAATCTATTACATAATATACTAGGGCAATTGTCATTATCTAAGTTGAAACATTTGCCTCAATGAAAAGATTTAGATTTATCTCATTTTGTATGTGACACTTGTTTGCTTGCCAAATGCCATCAGCTTCCTTTTCACTCTAGCTCATCTAGTTCATTACATATTTTTTACTTGTTGCATGTTGATATATGTTAGCCCTATAACATGTGTTCTCTTTTGAGTACTCGATATTTTCTTACTTTAGTTGATGATGATGACATGACACATTGTATTTGGACCTATTTGATGATTCACAAAAGTCAATTGCCATCCATGCTTTCTACCTTCTTTTCCTAAAAAAAAAAAAAAAAAAATTCCATGCCATTCCTAAAATAGTGAGGTTCAATAATAGTAATGAATTTTTATCAAAAGAGTATCAAGATTTGTTTCACAAACTTGGCATATTACATCAAAAAAAGTGTTGTTTACACATTACAACAAAATAGAGTGGTAGAGAGAAAATATCACCACTTACTTGATACCACCTAAGCACTTAAGATTAATGCAAATTTGCCTAAGGAGTTTTGGGGTAAGTGTTTACTTACCGCATTTCATCTCATTAATAAAATGCCATGCAATTATTGCATTGGAAATTTCTTTATTATCTTCTTCCTCATCAAGAGCCTTCTTTTGATGGGTTAAGAGTTTTTGGTTGCATTTGTTATACAACAATTCTTCTAAAATCAAGTGATAAGTTTGAAGCAAGAAGCAGAAAAGTATGTTTTGGGTTACCCATCAAGTGAAAGAGGCTTTAAACTTTATGATTTAGAGAAAAAAAAAATTGTTTGTTAACCATGATATTCACTTCATTGAAAATCTCTTTCCTTTTACGGATTCTTTTCAAACACATTCCATTGCTAAATTATCGATTCATGTTCCTTTGTTTCCTGTTGCTATTGATCATACAAAAGAAATTAATACTTTTTTAGTTTAGCCATGATTGAACACTTCAAGTTTACCTTCTCTAGCTGGTTATTTCACTCATGATGTCATTCATAGTTCACAAAACGTGTTTGTTCCTAAAAGAAGATCACATTGTAGTGTGCATTCGCCTGCTTGGCTACATGATTTTATTCATACAACATATGTTGACTCATAAAAAATAACAACTTCATGTTCATTAGCTTCTTTAGACCCTTTGTTTTCTCCTACTTCTTTTAATAACCTTCCACATGACCATGTGTTTTCTTTATCCAATGTATTTTCAGTCAAAAAACCTAGGTTTATCATGAAGCAAAACAAGAAGCTAATTGGGTTGATGCCATAAATAAGGAATTATTAGCCTTAAAGTGTAATTAAACATGGGAACTTACATCTTTGCCTCCAAGGAAGAAGGCAATAGGGTCTAAGTGAGTATACAAAATTAAGTACAAGCTGAATGGTTCTATTGAAAAATATAAAGCCCGACTTGTTGCTAAAGGATATAATCAAATTGAAGGTGTTGATTACACTCGATACTTTATCTCTAGTTACTAAACTCACTTTGTTTAAAGTTTTATTGGCTATTGTTGGAATTAAGCAATGGTATGTGCATCAACTAGATGTAAACAATGCTTTTCTACATAAAGACATTTATATGTTGCCACCAAATGGTTACACTTAAGCAAAATCTGGACAAGTTTGCAAGTTTGTAAAGTTTTTATATGGACTTAAATAAGCTTGTAAGTAATGGAACAAAAAGTTTTCATGGTTTATTATTTCCTTGGGTTTTACTTAATTAAAGGTAAATTATTCCCTATTTACCTGCACTTCTTTTGTTAATTTCCTTGCTATTCTAGTATACATGGATGATGTGTTGATAAAAGGTGATTCTTTGGATGACATAACGCAATGAAGCAGGCATTAGATTTGGCATTCACCATTAAGGATTTAGGGGAGGTGAGATTTTTTTTAGGCCTTAAGATTTGCAAGTTGAGTACTGGTTTTCTACTTAATTAGCGCAAGTTTGCACTAGACATTTTGTTTGATGTTGGTATAAGTGGTGCAAAACTTGCTCAAGTTCCTTTTCCTTTAAGGGTATGGCTTGATCATAATTCTAGGGGAGTTACTTAGTGATCCTCATATGTATCAAAGGTTAGTTGGGAGGCTTTTGTATTTGAAGATTTCCAAGCCAGATTTATCTTTTCTTCTACAACTATTAAGCCAATTTGTAGCTTCTTGTTACACTCCATATTATCATGCTGCTTTATATGTTGTGCATTATATCAAAGGCACAATTGATCCAGGGCTTTTCTTCTCTTCCTCTAGTTCTTTGTCTTTGATTGGCTATAGATACGTGGGTGGGGTTCTAGTGTTGTTGATAGAAAATTCTTAACTGGTTATTGTGTTTTGCTTAGATCCTCGCTTGTTTCTTGGAAAACGAAAAAGAAAAAGAAAAATACTATTTCAACATCTTCAGTTGAGTAAAGTATAGGAGCTTAGCTGCTGCAATCAAAGAGCTGCTATGGTTGTCTTTTTTTTATGCAAGACCTTTGTTTACGTGTTTCTTTAATAGTTTGTTTGCTCACAGATGGTAAGTCAACAAAGTCAATAACTAAAAATCCTAGTCTTCTAGGGAGAAAAAAACATATAAAGCTTGATATCCATTTTACACGGGATTACCTATAATTTGGTTTCCTCAAAGTGGAGTATATTCCTTCCCATCTTCAGCTTGTGAATCCAATGAATAAGTCTATAGAAGGTGCATGGCTACGTTTTCTTTCAAGCCTAAACTAAGACTTTCCCTATGGCCAACTTGAGGGGAAGGTGTTGAACTTATATATTAGCTTTTTGTACATGTGTGAAGTCTAGCTATACATAGTTTTTTTTGTCTACGTGTATTATTTCTTTTGCTATATATGAACTCTCTTTATAACAAACTTTTTTCTTAGTTAGTTACAATTACACTTTCTACAACTCAATTCTTTCTCTTGCTGCACACAAGTTCTTTACATCTATTCACTATTCCTTCATTTATGATCATCAAGTAAGTACTTTTACAATAATTTTAGTTGTAATTCTAATTTCATTATCATATATACGAAGAGTTAGAGCAAGAGATGTCTTCTTTCTTTGTAACATCCTAGATAAGCATAGCCTTGTTAACTTTGATTTGCATAGGCATCTACCGATTACCCATCATACTGGTGCAAACATGTTAGCTTTCGATTGACTAATAAATAATTAATTTGATTAAATAATATAAATTTAAAAAAAAAGAAAGGAAAAGTAATGGAAAAAGGAAAAGAAAAATTAAAAAGTCTGCTAATCATCCTAAGATTGAGCGATGGTTGGCTACCACCTCTAGAGGTCTTGCCTTAAGGTTAGCCTATAAAGCCCTATATATATGATCAAACGGCCTACTATTATGACAAAAGATTTAGTGGTACTAATATGTCATTAAATTTATAAGTGGTATATAATTACCAAAAAATTTTGATATATATATATATATAATTGGTACCTTTTTAAAAAAGAATATTTCTTTTCTTTCAAGAACTTAAATATTATTTGTACTTACATACCACTCATCAATCTACATGGTGTGTTAGTACTATTAAATCTTTTGTTCTACTACTATAGATCTTATATATACGATAATAACGAAAGAGATAGTCGACCACCCAATATTTAAGTCTCTTATAATTACTCATCACAATTAACTACATAAGTTTGAATAAGCCTTTAAAAATATCAATCAACCTCCTCATGTTTGATAAGTAAAGTTGATATATCCAAAATATCTAAAAGTTATAATTCATTGGGTTTTACATCAATGCTAAAGTCTCACACTAAAACCATAACTAATCGAAACACTCTCATTAGGCCAAAATCTACCTTCCCTTATATCTTGAGTGAATACACTAAAATTCCCAAAAGACACTCCTCTTTCCCTTTAAAGGCCCCTCCATAAGTTAACTATCATCTATACACATAATGAGGGATTTGGAACCAATCAATAACACTCATGTGTTACTATGTACATCAATCTCTCAAGGCAACTCAAGTTATCTTTCTATCCTTTTCTTTGCTTATAGAGTTATGATGTCAATATTGTCATACTTCAAACTTACATTAAAACACTTATAAAGTTCGTTCATCAAATGTAAAATAATAGATTCATTGAATTCACATCCTTTGTATTAATCAACTTCACATTTTGGAAATAATATGGTCTATAGCTAATCAAACCAAAATTATATATATAATTCAAGCCCCAAATTTTCATAACATATATATAAAAGAGTACGAAATATGTTTAAAGTGAATATTCAAAATTTAACATGGCTATATCTCCTTAAGAGTTTGAAAACCAATCAATCAATGAGAGACAAGTTCATTATATATTGATAGTTTTAACCTAGTCTCTTACACTAAACCTATATTAGAACGCATAATCTCAGCCTCCTTCAAGAGCTTCTTACACACACGTGCTTAATATCACTATACTATTAATGTATAGTAATATGGTGTTTCACTGGTCCATTCTTTTAGTGAAACTCATCAAACTTCAATTGATTGGATTATGAACCTTGTTTATGATATCTATCTAACAAAACTTCCGATTAACTTCTCAACAATGGTTTTCTAGTGTTACACTCAACTCCTCTCTTTAAGAGGATAAATCTAAAACTTCCTAAAAAATCATCAATAATCATGAGAAGTCACCTACGGCTAACAATAGAATCAATCACAGTAGAATCTTAAATATCTACATGGATGAAATCTAGTATCCCTTTTGTTTTTCAAATTTTTGTACCAAAGCTACTCTTTCCTACTTCCATGAAATGCACTTCTTATGTAACTCTAGCTTACCAACTTTATTATCTAAAAGTAAAGCTCTACTATTGCTATATCCATCTTTGATGTGGAAGTTTAAATCACTACAACACTTGAAATTGTGAATCTTTACAAGATACATAGACTTTGAAATTTAGTTCCTCTCATGATGATTAGTGCACCTTTGAAACCGTCAAGCTATTTTGTGAGACATCATGCAACCATCAGCATCCAAAACAACATGTGACACATTGTTTTTCCTCAATTTCAGCACATATCCTACGTCAAACAATATTGTGATAACCCCAGCATGTATATTGATTCTTACTATACTACCACATACTGCTTTGTAAAGGCTATGCTATTACTTGAAAATGACTTTTCTGCTTTCAACATCATTATAGCTACATACCGATTGCGACATATGTGGTATGGAGAACCCAAATCTAGAATCCTCTCATCAATCTAAGGCCTCAGTTTATCTTCAATCACTAGTAGAATATTCTCGCCTTCCTTATCGACAACGTTGGCGTCTACTATACTAACAATTAGTCTCCGTTTATCTTCACCCTCGCTTGTCTTATTTTGCAATTTAAAACACTTTTTGCCCTTACGTGTCCCTTTTGCTTGCAATAATAATACTCTTATTACCGTATCTAGACTTGGAACGATACCCATTCTGCAAAGTGCTCTCCCTTGTAACCAATCTTAAAGCCTATCATTAGATTCACAACTTTACTACAATTCATCATTAAGTTAATCCTTACTCATATAGAGATTGTACGTTTTTAAAGGTCATATCACCATGACCCTTAATAATTGTCTCCCTGAAGCCGCTATAGAGCATGGCAGAGAAAATAGCAATAAAATTTCTAATCTTCAACGTCAATCCTGACATCAATATTTTTTTGCATTATTAGTTAAAAACTGAAACTCACATTGGTATCTCCTAAAAGATGAGTAGTACACAACCACTATTTTAGAGTTAACAATTAAATAGATACTTTCTCAAGTAAAAAGACACAATGGTTGTCCAAAGTTCGTATACCATCTTTTCTTTAAGAAAACTCCGACAATATATTATTTGAGAGGCAAAGTTGTATTGTGCCGAGAGTTCTCAAAGCCATATTATAAACTAAAATAAAAAAAAAAAAAAACCCTATTTAAAATGCTACACTGGAATAAACAGTAAGAAACAATGATAAGAAAAATTTCAGATTAAAATAAATTAGCTAATAATTAACGGTCAACCATTAGTCATCCCAACCAATCGCTAAGTATGAAAACACCTTTTCAAATGGCTATTAACCTCTTTGTCGCCAACATAGACAATCCATTACCTTAGAACGTCCAAAATTCATCACGCATCGAGTTTTATCATCGATATCAAAGTCTCATGTAGAAACCATAAGGTCAAACCAGTCTTAGATTGTGCTAAATGATTAATGAAAATAATTTATTTTCATCTTTGCTTTCTTCTAATTCCTATATCACTAAAGTTTAATTGGTGCATTAAATGATTATTGGATCTAGAAGGAACATATAAATTATTTGAATCTATTTTCAAATAAAGTGAAATAAGTTCATTTACATGGTCTAAAAGTTTAAGCATAAGTTTCGTGAATGTATAAGAAAATATGATCAAATGGTACAAAATTCATAAAAAAAAAAAAAGAAAAGAAATAGGCGTTGCATCATGGAAAAGGTAAATACAATTTCCATTACGAATAATGGATAAGATTTCTCAAAACTCCTAATTATCAATTTCACAAGATCTCTACCAAAGTTAGGTTAGAGCTTAAAAGTAATATTGTTAAAGAATCTTAATCTTAAATGAGTGGATGAGTCTGTAAACTACTAGTTTAGTGCTAGACCCAAATCTATAAATTTTCCTAAACAAGTCTAACCCATTTATTGATTATATTGATATTCATAGCCCAAATCCCTTCATAATTGTGTCATACCACGTATATTTGGCAATTTGTATGCTAAATCGACGTCCTTAGTGGCAAATAATCCCCATGATGCAGCCTTTTCTGCATGGTAAATGATCTTATTGAATTTCCACTTATCAGCTTTAATACTGAAACTTTGATATGGCTAAATGTCATACTTATTTCAACATTGATCTAAATATTATATTCAATGTACTTTGAATATAATTGTTTTCTATAACTTAGTTCACATATTATGTGAATGTCTACATATCCTGTTTTTTTTTTTTTTTTAACCTACCACAACACCAATTTTCTGAATGTATAAATTGAATGATCGCGTGGAGAGTTATTAACAACCTTGCTTGAGCATATTGAATGATACTTTTAGCTGAGCTTGAGTTTCAATTTTTCCATTGAGCTCAAACTTGAAATTGTTTGACCTAATTCAGTTCGCTTTGCTTTAACTGATTGGCGATTCTCATAAAAATATTTCCACAAGTATGCGACAATATCGATAATTTGCCACAATGGATTGCCAGGTGCTATATGACCCTAGTTGAATGAAAATGATACAATTACTCAAATAAAAAGTTAAGCATTCATTTCATTGCTATATGAGGTTATTTTGTTGAACTTGTAACCCTTAGAAAATAATATAGTGGAACTTGAAGTTGGATCTCCAAGTTTATGTAATGCTTCAAATTCCAACAGAAAATCTATGGTTCCCAGTCGAATAAGTAACAAAGCAACGTTAATTCCACAGAAGAAGTAGATGATCACAATGTGGGAAGCAATTATTGTGAGTAAAAGGAAAAAAAAAAAGATCTTTTTCATATATTTATTTTTTTCCGTATAAATTATGGTACGGTAAATCTTATTATTTCAATCTCGCAACAAGTACAACCTGAGATGAACTCAGGGCTTACTTGCATGAACAACATTCTTTTAATGCGAAGGAATACATTTGAATGTCGCTCTTTAGGCACCTAAAACATGTTGTTAGCTAAAAGAAAAAATTTGCTAAAAAAAAAGGAATAAATAAAAAGAAAAAGAAAAAGTATTTGAAACTATAATGGACAAATAGTAACAAGAGCTAGTTAGAAGACCTTCTATTAACACAATTCACGTATGAGGGTACCACAGTGTCAAATTATGATATTGAAGTGTCAATGGCAGGCACCTAAACTACTTCTTATGGCAGTGGCTCCATGCCTACCTCGACTGCTGACTCTCTATCTTACTCGTCCACCTGAGAAACAGATTCCTCGGGATTAATAAAATTATTAATAATTATTAAAATCACAAATTAATTATACGATTCTACAAATTTATAATTTTATAATTTTTTTTCTTAATTAAAACGATATAAAACTATTTTAGTACAAACTTTTAATAAATTATAAATTTTATTATACAATTCTATAAGTTTACGATTTTACCGATTTTATACCATTATATACTATTTTAACCATTCTATATATATAAATAAATAGTAGTCACGATTTTGATAATTACGTAATTATTTGTAATAACACCTAATGTTATGAAAACTATTATGATCTAATGTTATGAATACAAATATTAATCTTTTAATAAGATAAATTATGTTTGAATGTTATCTCAAATTAAAATGTGTAATATAGTTGGAAGAAAAAAATGAAATAAAAAAACCAGATATTCAGCTTGTGATACGTAAGATCTTGATTAAAAAACAGATTAGGATTCTCGTCATTATATTTATGACATGTAAAATTTAATATAATTTTAAGATACTAAATCCTGGATATTATAAACGGATAAAAGCGGTTCATTTCTTTATCCTCACCAGCCAAGTTAATTAAATTTATGTAAATCGAAGAGACAAGGAGGGAATGGAAAAATGTGATAAAAGCGATATGTCAGCATTGCATCACTATATGTACACCAGGAAATAGCCACAAAAGTTGTCTTTACCTCCTCTGCACGTGTAGACAACTTGCCAAGGGAAAGTGGGAAAATTATTTATATAAAAAAAAAAGAAGAAAAACTCCATCTAATAAAGTACAGTAAATAATAAAAAACTAATGAAGATAAGGAAGCAACACCAATTATTAGGAAAAAGATGGATATAGTAGGAGTGTCCAGTGATTGGCATGGTCCATGACGCGCAAATAATTATCACCACCATTTTTTAAAATATTTTTGTTTTCCCAACCCCCAAATCCACTTAGACAAGGATATAATTTGGCACATGAATGTCCATTTCGGCGTGGTGGTCAAATAAAACCATAAATTGATACGATGTTTCAATCGATTTACATTTTTAGTTTCCACTTGTTAACCACCTCCACGAGGGCTTTAGTGGAGGCCCCATCAGGTGCGATGGCGGCTGCAGCAGCTTCCTTAAGGTCTTTCATGCGGTTGCGGAGGCTCTTCCCTTGTTCACCCTCCATCAGACCCTTTGCCACCATAGCTATTTGTTCTCTCTCCACCAACCCGCTTTTCTCGCATACTCTAAGTCTTAATGCAACCTTAATATCCTCCGTGAGCATAAAAGCATTCATTCTTTGCTCGGCATACAGTGGCCAAACAATAAAGGGCACACCATTGACCACGCTCTCTAGAGTGGAGTTCCAACCGCAATGAGTTAGGAACCCACCCGTCGAACCGTGGCTAAGGACTTGAGCCTGAGGGGCCCAGGACGGAACCACTAATCCTCTATCTTTGGTCCTTTCTAGGAACCCCTGTGGCAAGAACTCAAAAGTCTCATCATTACCTTGCAAATTGAAATAAGTAGCATTGGCCACCTTATCATTGGGTCTTCTGACTACCCACAAGAATCTTTGATCACTCATCTCCAAACCCAAGGCCAATTCCCTAATCTGGTCACTGGACAGGGTCCCACCACTCCCAAAAGACACGAATAACACCGACCCAACTGGCTGATCATCCAGCCACTTTAAGCAACACCCGGAACCGCCGCCAGAAGTATTGTCCACTTTCTTCTCCATGTTCACAAGTGGTCCGACCGGGTAAACCGGTGGTTTTCCCAGTTCTTTCTCTTGCAATGCCTGGACCGGTCCGGGCTCTAGATCAGTGAAAGTATTCACCATAATTCCGTCGGCTAATCTATACCTCTTGGTATGGTGCAAAACCCATTTGTAAGCGTCGTTCTTCCGGTCCTGAACCGGGTCGAGCAGTTCCCTACCGTGAATCGGAGTGCAACCCGGAATTTTGACCGGTTCTGGCATGTCCCTGTACTCACAAGTGAACTCTTGGTCAAGAGTTGGCAGATGGAGGAAGAGAGAGAGACACGTGGCTGTAGTAGGATAGAATATGTACTTTAAGATTCCAATTTCACTCGCCACTTCAAAAGCGTCGGTACCGAAGAGATCGGCCACGAGCGCCACAAGGCGCTTCGACTCGACTAACTTCTTCAGCGCGTCGCGCAGGGAAGGGAGTGACCGGAACACCGTGAGGGAAATCAAAACTTCGATCTTGGCATCTGGTGGTACATCGTTGAAGTTAACGGGAGGAAGATACACGGAGGTGATCGAAGGAGGGAGGGCTTCGAGAACCGCTCTTTGTTGCTTCAACGGCGAGCCGTCGTTGGGAACGATGAAGGTGACGGTGCAGTTGAAGTTATGGATGAGACGCTTGGCGAATTCCGCTAGGGGAATAAGATGTCCCATTCCTGGAGTAGGAAGGATAGCTATATGGGGTTGCTTATCCTCCATTATTGTTTTGCTTGGTTGAGAGAGAGAGAGAGAGAGAGAGGTTTATAGGGCAGAGATTGTTCGGGAGTTGTTACAGCTTGGAAGAAAGTGGAAAGAGGTGGGGCACTTATATATAGATGAGGAAGTAAAGGGACAGCCGGACGGGAGCAATTATATATATAAAATAAAATAAAACAGAAAGTTATATCAGACATATTATTGTATTAAATTAGAGATTACCAAGTATAAGGTTGGTGTGTGTGTGGACAGTATGAAATCCTACCCATATATATAGATGAGGAAGTAAAAGGATCGTCGGACAGAGGAATTATATATATATATATATATATATAATATAAAATAGAAAGTTGTATTAGATATATTATTATATAAGATATATATGTATAGAATAAAATTTTACTCGTATCTTATCTTATGGGTATAACTTTCAAGACTTTATTATCTGTACCTTATCTTATGATATTCCAAAACCACGTCCTATACCTTATAGATTATATAAGGTACAAGATATCGTATAGTACATGTAAAATTTAATATAGCTATTTTTTTTAAACATAAAACAAGTTTAACCTTTTTTTTTTTATAAAGTAATTGCTCAATTTAGCTAATCTTTCAAATAATACTAATAAATAGAGTACATTAACATATACTTTTGACCAATTTTTCTTCTCATTAAATAGCTCTTTAATTAGGGGTGGTAATTGGGTGGCCTGTGTACTCTTACGTGCCAAAACTTGTGTGCTCGTGCTTTTTCGCATACGGGGCCTATCATACTCACATGCTTAGATTTCGCATGCGTGTGCTTGTGTTTTACGTGTCACCTGTTTGTATACATGCCAGCCTGCATACCTATAATTAAGCTTCGAATAAAGAATAAAATGCTGAAAATATATTTTTTACTATTTTTGAATATTTGCGATAATTTATTATATTATTTATTTTAAATTTTTCCAACCTCAAACATGGAACATGTGTTTTATACTATTGATACGTATTTATACAATAATTTATTAATATTATTAAGTAATTTAATAAATAAATATAATACGAAAAATAATAATTGCATGTATGAGTTTTTTACTCGAAATATTCTTACGTACATATAAATATATATATTAGATATTTTAAATTTATATGTTAAAATATTAATTAAAAAAGTATATATTGAATATATAATTGTATATATATATGGATATGTACATGATAGATATGTTTATTAATATATAATATGTAAACATATTTTTATATATGTACGTATGTACATAGAAAAATATATGTACGTATATACTTCAATGAAAACACTTACGTGTATTAAGGGTAGCATAGTTCAGTTTGGTTTGGTTTGAAACGAAACAGTTCGCTCCCCTTTACCAAATAGAATCTAATATAACGATTCAATTTTTTTTTTTTAAATCAAAACTAACCATATAGTTCAGTTTCTTAAACTTTTCGAACCTAATTAAAACCGGTTCGATTCTATTCGATTCGATTCACGATTAGAACTGTTTGTATCAAATTTTTACTAAATATTTTTATTTTCAATAAATATAAAATTTCAAATAAAATTTACTTAATTTAATCTTAATACTTGACAAAAAATTATGATAAAGAATAACAAAATATGAAATATTTAATAAAATTTATGAAGATTAATTGAAAAAAAAAGTACAAAATAATTGCTTAAATTTTTTTTTATTTAACTAAACGATATAGTTTCGGTTCTAAACGGTATTGTTTGGCTTGCTTTTCTCAAACCAAACCAGGAACCATTTATATATAATCGAACCTAATTATAAACTAAACGGTCTATAATAAAACTGATTTTTTTATTCGATTCGGTTTACGGTTTGCTATTTTTTTTCTAGCCTTAATGTGTATTGTTAGAACTATATAGCAATAAATTTATAAAAAAATACACATACAGATATATAATTATGAAATGTATAATTTGGGAAAATATATACACATATATTTGTGTACGTATAAGCATGCACATATGTACACATAATTATACTCAAAGAAATTTGTATAAATATGGGGAAACAAATACATGAATATAAAATATGTGCAAATAGGTACATACATATTGTAGATATATATGCGTAAATGTTCAAATAAAATACAATATATTGATTTTATTGATTTTATATTATATATGTATAACTCTATATATAAAAGAACGGCGAATGAAAGCAATTAACTATTAACAAACTTAGAATCGCTTTCCACTAATAAACAATTACTTTATTTATTACATATAAAATAATAAAAGAAAAGGGAAAAAAGAAGAAAGAAAACGTATATAAAGAAAAATACAATCCTAAATTTCATTGAATAGTAAGAATGGAGTATCTAATGCTTAACCACCACTACGGCCAAGCAGAGAGGGTGGGGGTGGGTATTGAAAACCTTACCAATCGAAATACACTTATTGTCTAGTCTACATCTCGTATATCTCATTACCTTGCTTATTTTATTCGACTTAAATATCAATAACATCCCCCTCTATAGTTATAACTCAATTTTCAATGTTTTGTATACTTCTTCATATCTTTGTGAAGGTTCCCATTATTTGTTGTTTGTTGGTCATCATCGTTCCGAATCAACGGAATAGTTCTGTCATGGTGAAAGGTCCAAGGTCCTCTTCTTGTTCCTATTGTCCTTGGTCTCTTGCCCTCTAATCTTGACTCTACAAGATAAGGTCATAATTGTTAATATCTAGTTATCCCTCTTGGCCTTCACCCCTACCTGTATGTGTTTTGGTGCTGCTCCTACCTTATCCATTGACTAATTTCCTTATTACAATGGAAGTATAGTCTATTTTTCACCTTCGCTAAGTTGAAGATAAATTTCATCTTGTACAGTACATGATTGTCCAGGCTGAACCCATTAGAGAGAAGAATAAACTTGATGAGTTAGTTATAACTTAAATGCTTGCCTCTTCATGAGAGCATGCAAAGGAAGCAACAATTAACAAAATAGCT
The DNA here is from genome assembly GCA_024138015.1 of Lumnitzera littorea. Taxonomy (NCBI): domain Eukaryota; kingdom Viridiplantae; phylum Streptophyta; class Magnoliopsida; order Myrtales; family Combretaceae; genus Lumnitzera; species Lumnitzera littorea. The sequence goes on from JAMXBB010000001.1 coordinate 86,513,833, forward strand.
AATGTTAACCGGTCTTCTTTCCACCATGCAAAAGAGTAAGAAAAGATCTTCTACACTAAAGAAATTTATATTTGATCACGGGGCAATTGAATTGGTGATTATGTAGTGTAAGATTCAAGTGTGTAGTGGAAGATCACTAGCGGTGAGATACTTTAAATGCTGGGCCTATGTCTCATCTGGATATATTGATTGCTTAAAAACATGTAAAAAAGCGGCTGACATATTCCAAGCTGTTGGCATATGTGCAGCATCCCCATCGGGCTAATTGAATAAATTGTTGATGAAGTACAGAGTGATTTATAGGATTTGGTTGAACATGAAAGTAGTGAGGAAACTAACATTTGGATTTGTTTTATGCCAAGGCAAGATGTCATCATCGAGATAGACGATACTAGAGGTTGCATTATAGTAAAACAATCGAACCAAATCAACATACGTCCCTTTCTTTAACTCCACCAATTCCAGAAATCCAATTGCTCTTTAGAAATCATAGATCTCGTTGAGCTCTTTAAAGTTGTATGATAGGGTGGGGACAACATTTTAAGTACGAAATCCATCGATAAAGCAAAGCTGTATTTAGGGGGTAACTAGATGCATAAAGTAAGCCTCGGCTAAATTGCTTGGAGTTGGCAGTGGAGTAGATGAGCAAGCTCGAGGATGCTTACCCTTGGCTTATGTTTGAGATCGGGTAATGTGGCGACATGACGAGCTTTGCATAATGAATTTTTGAGAGGAAAAAAACTTTAAAAATAAAGTAGAGTGGTATTGGATGCAGTGAGTATGTGAAAGAAAGCGAAGAGGAAGAAATGTTGGAGTTGTAGGAATGAATAGAGTGTTGGCCATTTATTTATAGTCAATGGGAGATTTTAGCCATCGGGGTCCAACATACTCATGTTGGGGCCTAACGTAGGCACGTTAGCCCTTAATGGTAAAAAAAATTTTACTGTTGGGAGACAACGTACCTATGTTAAGTTGTAACGTAGGCACTTTAGCCCCTAACGGTCTTTTTTTTTTTTTTTTTTACCATTAGGGGCCAATGTGCTTACATTAGGGCTTAACGTAAGCACGTTAGTCCCTAATGGTCCTTTTTTTCTTTTTTTTTTACCATCGAGGGCCAACGTGGCTACGTTAAAACTTAACAAGAGTACATTAGCCCTTAATGGTCAAATTTTTGAATGGTTGCTTAGCTAAACATAGCTGCAAGGAGCCCGAATGTGCCTATGTTGGCTCCAGTCCAACAAATTTTTCATTAAGTAGGAATTACTACCCAACAAAAGTTTGTTGGGCGGGAGGGAATGTGGATATGTTAGGCCCAAACATACCTACATTGGCTTTAAAAAATAGAAGATGTGGGCATGTTAGCCTAACGTGCCCCCATTAAAACTAGGCTTATATTACCTTTAATTGCGCTAAAAGCATGTAGTTTGCCTAAAAATTTACAGACCACACTTGAATTTACCTAAATTCTCTTCTATTCTCCTGACTACATTTGAATCCCTTAAAACCAGCATTTCTTCTTACAAAAATGGCCGAACGTGGAAATTCATCAAACATTCCTAACCTTAATGAATTTGAAGATTGGATATTTATTGATCCGTATGGTAAGCAGCTTTACCCTACACATCCTAATACGGGATTTACCAATTTAATGAATCAGGTGGGGAACTTGACTTTCTCTACACCTTTGTCCAAGGGTTGCGATATT
>JAMXBB010000001.1:86519787-86548152 GCA_024138015.1 Lumnitzera littorea
AAAAAAAAAAAAGGAGGTACATACTCTATTATATGATTTTTCCTAAAATGTATAGCATGTATTGCCGGATCTTCCATTTGAATCCTCTCAATTTACATAGAAATTTAACCAGGTTTAATTGGTTCGTTGATGAGTGGCACATCATGCATTTATAACCTGATGACTCTTCTTTGCAATTGAAATTCTTTTTCACAATTAACATTAACTCCAGGTTTTCATCTCACTCTTTCTTCATTTAGTTTCATATTAAGCATACCAAATAAGAAAACCCGTATACTAAGCTTTCCAAATAAACAAACGAAATCATTAATTTGCCATTTTAAATTGCAATTAATCACATACCAAAAAAAATTGCAGCTAGCTAGATATAATCATTATCAATAAATGCATTGTTATATATATATATATATATATAACACTAACATTGAATAATGCAGTCTCAGTACACAAGTATTCAAACATGTCCTTTTAGAATAGTTTCGGTGATTGTATTCCTTTTCTAGATGGATTAATACGGATGTAAACTAAAGCTTAAATAGTGTTTATTGTTTGGTTCGGTTTTATTTGAGGAATAAAACAAATCAAGCCACATATAAATCATCTCGGTTCAAATCCCCTAGTGAACCAAACCACTTTTAACAATTCAACATTTTGAATCGATCTACATAAAATGCACTTTAGCTCAACTAGAATCACTTTCGGAAAGACAGTTGTTCTAACTCTTAGTGATCCAAACTGCTTCTATCATTATAATTTTGGTTTTCATAATTCGATACAAGATTTAACGTAAAGAAAACTTAACAAGATAGCTACAAATGTGCATATAGAAATCAGAATGAATACAAATGATGATCCTTTTAAATTGACTCAACTTGTGAGTCAGACTTATCCTATAAATTCCCTAATAGAACATTGGTGTCTACCGATCTGGAGATTGAGGGAGAGATTAAGTGATGAAAGTGACACTATGAAAGTGTGAGGAAATATGACTGAGCGAGAAATGAGAGTGAACTTCAACGAATGTGTGAACTAAGACTAAGAGTCTAGTTTGATGTAAAGGCTAGCATGCATGAGAACGAGATGATGGAGTAGAAGCATCGGGGAATGAAAGATTGGGAGTTAATGACTTAGGGTTGGAAATGGGCTTCATTTTCTTTTTCGACCATAAGGATTGTTGTGTTAGGCTTATTCAAAAAATAAAATAAAATGAAAAATATGTTGCTTTTTTTTTTTCTTTCTCTCTTTCTAAGCAAGAAGTAGTTTAATTTAGCAATGTAATTTGGTTTGACCCTTAAAACCAAATCACGAACCCCACCAAAATATGAGAGCACCACATGTAGTCTGATTTAGTTCTATAAACACCCTGATGAAGTTTTTAGATATTTATGTATATGTGAATTTCAGGATTTGTTATAGCCATTAGAAATATATTGCTTTTAATGCTACATCACGGATTGGAAATATAAATTTACACAAATTTGTTAGCCAATTTCAAGTAGATTCCAATATGCAGCGATTACAATCGAGTTATCAATTACTTAGAGACACTACCACCTATAGTCTATGTTTATTTAAGTTTTTTTTTTTTTTCCCCCTTTTCTTACAGTTTGATTGCAATAGATTCTATTTTAAGGTATAGGCTAACACAATTTAAAATGCATCCTCTATATTATTCTCAACTTTTATTGACCTTTGAATAGAAGGACCTACACTGTCTAATTATTTTGGAACATGGGCTCGAAATTTATCAGTTTCCTCATTTAAGAAATCAATTTTTAGTCAAGGAAAGATTGAATATGGAAATTAGTTAAAAATTGAAAGCTTTACACAGGAAATCATTTGCAATCGGCAGCTACTACTTATGGAAGAAAAAAATAGGAGATGTATGGGGAAAAAAGCATATCCTACAGTAGTTCTAAGGACAGTTTTATCTTGCATGCCGTAATGTTCTTTGAGCATTCTAGGATTGTGTGGCCATTTAGTTTTATAAACATAAGGTCTTGCATTCAATTCTCATGTGTGTCATGTTACATTTTTTTTATACATTTATTACTCAAATAACATTTGTTATTTTCAATTTATTAAACTTTTTTTTTTCACAATAACCAATATTACTAAATTCATTATTACAAATCATCTTTAACTAAATGAATTTCCCTAAACTACTATTTTTTATTAGTAATACACCACTAGTAATAATCATATTATTCATAGTACAAATGTTTCAATCTTATTACATAAACTATTGATAAATAATACCAATTATATGATTTGGTTTAGTAAATTTTTTTTTACAAGTAATGTTACAAAAATGGCTATAGATTATTGAATAATTTATTACCTAATAACTTATATTTAAAATGATATTCCTTATATAAGACATAAAATCATTATGACAATAAGCAAATATTTTCCTAAAGTAAGTGTTCTTCTCTCCCCCCTTGGGGTGTGTCTATCCCTGCTTGATAGGTTTCAATAGTTTGAATGCTATACATGTCGACATATTGCAAGATAAAAAAAAAAAAAAAAAAAGTGAAAAGGTTTTTATAAGTATTAGCACTATGGCTTTCGACCTAAATGATTTCATCTTTAACCAAGCTATAGTTGATAGCCAAGGAGGCATCTTTCATAGCAACTTACTTCGTATATTTAGCTCAATTCAATATGACAAGAAAAAAGATATATAAGGTAGTGTACCTAAAGGAAGAGATGAGTAGGTATAAAGTAAGTAAGGTATAAGGAAATACTCATACATTACAAGTTCATAATTTTTAGAATCAAAACCTATCTTATGGTACCTTAAGATCAGCTTAGAACCTGTATTCTATAAAATCTTCAAGGTATAAGATACCCTATAAAGCTTGTAAATTTTGCATTTCTTTCTATACATTTCAATTTTGTAATATCAAAAAAGTAATTTATATGTGATATTACAAATTCTTCATATACAAAACTTACGAAGTCTATAGCAAAATCTGTGAAATTAAAAAAAATTAAAATAATTTTGCCAACCTTCATTATCTTAAGTTTATGTGATCATAGTACTTAGTAAATGAGAAACAACATGAGAAAAGTAAGGAAAATGTAAAGTTAGAGAGGAAATAGGGAAGAATAAGGGAAATAATAATAATAAAACATAATGTGAGAGATACAGCATTAGATTTTGCTATTTAGGATCATTGGAACATAATCTTGAGCTCTTTTTTCTTCAATTTTACTAAAACATTTTTGATAAAAGAATATAATATTATCATTTATTATTTGATATGTTTTCATAGGGTAGACATTGGATATCTTAGAATCTACATCTTTTATACCTTAAGATACAAGTTTTAAGGTAAATATAAGGTATGAAACTACCTCATCCTATGAGAGCAATCTATATCGAAGACCTATTCTATGATTCTTAATACTCGCTTAAAATCCACTTGATCGATTAACCTTATACAAGAAAATTGTCCATTTACCCTTACCTAAGGATATTTTTAACTTAAAGGAAGCCCATAATATTTATAGGATAACATGAATTTGAATATTGAAAAACAAGAACAATTAAAAGGTAAAGTGAATTGATAGAAGTAAAGAAAAATCATTATGCATTTGCTAATATTGATTCCATATTCAGTTGTGATTTAAAATTGTAATGTGATTATGTATTAAGTTTTTCATCGAGAGAAGTCAAAGGATGTTTTGACATTAAGCTTTTAATTTAGACTAAGGGGCCTAAAGCTTATTAACATAAAGGTAATAGAGAGGCAATAGAATAATTATTCTCAAAATGCTTCTACTTAACAAATGGTATGGGAATATTCATTCCTCATGACTTCTCTTTTCCTTTTATATAGGAAATGGCTATTATCTTCAATAAGATTGAATTTTTTATTCCCTCTCCATAAGAAACAAAAAGTTTAAGTTATTGGACAATTATACCCCCAGTTAATAAGGGAAGTCAAATGATTTTGGTTATTTTATAATAAAACCAAATAAGGACATATTAGTACTTTTTGTTACATTCCTAATTTAATACTACAATTAATAAAGTGGAGTAAATATAGTAATAAGTATTTCCTATAACAAAAAAATATATATGAAGTAAATATTTAAATATAAATTTTTAGTTTATTCTGATAATAATTATAGTTAAGTATAACTTTTCAATTCCCTATTAGATGGGACTCTAACCTCATCTACGACTATTTCGAGCTCTAATCCTATTAGAAGAGCCAAGCTTTGAGGTATCTTGAACTTGACTAAATGCATTCTTATTGCTCAGCTTACCAAGGACATATACTCCAAACTGCCTAAATAATGATCCTAAGCTGGACGGAAGATGGTACCGACCTATTAAACCCACTTAAGCTCAATGAAGACTAACTTCAAGCTGAGAGAGGATAGCTTGGTAGACTGACTTTGAGCTATATCCCAAAAGAACACCTAGTGCTTGCTTGAGCTACAAAGCCTTACCACAACCTTCTACTAACCCCTTCAACAGTTCAACTAGCATTGCCAACAGCCCAACCTAGCCCATGTTCCATAATTTGCTTCCTCCTTACTCTAATATGGCCCTATTAATGACTTACCTATTCCAGACCTACTTTAGGTCGATCAAGAGTAAAACCCTACTCCACTTCATACTAATCCTTTGTAAAGTGCGAAGCAATTACATTGTTGAGACATGTCTTCTTTTTCCACTTTTAACAGTGATTATACTATTATTCCTTTTTTTTTTCCTTTGTCATTATTACCCTTTTTACTTTACTTAAGGATAGTTTTAGGACTATACTACTTTTGCAATTATACCCCTTTGCCTTTACCCTAAGGGACTTACTACAAATACCTTTTCTTCCTGTAAGCCACATGATCATATTACTTGAATATACTAATTTCTACTTGTAAGTGTACTCCAAGTAAACTTACACTCTCATCATTCCCCAATAGTGAGGGTATATAGCGAGTAAACCATAATGTTAGCTTATGCATCATATCAAATTAAGATGAAGTTGTGTAGGACCATTATGGGAGTTGTATCCACCATGGTTACTTTACGGTCAGTTACAAGATCATCCCATTAAACTTTATTTGATGTTTGAAGGACCCATCATTATCTTAGTAAGCAATTGTAGGTGTTGTTTAGTTTCATTGGTTGGGCTATGATGGCTTGTCTATCTTAGCTGGGTTTTTTCTTTTTGTTGTTACCTTTTTAACTTTTATGTTGAAATGAAATGTTCTAATTCTATTTGTGACAAAAATTGATATTGTTTTATTTTTTGTCTGGAATGCTTAATGTAAAATTATATGAATGTCATAATAAATGGAGAGAAGATATATTGATGTTAATTTTCTTTTAAATATTTTACTAGTAAACTAGGACTTATAGATGGTAAATCTAAGATTCATCTTACATTAAAGGATGGAAATTGAGCTGGTCATTTTTTAAGCCTGGTTAAGAGGATCTAGATCCAAAAATCCCACATATGGTATTGGTGTAGAAAATGTTGACAATGCTAATGCAAAATAAAGAAAGCTTTCATATTTTTACATACATATTTTTTGTAAATTATTTAATCAATTTCTAAAGATTGTGAAAAGCTTCACTATGAGAGTCTAGAAGGAAGCTTCATTAATAGGATCCTACTAATATATGCCTTTTTTATTATACTTACATACATTTATTTCACATCTTTATATTTTATACAACACGAATAATAAATGTGTACAATTTATAATTTTATATATGTATATCATATATAAACTTTATATGTACTCTAGATGGAAATGGATCTCGTCTAATTTATCTATTTTCATTTGTTTCAATTTATGAATGAATAACAATTGTGAAATCACTTAAACTCTTGAATTATCTTATAATATTATTATAATGTCATCTTCTTTTGTATGGAATTAATTTTCTACTTTGTAATTTCAAATACTGATTATACATGATATCATTTAAAAAAGATGAATTGATCAAAATTGAGATCACATAAATGCAAAGTATTAATGTAAATTGTGATCTTTAGGTTTTTCTTTAGTTTTTTCAAATCTAAATTTTTTATTTAAAATTATTTCAACTCAGGCAAGGGTACCTGAGGCGGGAAAAATAATAATAATGATAATAATAACAAATAATTGTAGAAGCTAGATTTAAAATCATATTAAAACTTATTTCTTAAAATGTATATACAATATGTAAATTTTTCCTTTACAATTAAATTTATTTCTAGCTTAAAAGTAAGGATAGTGCAGTTCAATTCGGTACGGTTTACCTTCCCTTACTAAATCGAATCTAATATAACGATTTAGGTTTTTTTAACTCAAATATAATTTTATAGTTCAATTCATAAATTTTTTAAACTTAATTAAAACCAATTCAAACAATTTATAATAAATTTTTTCTATTTATTTTAATTAAAATTAAAAATGAAATTTCAAATAAAATATACTTATTATATATCATTTATTAAGATTAAAATAAGTAAATTTTATTTGAAATTTCACATTTATTAAAGATAAAAATGTTTAGTAAAAATTTATTATAAATTGTTTGAATTGGTTTTAATTAAGTTTAAAAAATTTATGAATTGAACTATAAAATTATATTTGAGTTAAAAAAACCTAAATCGTTATATTAGATTCGATTTAGTAAGGGAAGGTAAACCGTACCGAATTGAACTGCACTATCCTTACTTTTAAGCTAGAAATAAATTTAATTGTAAAGGAAAAATTTACATATTGTATATACATTTTAAGAAATAAGTTTTAATATGATTTTAAATCTAGCTTCTACAATTATTTGTTATTATTATCATTATTATTATTTTTCCCGCCTCAGGTACCCTTGCCTGAGTTGAAATAATTTTAAATAAAAAATTTAGATTTGAAAAAACTAAAGAAAAACCTAAAGATCACAATTTACATTAATACTTTGCATTTATGTGATCTCAATTTTGATCAATTCATCTTTTTTAAATGATATCATGTATAATCAGTATTTGAAATTACAAAGTAGAAAATTAATTCCATACAAAAGAAGATGACATTATAATAATATTATAAGATAATTCAAGAGTTTAAGTGATTTCACAATTGTTATTCATTCATAAATTGAAACAAATGAAAATAGATAAATTAGACGAGATCCATTTCCATCTAGAGTACATATAAAGTTTATATATGATATACATATATAAAATTATAAATTGTACACATTTATTATTCGTGTTGTATAAAATATAAAGATGTGAAATAAATGTATGTAAGTATAATAAAAAAGGCATATATTAGTAGGATCCTATTAATGAAGCTTCCTTCTAGACTCTCATAGTGAAGCTTTTCACAATCTTTAGAAATTGATTAAATAATTTACAAAAAATATGTATGTAAAAATATGAAAGCTTTCTTTATTTTGCATTAGCATTGTCAACATTTTCTACACCAATACCATATGTGGGATTTTTGGATCTAGATCCTCTTAACCAGGCTTAAAAAATGACCAGCTCAATTTCCATCCTTTAATGTAAGATGAATCTTAGATTTACCATCTATAAGTCCTAGTTTACTAGTAAAATATTTAAAAGAAAATTAACATCAATATATCTTCTCTCCATTTATTATGACATTCATATAATTTTACATTAAGCATTCCAGACAAAAAATAAAACAATATCAATTTTTGTCACAAATAGAATTAGAACATTTCATTTCAACATAAAAGTTAAAAAGGTAACAACAAAAAGAAAAAACCCAGCTAAGATAGACAAGCCATCATAGCCCAACCAATGAAACTAAACAACACCTACAATTGCTTACTAAGATAATGATGGGTCCTTCAAACATCAAATAAAGTTTAATGGGATGATCTTGTAACTGACCGTAAAGTAACCATGGTGGATACAACTCCCATAATGGTCCTACACAACTTCATCTTAATTTGATATGATGCATAAGCTAACATTATGGTTTACTCGCTATATACCCTCACTATTGGGGAATGATGAGAGTGTAAGTTTACTTGGAGTACACTTACAAGTAGAAATTAGTATATTCAAGTAATATGATCATGTGGCTTACAGGAAGAAAAGGTATTTGTAGTAAGTCCCTTAGGGTAAAGGCAAAGGGGTATAATTGCAAAAGTAGTATAGTCCTAAAACTATCCTTAAGTAAAGTAAAAAGGGTAATAATGACAAAGGAAAAAAAAAAGGAATAATAGTATAATCACTGTTAAAAGTGGAAAAAGAAGACATGTCTCAACAATGTAATTGCTTCGCACTTTACAAAGGATTAGTATGAAGTGGAGTAGGGTTTTACTCTTGATCGACCTAAAGTAGGTCTGGAATAGGTAAGTCATTAATAGGGCCATATTAGAGTAAGGAGGAAGCAAATTATGGAACATGGGCTAGGTTGGGCTGTTGGCAATGCTAGTTGAACTGTTGAAGGGGTTAGTAGAAGGTTGTGGTAAGGCTTTGTAGCTCAAGCAAGCACTAGGTGTTCTTTTGGGATATAGCTCAAAGTCAGTCTACCAAGCTATCCTCTCTCAGCTTGAAGTTAGTCTTCATTGAGCTTAAGTGGGTTTAATAGGTCGGTACCATCTTCCGTCCAGCTTAGGATCATTATTTAGGCAGTTTGGAGTATATGTCCTTGGTAAGCTGAGCAATAAGAATGCATTTAGTCAAGTTCAAGATACCTCAAAGCTTGGCTCTTCTAATAGGATTAGAGCTCGAAATAGTCGTAGATGAGGTTAGAGTCCCATCTAATAGGGAATTGAAAAGTTATACTTAACTATAATTATTATCAGAATAAACTAAAAATTTATATTTAAATATTTACTTCATATATATTTTTTTGTTATAGGAAATACTTATTACTATATTTACTCCACTTTATTAATTGTAGTATTAAATTAGGAATGTAACAAAAAGTACTAATATGTCCTTATTTGGTTTTATTATAAAATAACCAAAATCATTTGACTTCCCTTATTAACTGGGGGTATAATTGTCCAATAACTTAAACTTTTTGTTTCTTATGGAGAGGGAATAAAAAATTCAATCTTATTGAAGATAATAGCCATTTCCTATATAAAAGGAAAAGAGAAGTCATGAGGAATGAATATTCCCATACCATTTGTTAAGTAGAAGCATTTTGAGAATAATTATTCTATTGCCTCTCTATTACCTTTATGTTAATAAGCTTTAGGCCCCTTAGTCTAAATTAAAAGCTTAATGTCAAAACATCCTTTGACTTCTCTCGATGAAAAACTTAATACATAATCACATTACAATTTTAAATCACAACTGAATATGGAATCAATATTAGCAAATGCATAATGATTTTTCTTTACTTCTATCAATTCACTTTACCTTTTAATTGTTCTTGTTTTTCAATATTCAAATTCATGTTATCCTATAAATATTATGGGCTTCCTTTAAGTTAAAAATATCCTTAGGTAAGGGTAAATGGACAATTTTCTTGTATAAGGTTAATCGATCAAGTGGATTTTAAGCGAGTATTAAGAATCATAGAATAGGTCTTCGATATAGATTGCTCTCATAGGATGAGGTAGTTTCATACCTTATATTTACCTTAAAACTTGTATCTTAAGGTATAAAAGATGTAGATTCTAAGATATCCAATGTCTACCCTATGAAAACATATCAAATAATAAATGATAATATTATATTCTTTTATCAAAAATGTTTTAGTAAAATTGAAGAAAAAAGAGCTCAAGATTATGTTCCAATGATCCTAAATAGCAAAATCTAATGCTGTATCTCTCACATTATGTTTTATTATTATTATTTCCCTTATTCTTCCCTATTTCCTCTCTAACTTTACATTTTCCTTACTTTTCTCATGTTGTTTCTCATTTACTAAGTACTATGATCACATAAACTTAAGATAATGAAGGTTGGCAAAATTATTTTAATTTTTTTTAATTTCACAGATTTTGCTATAGACTTCGTAAGTTTTGTATATGAAGAATTTGTAATATCACATATAAATTACTTTTTTGATATTACAAAATTGAAATGTATAGAAAGAAATGCAAAATTTACAAGCTTTATAGGGTATCTTATACCTTGAAGATTTTATAGAATACAGGTTCTAAGCTGATCTTAAGGTACCATAAGATAGGTTTTGATTCTAAAAATTATGAACTTGTAATGTATGAGTATTTCCTTATACCTTACTTACTTTATACCTACTCATCTCTTCCTTTAGGTACACTACCTTATATATCTTTTTTCTTGTCATATTGAATTGAGCTAAATATACGAAGTAAGTTGCTATGAAAGATGCCTCCTTGGCTATCAACTATAGCTTGGTTAAAGATGAAATCATTTAGGTCGAAAGCCATAGTGCTAATACTTATAAAAACCTTTTCACTTTTTTTTTTTTTTTTTTTTATCTTGCAATATGTCGACATGTATAGCATTCAAACTATTGAAACCTATCAAGCAGGGATAGACACACCCCAAGGGGGGAGAGAAGAACACTTACTTTAGGAAAATATTTGCTTATTGTCATAATGATTTTATGTCTTATATAAGGAATATCATTTTAAATATAAGTTATTAGGTAATAAATTATTCAATAATCTATAGCCATTTTTGTAACATTACTTGTAAAAAAAAATTTACTAAACCAAATCATATAATTGGTATTATTTATCAATAGTTTATGTAATAAGATTGAAACATTTGTACTATGAATAATATGATTATTACTAGTGGTGTATTACTAATAAAAAATAGTAGTTTAGGGAAATTCATTTAGTTAAAGATGATTTGTAATAATGAATTTAGTAATATTGGTTATTGTGAAAAAAAAAAGTTTAATAAATTGAAAATAACAAATGTTATTTGAGTAATAAATGTATAAAAAAAATGTAACATGACACACATGAGAATTGAATGCAAGACCTTATGTTTATAAAACTAAATGGCCACACAATCCTAGAATGCTCAAAGAACATTACGGCATGCAAGATAAAACTGTCCTTAGAACTACTGTAGGATATGCTTTTTTCCCCATACATCTCCTATTTTTTTCTTCCATAAGTAGTAGCTGCCGATTGCAAATGATTTCCTGTGTAAAGCTTTCAATTTTTAACTAATTTCCATATTCAATCTTTCCTTGACTAAAAATTGATTTCTTAAATGAGGAAACTGATAAATTTCGAGCCCATGTTCCAAAATAATTAGACAGTGTAGGTCCTTCTATTCAAAGGTCAATAAAAGTTGAGAATAATATAGAGGATGCATTTTAAATTGTGTTAGCCTATACCTTAAAATAGAATCTATTGCAATCAAACTGTAAGAAAAGGGGGAAAAAAAAAAAAAACTTAAATAAACATAGACTATAGGTGGTAGTGTCTCTAAGTAATTGATAACTCGATTGTAATCGCTGCATATTGGAATCTACTTGAAATTGGCTAACAAATTTGTGTAAATTTATATTTCCAATCCGTGATGTAGCATTAAAAGCAATATATTTCTAATGGCTATAACAAATCCTGAAATTCACATATACATAAATATCTAAAAACTTCATCAGGGTGTTTATAGAACTAAATCAGACTACATGTGGTGCTCTCATATTTTGGTGGGGTTCGTGATTTGGTTTTAAGGGTCAAACCAAATTACATTGCTAAATTAAACTACTTCTTGCTTAGAAAGAGAGAAAGAAAAAAAAAAAGCAACATATTTTTCATTTTATTTTATTTTTTGAATAAGCCTAACACAACAATCCTTATGGTCGAAAAAGAAAATGAAGCCCATTTCCAACCCTAAGTCATTAACTCCCAATCTTTCATTCCCCGATGCTTCTACTCCATCATCTCGTTCTCATGCATGCTAGCCTTTACATCAAACTAGACTCTTAGTCTTAGTTCACACATTCGTTGAAGTTCACTCTCATTTCTCGCTCAGTCATATTTCCTCACACTTTCATAGTGTCACTTTCATCACTTAATCTCTCCCTCAATCTCCAGATCGGTAGACACCAATGTTCTATTAGGGAATTTATAGGATAAGTCTGACTCACAAGTTGAGTCAATTTAAAAGGATCATCATTTGTATTCATTCTGATTTCTATATGCACATTTGTAGCTATCTTGTTAAGTTTTCTTTACGTTAAATCTTGTATCGAATTATGAAAACCAAAATTATAATGATAGAAGCAGTTTGGATCACTAAGAGTTAGAACAACTGTCTTTCCGAAAGTGATTCTAGTTGAGCTAAAGTGCATTTTATGTAGATCGATTCAAAATGTTGAATTGTTAAAAGTGGTTTGGTTCACTAGGGGATTTGAACCGAGATGATTTATATGTGGCTTGATTTGTTTTATTCCTCAAATAAAACCGAACCAAACAATAAACACTATTTAAGCTTTAGTTTACATCCGTATTAATCCATCTAGAAAAGGAATACAATCACCGAAACTATTCTAAAAGGACATGTTTGAATACTTGTGTACTGAGACTGCATTATTCAATGTTAGTGTTATATATATATATATATATATAACAATGCATTTATTGATAATGATTATATCTAGCTAGCTGCAATTTTTTTTGGTATGTGATTAATTGCAATTTAAAATGGCAAATTAATGATTTCGTTTGTTTATTTGGAAAGCTTAGTATACGGGTTTTCTTATTTGGTATGCTTAATATGAAACTAAATGAAGAAAGAGTGAGATGAAAACCTGGAGTTAATGTTAATTGTGAAAAAGAATTTCAATTGCAAAGAAGAGTCATCAGGTTATAAATGCATGATGTGCCACTCATCAACGAACCAATTAAACCTGGTTAAATTTCTATGTAAATTGAGAGGATTCAAATGGAAGATCCGGCAATACATGCTATACATTTTAGGAAAAATCATATAATAGAGTATGTACCTCCTTTTTTTTTTTTTCTTGAAACATTACGTTTACCCCCTCTTTAAATATGGAGATATCATTTTTATCATTGATGTAACATCTGAAAATTTTTCAAATTAGGACATGATGTCGTGCGAATATTTCTAAAATTTTATGATCTATAATATAAGAAGAACACATTCTTACGATGAGATTGATTTTGATTTTTAACTGATTCGAATAACCTGTCAACGAGTTCATGGCAATTTGAGTTGAAAGAATGCAAAAATTGACAAATCACAAATTTAACTAGGGTAATTGTAATACCTAAAATTGCTTTTAATGTTCTTGTATTTTTGTAGCATTTTTCCCAATCTTTTATTTATGCAAATTATTAATATATATTAAAGTACTCAAATTTATTTTGTATATAATTTATATGTATTATATAATTAGGAGATAAATCCTCCCTTCCCACCTCTCGTATTCATAGCACTAGTGTCACAAGAGTAAAAAAATAACATATACTAAGATATTTCAAAACTCTCAAATGTATAAATATTCACTTAAATTCCATTGATGTGTCAAATTATACATCTAAAGTGCATACAGATGATATTAAATATGGAGATCTTACATGAAAATTTCTATATATCACTATAATACGATCTTTCTTAGTGTGTGTGTATATATAAATATGTATAGGTAGAATGCGTCCTCAGTCCCATGTACCAAACATCAATATGTGATTGGAGTACTATTTAATAAAATGAGATGTCCAAAAGATTGCCAACAAGAGCCTCACTTTTGGTTACATTTTCTCCGGCAAAATGATAATCAATATCTACCAATTTGAAGTCATCGTATTGGGTAGTACTATAATATAGATGAATGGTATCAATGTTATCACAACAGAGGATGATAAGTGGCTGAGGAGTGTTACCAATCTCCTAGTCAAGTTGACCATTCCAAGTAGAGTCAATATTGCATAAAGAAGAGCCTCGTACTCGGCTTTGGTGAATTTAGCAGAAATTACTGTCTATTTCTTTGAGTACCTAATTTATGTTCTGAACCAATAAGTCCAAACAATTTGCCTAAAACCAGGGTTGGCCAGGACAGTTATGGTTCATGATTTTGAAATCGTGACCTAGCACGTTTGGTCTTGGTTTCAAGGTAGTTTCACCCATGCCTGGGTATATATGTTCTTTGAAAAAAAGAAAGTTACACTACCCGTAAATATTTAACTAAAAACTTCAAGAATTTAGCCTTTAAAATATATAAGGAGAAAATAAGAGTACGACTGTCCGTTTTCCATCTAATTTTGCGATGTGTTGGTGTGGCGTTGCAAGACTCATATTACATCCACTTTTACGTGATCGGATCTTAGAATCCTGTATATTGACAAATTGGTCCAAGATGTAGTTAAAATAAATATAACGAGTTGTACGTATCCTTTGTCTCTTCAAAACAATCCTAATATAGCAAGAGTATTTCATCTTAATATGGTGGGTCCAGGGATTAAGGACACATCATTTTCAAATCCTTTCACTGATGAATGCTTCTTCCAATGAAATAAATTTATCCTAGAATGCCAACTTTCAATTTGTTGTGATTGTTTGATCCAAATAAGGTGTACAAGTTTCAAGAGACCCGTGATTGTTTCGCAGCACCTCACAGAATAATAATTAATATATATGTTTTCGCCGTAGAATAGAATATACTGAAATCCATTGACAGCTACTGTGTGTGTGTGTGAGTATATACATTATTTGCAATAGTAGAATGTATATATTAGTAGGTGATCTGTCTCGCGTAATTTATAAATGGCTAGGACATACTTGTTGAAGGCTTAAAAAAATATAATAAAATTTTCATGCTTTTTTATATTAGTTACACATTATGAAAATATAATTACATAAAATAATTATTAATTTATTTTAGCCTTACCATTCATGTTAGCATCTTCACTAAAGAATTTTCTACGGGCATTAAATTCTGACATTTGTCCGAAGCCCAAAATCAATATAGCGAGAAAAATTTATTTAAACTAATATGTGTGCTTTAACGGATGATGAGCACAATACTAATAATATTTAAACATATATGAATAATAGTGAGTGATTTTTATAAGAAAAAAAAAACACAGTTTATATTTTTATATATTAAAATTTTATTAATTCTTATATGCTACTAATACGTTCATGTAACATTATAATATCTTTGCTATTTAATACATATATTAAAATAACCTATGTAAATGGACTGTATTCTAACAACCATTCTTCTTTGGCAGTAACTGCATGGACTTGATGGACGGCAACAAATGCTAAGTTCTAAATCCTCTATTATTCAACGTAGGACCGGATTCCGCCAAAAGAAAATCTGCCATTTCAATGAGCATATTCTTCTTATCCAAGGAATGATTCAATAGCTAATATGTGGCGCGTGTTATATATATATGTAATATATAAATATTAATAAAATATTTTTTTTATTTTGCCATAAAAGAAAATTTATTAAAATAAAAAAAAAGTTCATTCTAAAGAAAACTCAGATTCCTTACAATAGTATCAGCCAACAAAAGAGAATATAAAAGGAGATGGTGGGTTTTCACCCTCATATCTATTACACATCCCCTTTTCACTTTGAGCAACTGCCCATTTGATACAAACATTGGCATTATGGCTAACCAAACTAAAAACACAAGACACAAAGGAAGTTTTAAGAAAGGAAATGTCATCCACAAAGCCTTGATCTCCCAACAAGAAAATTGAGAAAGGAGAGCCTTACAAAGAATCAAAGAATCAACTTCCATAATAATCTTAGACTAGCCTCCTTCATGTGCAAAAAGAACACCTTCTAAGGCGGCAAAGGCTTCAATAGTAAGAGCACTATGGACCTTAATTTATTTGCTAAATCCTACAATAAGGCCACCTTGGGAATCTCGTGCAATAACCTTAATGCCTGCTTTATCATCATCTTTGCACCATGCTCCATCTACATTAATTCTGATCCATTCTTCTTGAGGAGGACTCTAAGAAGTAGGTGCTCAACTATCTTGTAAATTGCATGACTTTTGATGCTTGAAATAAGAAGCTACAACAAACTCAAACTAGTGAGCTCTAATTGAATTAATGACAAATCGATCTGGCTTCAAATTATTGAAAACACCATTACATTCATGCTTCCAAATATGCCATAAACAATTGCAAAGCAAAGGAGGTAATAGCATTCTTCTTCACTTGCCAACCGAAAATTTCAAACCAAGGCATAGCAGTTTTTATCACAGAATGCACACAAAGGACTATTAGTAATTTTCCTTTTGAATAAATTGTTGTTATTACTAAGTATAAAAGATGTTTGAATTTAGGCATGCAATCAAATGACTAGACAAGGTTCCATATATTTGAAGAACATTGATGAGAAGAAGAGGGTCTATTAGGATAATTTGTATTCCTTTCCATGGTTAACATTCTATATCCACTTTTAAAGGAGTATTCATCATTCAACTCTAAAGGCTACACTAATCTATCACCCTTAATATGCCTATTTAAGGTTATTTTAAGAATTGCATTTGCTATCTCTTGGTCAAACCATAAAAGAATTTTCTAAGTATTCCAAGTACCACTATCTTGAATAATTATCTCTTCAACCTTATAATTAGAAACAATTTGATCATTAGAGATACAAGCAGGAATTTTGTTAACAAGTGTAAACCCAAGGGTCTTTGAAGCAATTAATTGATTTTCCAGCCCCCACTTGCTAAACTACCTTTTCCTTAATAACCTCTCTTCCTCTCATGATACTACTCCAAATCTATGAAGGACAACTTCCTTTTTTAGCCTAAAAAAAATCGCACCTTAGAAAATATATACTTTTCAAAACTCTCACTCATAAGGATTTAAGGTTCTCTAAGATCCTTTAAGCTAACTTTCCTAGCAAGGCATCATTAAAATTTTCTAGATCCCTAAACCCAATGCCATGCTTGCATTTAGGAAGTTGCAAATCATTCCACTTTTTCCAATGTACTCTCCTCCCTCCCTATCATTACCCCCACCAAAATTGACCTATCATAGTTGACACTTCAGAACACCATCCTTTGGGAAATTTAAAAACCAACATAGAGTATGTTGGAATTGCATAGGCAATAAACTTTATCATAATCTCTTTACCTCCATATGACAAGAAGTCATTCATCCATCCTTGAAGTTTATGTGTGATTTTTTCCTTAATTGTCCTAAGAGCCGTAGATTTAGATCTTCCCTACATAGTGGGGATGCTAAGATAATTACTTGGATTAGATGTGGCTGCAATATTCAACAATCTACACAGACTTCTTCTCACATCTTCATTAACATTACAATTAAAAACAAACAAAACCTTTGGAAATTAACAGATTGCCCAAAAGCCAAGCAAAAATCCCGAAGCATTCTTTTTAACACAAAGACATTAGATAAATTTATTTCAGCAAAAAACAGAGAGTCGTTGGCAAAGAGTAGGTATGTAAGCTTGAGGTTAGCCCTTTTAATTCTTAATCCTTTGAATACCCCATGATCCATAACATTTGTAATCATACGAGAGAGAACATCAGAAACTAAAATAAATAAGTAAGGGGATAGCAGGTCCCCTTACCTTCTCCCTCTTGTAGGATGCAACTTTTCATTCCTCTTACCATTCAAAATCAAATTATATGACATAGATTTCACACACATCATGACCCAATTAATCTAGTTAACATCAAAACCCATCCTAATTAACACCTATTCCAGAAACTGCTAGTTTACCTTATCATAGGCTATAGACATGTCTACTTTAATAGCACAAAAGGATTTTGTTAGTTCTCCATTTTAATTTGAGGAAATGAAATACCACATGGGCTATATCAACATTATCTTGAATAAAGAGACTAGAGATAAAGGCATTCTAGAAAGGATTAACAAGGTGATTAAGAAAGGGTTTTAACTGGTTTGCCAAGACTTTAGTCAAAATTTTAACACAGAAATTACATAGACTGATGAGCCTAAACTGATTTAGAGTTTGAGGATTACTGGACATAGGAATTAAAATTAAATTGGTATCATTAAGACTCGGGGGAAGAATACTTGTTTCCAAGAAAGTATTGATAGCTTTACACACAGAAGATTCCACTCTGCTTTAGAAGGATTGGAAGAAAGCGTTAGTAAACTCATCTAGTCTTAAAGCCTTCTTAACACTAAGCTGAAAAGGCTACTTCCTTAATTCCCTTTGTCGTCACAAGTTTGATTAATGAATCATTAATTTCTGATGTTACCAAACTAGGTAAATGGTCAAGTACTTCATCCATTCTATTAATCGGTTTAGCTGTCTAAATCTTTTGAAAAAAATCAAACAAATGTATGATTCATCTCTTCTCCTCCATTAATCTGGACATTGATAGGAATCAATTTCGCGGACCAGTCACATACAATCAAACTAGAGGACTCTAAGGCCTTATGTAAAGGATACTTGCTCAAAGCTCCATCTAGGATGAAGATTCCTATTCCAACCTCTATGTTTCACTCTACTACAGACTTAAGTATCGAGCTCTCATATGTGTTAGCATAGTTTCCCAACCTACCGAGCCCATAAGCTAACTTGCTGAGCAACTATATCATGACTTAGAAAACATCCAAGCAGATTAGCTTCAAATGTCTATCTAAGCTAAGCTCCCAAATCGACTAGCATCTAACCCCAGTCCAAGCCAAATTGCGAGATAACTAACCTAAAGGGGATCTGGATATCCTTGATTAACCAAGCTTCAACCTAAACTAGATTGGGCTAGCTTTGACTGCAAATTCTTTTCCTTCACCTTATCTAAATTTTATCATACTTTAGATGCCAACCACCATGCAACATGTATATTCTGGCATAACATTTCAGAAGGATTCCCTCAATTCCATATAGAATATTATTTGTCCATTTTACCCTTTTTAGTATATTTCATATATTCAAAATTGTAAATTACCCTTTTTGTCTTGTTATATGTGCTTATAACCCTAATGGGGCTAGTATATAAACCTCATTTGTTGTACGCAAACATGGAGATCACATTATCAGATTAATACAAGTTTCCTTTGTGAGCAACCCTGATTTTCTCACTTATCCTTAATTCTTATCTATTCCTTTTAACAAAAAGTAATAGCAAGTAACCTTATAGTTCAGACTGGTGAGTCATATTCGACGGATTGTATGATTGATTGGTGTATCATATCCAGTTGGTAGCTGCTTAGATTTATTGATCTTCTTCGTTTTTCTTTTGACTCTTTACATTGTGGTGTTTCTCTATGTACAATCCCATAAATGCATCAACTTCACTTATATTAGAGTATAGTTTCGAGAGGAAGTGTGTAAAGTTATAGTAAAGTTTTGGTTCTTGTTTACTGTTAGTGGTACAGTATTCCATCCACAACTGCTCAGTGTATTCGTATGAGCTAGGAAGTGGAGGTTTATGTGATGGTAAGTGTAATTCTTGTTATTATTCTGTTATACCTTTTTTTTTTTTACTGTAAAAATAGAGTAAGTACATTTCTATCGTGTTTAAGTGAGTTTTGGGAGTATGTTAGTAGAATTTTGGATAGCAAATAGAAGTGTTTATCATTTATTGTCTTGTTAATCTATTGGAAGCGTCTCATACCATGTCAGAGTTAAGTGTTTAAGGTGTCATTAGTGACTTAAGTAGTGGTGCTTAAGCTAGCTATGGTCATAATGGTAGTAATACTCTTAGGTAGGGTTGGCAATACGAGATCCAGTCACAATAGACTTGGACAGGATATGATATAAACGGATTAGTGTACGGAAAAAGTTGACATAAGACACAAATGGGTCAAACCCGTTTAAATACGGTAAAATTCGTATCTAGATTTTGGTCCAAACATCGGACTCGTTTATAGACTTATTTAAATAAATAGGTCTTGTAAGTAGATATGGGTTTAACCCACGAACCCGTTACATTTAACCTTTAGTTTATTTTTCATCCAATGGGAGTCCAATAGAAATAGTGAAATACAATACCAAAAGATTAAAAAACAAATAGCAAGTCTTTTCTTTTCTTTTATTTTAACTTAGACAAACCTAGGGTTTTAACTTTCATTATTCCTATTTTTGGTTGCTCTTTGTTGCAACTTCTTTTTTGTCCCTTTCTCTCGACTTTTCAATTTTAGTTGGTAGGATAAGGAGATCCTCTTCATCAACTTGAAATGTAAGTCCCTTGACTTTTGGTTTGATTTTGTTTTTCTTTCCTTTAACTTTTATTTTGTCTCTTCTTCCTTTGATATTCTTTTTTGATGAGAATGCAAATTGTATATTTGGGGTTGGGACCTTCATGGCAAATCACTTTGATGGGCATTACTGTGGGAAGTATAGGTTAACTTACATTTATTAAACAGCCGGTGGCTATTAGGATTTTTATGATGCATTGGATTTTTATTATGAAGTTTTATTTTGATTTAAAATACTTTCATAATTAGCACATTCAATTAATAAAAAAATTAGGCAAAACAAAATCCTTTCTTAATGTTGCCATCTCCACTAGAAATGCCGCAACATTATGGTTGTTTATATTCTAGGAAACATTATAGATACGAAGGTGGAAGAAAGTAGTACTCTTCAAAATTTTTTAAGAAATTACACTTATCTCATCCTACATTATTAAATTACTAATGTGAGATCTATATTAATGAACATTTAGAGTAAAAAAGATATAGATAAAATCTCAAGATCATAGTTAAAAAAATAAGAAGAAACATGCATTTTTACAATATGAATTTGATATTATTGATTTTGAATTCATAAGTTAGATTATATATTAATTGATCTAGCCATATTCAAATAGAAATGGTGAAAAAAAAAATAGTTGGCAAATCATATGAAAGAGATTTGATTGATAGTGCTTATGTATTAATTAGATAGTACATATATCATTGTCACCTCACCTACTACTATTGATGGTATTAATATTAATGGAAAAGAAATTTAATTAACTTTTTAACTTTTTGGTAGTTTAGTTGCTTAATTTTTCAACCATTATCTAGCTTGTTTGCATCATGATGTTATTAAGTTTTGTTATATAATTCATAATGAATTTTTTTTGTTATAAAAGAAAAAACTATATTAAATATAACAAAATATCAATATAAATGGAATGATAATAGACATATGTTTGCTTTCATGATTAGTTCATATTTCATTAAACACATTCATTTGTCTTTAACTTTGGATAATGAATGGAAAAAAATATATGCACCCCATAATTCAATTTAGATAGTGAATGTCATAAAATATGTGCACTCTATAAAAATCTTCTATATGTTTTTGGAATATATACTATTTTTTTTTATCAAAATTATAGAAATATACATCTAAGTTTAGTACAAAGTTAGGATGAAATACATAAAGGTTGATCATTGGAAAGGTAAAGAATAGCTTTTTTCAATTTATATATAAATTTTTAAGTGATATAGAGGTCCAACTCGGACATGGGACATGTTTATTAAACGACATATGTTACAGGTTTAAGTTTTCTTACACGATTAATAAACAAGTTGTGTTAAGTTTTCTAGACATGAACCCATTTAGACATGGACACGAGATACGATATGACAACATAAATTTCCAGTCGTACCCCTATGTCAGTTGATGATAAGCATGATAAATTCACTAATCTTGTTGAGATTCTAGTTACTGTGATGCAAGTTAACAGACAACAATCCCATGGTGTGCCACATCATAACCCACTTGAGAATATTCCAAAGAGACGCTATGGTTAAGGTGGTTGAAGCAATCGCCCAGTTCGACCCCATCGAGTTGGAGGAGTTATAGATTGAGTTACTAGGCAAAGGTTGTAGTTAGAGGAAATAGAAGAGGATGATGAGGAAGTAAATGTGGAGACCGATAAGAAAGGAAGAAGAAGAAACTAGGTACTACTAAGTGCAAGAGCGAGGATGCTAAGTTCCTTGAAGACTTGACAATGTTAAGGTCCAAATCCTACCCTTCAGTGGAAGTAGAGATGCAAATGAATACTTAGAGTGAGAAGAAAAGGTAGAGAAAGTGTTTGATTACTATAGATACACTGATGCTGTTAAAGTGTAACTTGTTGTACTTGAATTTTCTAGATATACTATCAAAAGGTGGAAGAATCTAAATGAAGCCAAAGTAAGGGATTGAAGACGAGGTATATGGACATGGGAAGAGATGAAGAGATCATTAAGGGGCAAATTCATGCTCGAGACCTACTTGTAAGACACATTTGCAAAGTTGTAGGAACTTTGCAAAAGAGGCTGATCTATTGATGGCTATGTGAGAGAATTTTAGATGTCGATGATTTGAGTTGACGTAGATGAACTCAAGGCTTACATAGTATCAAGGTTTATTTCTAGACTTAAATATAAGGTTTGCAATATTGTGGAAGTATAGTGGTTCTATACATTAGAAGAGGCTATTAAAGTAGTGCAAAAGGGTTGAAAAGTAGAAAAGAAATGTTCCGACCTAACTTGGGCTGACATTTTCCTAAGCCCCTATTTCATGCCAACTCGTTTATCTTGAGTCAAGGAGACCTTCTTAAGCTGAGGAAAAATATGATTGACTTGATGATGGCTGAGCAAGCTAGTTGAGCCGATATGAGGATGGACCGACCCTAAAGGTATATGAGAAGGGATAGACCTCTAGATGGAAGATGAGTGAGGTGAAATGCTTGGGTTTTAGACACATGGCTACTAAGTGTCCAAAATGACATGTCATGATGCTTAAAGGAGATGTAGTGGATAACACTGATGAGAGTAAGTCAAAGGAGGAGAAGAATATTGGAAAGGTTGAAGTTGAGGAAGAAGAGGAGACTTGTGTTTATGCCGGCTAGGGAGAAGTGATGACTTTAGTGCTAAGGCGAGTGTTGAGCTCCTTATTAAACTTATAGGAAGACTAGAGAGAAAATCTATTTCATACAAAGTGTAACATCAAAAGATAACTGTATACCATCATAGTGGATGGAAGACGTTGTACCAACGTCATTGTACACTCCTTTGTGTAGAGGTTAGGATTATTGAACTCTAAGCACCTCTGACCTTACAAATTGCATTAGTTTCATCATAAGGGTGCTTTGCATGTAATGGAGCAAGTAATCGTGCCTTTCAATATTGGGAATGTATATATGGATGAAGTGGTATACAATGTCATCCCTATGGGAGCTTCACATCTGTTACTCAAAAGACCTTGGTTGTTTAACTGACGTATTACTCACAACGGATACAAGAACACTTATGCCTTTGTTAAGGACAAGAAAAAGATTATACTGCAACGCATGACACTAACCTAAGAGAATGGACCCATAATCAGCTCACTCGAGCTAGTAAGAAGAAAGCCATAGTGATGAGCCGGTGAGAAATTCGAGTTGTGGAAAAGGCTAATGAGCCTATGTTTTTGTTGGTTCGAAGGTTGTTAAAATTGAAGGAACTTAAAGAAGCACTTAATAGGATCCAAAGATTAATTGATGAGTTTTTTGACCGGTTTCTTGAAGAGTTGCTTAAAGGACTACCTTCAGTTTGAGGTATAGAACATTGTGTTAATCTACAAGCAAATTGACCCACTTATAGGATGAATCCAAAGCAAGCTATTAAGCTAAAAAGATAAGTAGATGAGCTTATAGAGAGGTTACATAAGGGTGGGCATGAGTCCTTGTATTATATCAATTCCGCTTATCCTAAAGAAGGATGGTTCGTGGCACATGTATATCGATAGCCGAGTAATCAACCATGTCATTGTCAAGAATAGATATCTAATACCGAAGCTAATTGACATGTTAGATGAGCTTCATTACACCAAAATATTTTTGAGGATTGATTTTCAAAGCGGTTACCACCAAATTTGTATGAGATTAGGTGATGAGGAAGATTGCTTTTAAGACGAGGCATGGTCTTTACGAATGGTTGGTTATGCCATTCAGACTTACGAATGCGCTGAGCACATTTATACAATTGATGAACCATGTGATGCGTTTGCTAATTGGAAGATGTGTAGTTATATTCTTTGATGACATATTAGTATACAATGCCAACCTAAACAGCTATGTTCAACATCTTTGAGTCGCTTTTGACATTTCACGAGATGAAGACTTATATAAGAACATGAAAAAGTGTATGTTCTATCTAGGTGAAGTAGTTTTTCTTGGGTATATAGTATCAAGAAAAGGAATCCAAGCAAATAAGGAAAAGGTTTGAGCTGTCTTGGAGTAGTTGACTTCGAAAAATGTCACTAAAGTTCGAAGTTTTTATAGTCTTACTTCTTTCCATGGAAGATTCATTATAAACTTCAATACAATTGTGGTCCCCTTGATTGAGTTGAGGAAAAAGAGTGATGGATTTCAATGGAATGACTGAACTAAGTAGAGTTTTAAGGAGATTAAAGAGAAGCTTACCTCTACCCTTATCTTAGCTCTGCCGGATTTTGACAAATCATTTGAATTGGAGTGTGATACATCAGACATTGGAATCAGTGCTATCCTGATGCAAGAATGACGACTGGTTGCTTACTACAGTGATAAGCTCAATAGTGCTACATTGAACTATTTTATTTATGAGAAAGAATTGTATCATCTTTTTCAAGCTCTTACTATCTAACAACATTATTTATTACATCTTAGGAGTTAGAACAAACTTTCGAAGTGGTAAGCAAAGTAGCTAGAGTTTATGGAAAGTTTTTCATATGTGATCTGGCAAAAGAAAGGAAATGTCAATGTGGTTGCTGATGCTCTATCATGTTAGCAAACCTTGGTAACCACCTTGCACACGAAATTACTAAGATTTTCACTTATTATTGGGTAGCATGCTCGTGACCCTAATTTTAGCCCCATTGTAGAGCAGTGCAAAGAAGGAGTTACTATTGGAGGATATTACCTCAAAGATGGCAACTTATTCAAGGATTGAAGGTTATGTATACCAAGTTGTTCCACATATAAACTATTGGTTAGAGAGCTCATAGTGGTAGGTTCTTTCATCATTTTGGAGAGACTAAAATAGCTAACTTGTTGAAAGAAAACTTTTACTGGCTTAGTTTGGCTAAGAATGTCTATAAGGTAGTTAGTAGTTGTGAAGCATGTAAGAAGACAAAGGGAAAGAGAGACCCACATGGAAAGTGTATGCCTCTACCCACACCGACCTTACCTTAGGCTGACCTTAGCATAGACTTTATCCTAGGGTTGCTTAGGACATTTAGGGGAAAAGATTCAATTTTTGTTGTAGTGGACCACTTCAACAAAATGGCATGCTTTGTTTCATGCCATTGAACTAATGGCACATTATATATTATTAATTTGTTTTTGTAAGAAGTTGTTCGACTACATGGAGTGCCAAAAACTATTGTTTCATATCATGACACCAAATTCTTAAGATTTTTTTGGAATACTCTTTGGAGAGGACTTAGGATTAAACTTGCCTTCAGCTCTAGTAGCCATCCTTAAATTGATGGTCAACTAAAGTAGTAAACAAGACCCTAGGCAACTTACTTAGCGTTGTTATGGGAAAGAACTTAAAAGAATAGGATCTATCTCTATCAGTTGTAGAGTTTGCATACAACCAAATTGTCCATAGCACCATTGGGAAGACTCCATTCGAGGTCATCTATAGCCCTAATCCTACTATTCCCCTAGATTTGATTAGTAACCTTGCAGCTACTGAAGAGAGTTAACCTAGAGTTAACCGAGCTTAAGAATTACAAGAGCTACATTAATCATGGCAAGAAGATCACCAAGTTTAACTAGAGACTATAACAGATCGGTAGTTAAGGCCGTCAAGCTATTTCTTTCAAACTAGGAGACTTAGTATAGATTTACCTTAGTCGAGAAAGATTTCCATACATGAGGCATAACAAGTTATCTCTACGAGTTGATGGTTTGTTTAAGGTCTTGAAGAAGGTTAACTACAATGCTTACTAGATCATACTACTCGAGAATTATGGTGTTTCCTCCACCTTCAATGTGTTCGACTTGATTCCACATTGACTAGACCTTATAGAGGCTTAAGAAGTATAAGAGCTTGAAAACACTTAGGATTTGAGTACAAATCTTTCCAACCCCCAGCCAGATGATAAGAATCAACTCCTCAAACTAATCATACACAACTAAACTAGAGGACTCCAAGTCCTCATGCGAAGGATACTAGCTCAAAGCCCCATCCTAGATGAGGATTCCTATTCTAACCTCCATGCTTCACCCTATTGCTAACCTAAATATCGAGCTCGTACATGTACCGGCATAGTTTACAAACTTACCAAGCAACCATACTACGACCCAAACAACATTTGAGCAAACCAGCCTCAAACATTTGTCTAAGTTGACTAGCATCTGACCTTAGTCTAAGTCGAATTGCAAGAGACTTGACTTGAAGGGGGTTTGGACATCCTTGATTGATCGAGCTCTAACTTGAACCAAATCAAGTCGGATTTGGTTGTAGATTCTTTTCCTTCACCTTGTCCAAATTGTATCATACTCTAGATGCTAACCACTATGCAACATATTTCTTCTAGCACAACATTCTAGAAAGATTCCCTCACCCTTCGTATATAATATTCTGTCTTTTTTAATCCCTTTTAGTATATTTCATGTATTCTAAATTGTAATTTATACGTTTTGTCTTTTTATATGTTCTTGTAACTATAGTAAGGCTAGTATATAAACCTCATTTGTTGTATGCAGACATGGAGACTACATTATCAGATTAATATAAGTTTCCTTTGTGAGCAACCCTAGTATTCTCACTTATCCTTAACTCTTATTTATTTCCTTTAGTAAGGAGTAGTGGTAAGTGGCTCTATAGTTTGGATTGATGAGTTATATTTGGTAGATTATAAGTCGAGTAGGATTGATTGGTGTGTCATATATAGTTGATAGCTACCTAGATTTGCTAATCTTCTTTGTTTTTCTCTTGACTCTTTCCATTGTGGTGTTTCTCTATATGTACGATCCTGGAGACGCATCAGACACTGTAGACTCTATAAATTTAACCTTCTAAACATAGTATCGGACTTGAGTGTCATAGACATTTCCCTAAGTCGACAAAACTAGATAAAATGAAAACTGATTAAAATTTTGAACTTGGAACTTAAAACAAACTTGAAAGACCCAATGATACAATTTGGAAACCCTGATCATGCAATAAAACCCTAATCTCTATATGCGCATACTTTTAAAAAAAAATGAGAACCTAAACTTAACAGAAATCGTAAATATCAACTCATAAAAATTTTTAAAACTCTATAAAATTATCTTAATGCTTAAAAAGCCATAAATCAATAAAACTATCAATAATTTTGGGAAATCATATAAAACTAATAACAAACGAATCAAGGATTATTTCAAGTAATAATAAACAATAAAACTAAGCTAGTTAAAGGAATAAATTAATAAATTTACAAAATATTATTCTAATTGCATACATAAGTAGCCCCACAATATGTATATATATATAAATATATTATTAAGTAATCTCCTTTTCTTAATCTATCATATGATATATATATATATATATATATGTTGCATAATAAAGCAGTGTTCCTAAATAATTAAGCCAATTGATCTTTAAGCTCCTAAGTGTAAGTAAATTATTCCCAAGTTGGTGAAAAACCCTAAAACATACATAAACTCACTCGAACCCTAAAACTTAGGATGATCAAGGACTTACGATCCTAAATAAATAATTAAAAATATAATTTCAATAAGTTTTATTTAACTCTAGAAAACTCAAAAATTTCTTAAGAGGCAAATCATAACCTACAAATTAATTTGAGAACCAAACTCCAAAAGAATTTCATATCAGACAATCTCCTTATCTTTATACATAAGATTTGTGCACATGAATAAGTAAACTTATCAATTATCCTAAATAACTTATCAATTGATAAATATAAACTCTACTTTTAGTAGGCCCATGATTCAATTAAAAGTACTGTCCAAACGTTCCTAAGGATCAATTAAAATAAAAACTTAAGTTTACATTTAGAAACAAATTAAAATTTTCCAATTCAAAAACCAATTATTGAGAAAACCTGAGCTTGAAGAACTATGAGCTCTAAACTCACCTAAGACCTTAAACCTTAAAACAATTAGGGAATTTTGACCCTAAGTTGCTAATCGATAATCTAATTTGAATAATTTCATTCAACGTTAGAAAATTTCACAATCTTATAGGAATCGAATTATAAAGTACAAAACAATGCAAGATGAAAATCCTAGAATAATTTCCTATAAGACCATGCCCTTATCTTTATGTCTAAGCCTTACACATCAATAAGTAGACTAACCAATCACCTTAGATGACTTATCAATTGAGAGTTGGAATCATTTATCAATTGATAACTTATCAAAATCTAGTGATAAGACATTTTCCTTATCACCTCTTCACTTATACTACATATGGACAATTCTTCACAAGATTTCACATGCTTAACTTCATTAAATGAGACAAGACCATTCCAAGACCCCTAAGGACATTAAATCTACCA
>JAMXBB010000001.1:86548507-86630364 GCA_024138015.1 Lumnitzera littorea
CTGGATGTGAGGGTTCCATAGTCATTTGGATGTTGATTTTGTTTTCATTAAGTTAAACATGCTCAAATCTAGACTTAAGTTAAGGAAAAATCCATCACATGAGGTTTTATGAAGAAACCAACTTTATATGACATGAGCTATGATATGAGAGTTGTATTACATATAAGATCTTCTATTTCTTTATGTGAAACATAAGTTAAAGAATCATCTTGTGGAAGAAAATTTAAGTTAAGATTTGGACACAAGTAGTCTAAGTGCATAATCTACCACCTAAACTTAAGGAAATGGTGAAACAAGTTGAAAAACCAAGTAAGGACCCCTTAGAACCATCATGAATAGATTTGGAACGTGAGAAAAAGAAGCTTAAAAATATGATAAAAGTGAATGAACAAAGTGAAAAGATTAACCAAAGTAAGTATGGTAAGCATACAAAGTCGAAAACTCAAAACTAAGCCTAAAACTCTCAAAACAAGCCTAGAACTCTAAGTTGGGCCTTCAATGAAATTCTGACCAGCACCTTAAAGTATCAAGAGAGGTTGTTTTGAAGCCCATAAGAAATCCACCTAAGGCCCCATAAGCCCACCAAAGTCATTAACTTTAGTTTGAATAAAAAACAAGCCCATTTGACAACTTAAGCCCATTAAAGGGCCTAAGAAATGGTTGTTAGCCTTAGGAATATAAATCAAAGTTGTAAATTTGATCTCAAGGAGTATTTTAAGCTTAGGATAAAATCTTAAGACCAAGCCCAAAGGATTTCTCAAATGATCAAAAAGCCCATTTACCAAACAAGGCCCAAAAGCACTCCAACACATGAGGAACGCTACTGTTCTGACCCATGGACAGAATTGTATGCCTCATTTCGAAAATCTAACCCACCACATTAAAGTACACTCGAAAATGATGAAGATTTACTATAAGATCATAAAAATCGGATTTAAAACGAGAAAGTTATACGTGATTGAACTTTTAAGTAAAACCGGGAAAAATTATGAAACCAAGTCCAAAGTATAACTTAAAGGGTTTTAGCTTAGTTTTCTAGGTTTTATTTCAAATCCTTATAGTATCGTATTTGCAATGTCCAGGGGACCCGGCTTTAGGGAAACGACCTATCTCGGATTATTTTGATTGATTCGCATGGCTGAGTGAGTAAATTCCCGATGACTCTTTACTTGATTGTGCTTGTAGAATAGATGCACCTAAGCATATATATATAAATTTGAATGCTTGTGGGATATGGGAAATGCATGTGTATGAAATTGTGGATGAATGTGATGACTTGATAATTATATATAATAATGGGAAGTGTTTGCATTATATATACATGTGAATTCTATGTAATGAAATTGTCTAATCACCCTGAAAATCGAGTTAATCACTTATACGATTAAGTAATCAAAATGAATCATGCATACCCTATATTGCATATGGATAACACCAACTGCCGCTTCACGCAGAAGATGGGGAGGGACTCACAGGAATACAAGTTTTCTGCAGGATTGGGCACTAGCTATGTCATCATATATATTGAGTCTCTGTCTTAAGCTGATTGGCTTACTAGGCGCTGGGAGACACCAACCGTCAGCGAGGGGCCGAGTCTTGTAGCTTTTGCTTAGGGCGTGTGTTTATGGATTGCGGAGGCCACCACACCGCTAGACTTGGGATTTTAAAAAACATGATTTATTATTCGGTAAAGAAAGTATACACATACATACATATACACGTATATATATATATAGTTTTGTTTTAGCTTGAGCACAATAGTGCAAATGAAATAAAACCCAAGGTCTAGAACCTGGATTTTGGTTTGGGTCGATTAATTATCTATAAACCCCGACTTCAGGGGGCGTAATTTTGAGTCGTATGCAGTTCTTAGGCCACTGCATACATTGTTTGGCATATTGATTGTTCATACATTCATATGATTGTGTATTTAATAAATTTTACCATGTGGTATTGATGAGGGTAATTATCTCACTAAGCGTAAGCTTACACCCCAATAGTTCTTTTCCTTGCAGGTTGATCGATAGTTGGGAATGGAATAGGAATCGAGTGCAGAGTGCTACCATTAAATCAATATGATGAAAAGCTTGTGTAGTTAATTCAGAATGTTTTGGAAAATGATTAATATTTTAATTAAGTTTAGTGTCTTTTGGTAAGTTTAGAATTTTTTGGAATTGTTTATCTTATTTCACTATTTTAGTAGGGGATATTGATTCTCTGCAGTTCTGAGGAATTGTGGAAAAATGGATATCCATAATTATTTATATTACATAATGAGTTAATGAACTAAAATTGAAGACCTTAGCGAATAACTATTTAGAGTCTTGCAATCTTTGACTTGTAAGACGATTTTCTTATCATAGGTGCACACATGGTATGGAAATTCTAGCCAATACTACTAGGCCCCTCCTAGGGTCGCTACAAACACCATCTTTATTTTTAATTCTGCTCACCTTGTTTCATGCTCGACGATTCATAGTAGTTCTATGAAAGAACTTAGTGTTATGGTCTCCTTGATTTAGCCAATTCACACGGGATTTTTGTTTCTAATATACTTCCTCATTATCCAATACGGTTTCTAACTCCATCGATAGCTTTTCTTCTTTAACATCATTGTGAAAATCCACCCTTCTATTCTATAATTCAGCCAAGCAAGCTGACAATCTTTCAATTTCTTTACTGAAGTTTAGTATATTATTTTTACCCCAATGAATCAAATGCCTCCTACATTTACACAAAGAATCAGTTAGAGCTTAGAAATCATTAGACTTTATTGATGACTTCCATGCATCTTCCAAAACTTGTTGGCAGCCTTCATGATGAAACCATGTTTAATTAAACTTAAAACGCTTTGGACTTTTCTGCTCTACCCTTTCCAAAGAAATTAGCAAAGGATAACGATCAGAACTAATCATAAGAAGTACCATAACATTTGTGTTTGGCCATAATGTCTACTAGAGTTCATTGACAAAGCTACAATCCAATCTTTCTTTAACCATTGAAATTCCTTTTCTTTGATTACTTTACGTAAAACTCCTGACCACAAAAACCTAAATCCATAAGTTGTGCTTCAAAACCATATTATTAAAAGCTTCTATTTGTTTCCAAGGTCTCCATATGCCTCTTGACTTTTCATTTTGACACATAATCTCATTCTAATCACTAGTACATAATCAAGGAAGATTCACAGACCTAGCCATTCCAACAAAAATTTCCTAAAAATGCAATCTTTCTTCAATAATAGGAGGTGCATGTACTTAAGATATTCAAGTTCGACACATAAAATCCCACCCTCAACCATAGTATCTATTATATTTTTATCAGATTACAAGATCTCTACATTGACAAAATCTAACAACCAAATTGCAAGGCTTCTTAACAACCTTAATGGTTTTAGATAAGTCGAATGAGTAAACTAATAGTATCTTCTAACAACCTCCACATATTCACTTGGCTTCTTAGTCTCCATCAAGAAGGTAAAAGAAGGTCAATTTTTCCAATTAGCTTGTTTCAGAGCTTTAACTATTGAGGATTGACTTAAACCTCAACAATTCCAACACAATAGAATCATGGCATTGAGGTGGCTTTTTTTGTTAAGCCACCACAAACTTCTTTGGAAACTTTCAAAGCTACGACATTCAAATCAAAACATCTCTTCTAAAAATTTATTTTCTTTCTAGTTGACTTCTTAGCCACAATATGAGCACTCAAACATCTGGTAATAGTTCTTCTTGTCGACTTATTAACATGAATCTCTTCTTTAACTACCTCCTTCAAACGCTTTGTCAAAACCATTTCTATAATCCCCATCTTTCTTTCTTTTAAGATGCAGTCGACTTAAAGCTTTTGCTAAAGGTGATGGTCTTAGTGACACAGTTGAAGGATGACCATGGTTTGGCTAGGGGTTTGGGATATTTAGGTTAGCGGTAACCAGAGGTATATGGGATGGTGACAAAGGATGGAGGTTAATGCTAGAAGGAAGGCTTAGGTTAGAGATTGAAATTAATGAGTTGAAAATGCTAGGTGAAGGTTGTTTAACAATCAATGAAGAAGGAAGTGAGGTAATGGTTATAGCTTTACTTGAAAAGGAAAATATTGTTTGTGACAAAGAGGGGTTAGGATCTATCAAAGAAGGGTTAACCTCATTAGTCGAAAATTGTTGGGGAAGAGATAGGGTCATGTGAGAAAGCATATTATCTAGGGTAGACTCAGCTGAAACTAGGATAGTGACATTAGGGAAGTGTATCACAACATGGGTTTGAGTAACAAACTAGGCTCTACTTAATTGGGCTGAAAAAGTTGATATAACTTGGCCTTCACACAAGTTCACTTCCTTTCTGCAATTTGATTCCAAAATAGGTACAGCTATTGGATTAACATTGGAAACATTGAACACATTTATTTCCCCAATTATTGGCATCCATTAGCTTCTAATATTATCATTACTGTCCATAATACTCGCTTCTTGCTTATTCTATACCACATTCATCTTGCTCGAATGATCTAGCACCAATTTTTTCGCTAGCATTGTACGCAGCTATAGGTCCCATGTAAGATATCAAGAGGGGGTTGAATTGATATCTTTTTCAAAAACTAAAACATTTTCAATTTAAAAAGAAAACTCCTCTTAATAGCTTAAATGGCGTGATAAGTAGTTGAAGATTAATTGTTTAATTTTAGGCACATAAATAACAACATAAGCAATAAAAGTAAAAAACTAAATAGAGTAGAGAGAAATAAGATAACGTGATTGATTTATACAGCTTTGACTTTTTGCTTACTACTTTCTTCCAACTCTACTGTTAGGGACTTGATTCTCCTTACTAGTATCGTTCTACTAGTCCAATCTTTTCACTAATAAAAAATCAATTAGAGATTACAAGGATATCTAGTCACTTCTCTATCCTATCTCACTACTTATTCCTATGCTATTCACAGGACTATAGAGAACTTCTTAACCTGCTACTCACTTAAGTACAATATCACTAAAGTTTACAAGAAGAATGAGATATTACAATTGATGATCTCTTTACAAAATTCACATAGAAACAATAGTAATAAAATGAGAAAGCTATTTTTGCTCAATTTTTGACTAAGTTTCTAATAGAGTTTTTAATGATGTTTGAGAGAGTTTGTTAATATCAATTGTAATCTTGAGATCATACTATTTCAATCTTGCATAGCTTTAATTTAAATCGATAACCCTTATGTATAATAGCTAGAAAACAACTAGATGCTAATATTTCTCCAAAAGACTTTATCCATATTTGATTTTCTTTGATGATAAAGCAAAATCTCACCAAAATAGGAATTGTATTTTTCAAATTTTTGAATATTTGAACACCCTCTGTTCCTGATGTATTCCTTTGCTAAACTTAAGCTGTTTAAATGTTGTTGTACATGTTTGTTTTTCATGACTATCCCTTGGTTATTCGAAAATTTGAAAAACACTCTTCAAATTTAATGGCTAAATATATACAGATATGGATAAGATATGAATATCTAAACAAATACTTCCTAATCATAGCAGACCTTGTGTTCTTTTTCAATCAAATCTATTTTGAAAACTACAATTCCAACAAATTTGGCTGAACACATCTAAATTTACTAAGGACTTATCTTGGTAAAATATCTTGGAATTCCTTGATTTTAAAATTATCCAATTCAGCTATAAGCATTTGAAATATTGAGCCTTATTCTCCTTTCTTGAAAATATCAAAACTTCATTATTCCTCTTTTTAGTTTGAAAATCCTAACATAACCTTCAAGCTTCCAAGACAACAAGTCTACATCATTGATCTTTTATACTTTGATTTTCTTGTGTTAAAAAAAATCTTTTAAACTTGTTGATGTATTTATGGACATACTTTGATCTTATCTTGTTATCAACTTGAATAGGCTTCACGAAAATTTAAGGTTTCTTCATAAGACCGATTGCAATGAACCTCTAACACAATGTTTAACCAAATAAAAAATTCCTTAAATCCCTATGAACTTAATCCAACTTTAGCAGAATGAAATTGAGCACATTACCTAAATATGCCTAATAAAGTGGAGCTAAGTCTTTCACGTATTTGTCCAACTTAACTTATTTGAAAAAAAAATTGTTAGAAAATAGCTTAGTTACAACTTTTGATGTGGACTTTGCTCATTTTCTGTACTTTTAAGATCTCTTGTTGATATACTTTTTAGCATACATTCTAACGAGCACAAAATTTCAACCTCATTTTCCTCTAAAATATCTTGCACACCCATTATATTTATTAGGTGTATCCTTCTTTTTGTTATCATCAAAATATGTGAAGAGAGAACTTAACAATAGCCAACTACCTAAGTTCTTCAATGATGACGAATTATTTTGTTTTATCGAACAAAGAGATTCTATATGTATCAGTAGTTTATAATAGTAGCAGAAATATGATAATCTCTCATAATGGAATTTTCCCCATAAAGTTTTTTCATCAAGATCTTTTACCCATTTACTTGCTTGCAAAGGTTTCTCTACATTTAGATTTACTTTTACTCTTATAAAATCTCTTCTCATACGAGAGCAATCTTCAATCTCTATAACTTCACCAATAGAAGACACCAATTTTTTTACATTGTCATTAGTCATCATATTGAAAGGGAGACCACTTATTTGGATCCAAAAACCGATCCTTGAAAAAAAATAATGTCATTAATGCATTGAGATTGATCCCACTCAAAGAGGACAATAATATGTCCCACGACGAATCAAGGCTCCATATGTAAAATTTTATCCACAAATTTTGTCCTTTTAAAAGAGTATAAAATAATAGCATTCTTTGTATAGCTAAAGTAGGTGAATTCAAAATTTGACCAAGCCTTTTTTAAAATATTCACTACCGCCCTTTTGTTCAAATTTTTCATTGAGATGATTGTACCCAATAGATAAAATTCTCTTTCTGATCATTTTGAATCTAGGATAACAAAATTTGGCACCTCATCCTTACCTTATTATCTCACAATAGAGGGATTCATATAACCTGAGACTAACAATAGACAAGACACAAGATAGAAAAGGGTAAGATGTAAGTTCCAACACACAAATTTTGATAACATACACAAAGCTAAATAGATAATGGAAAAATGTAGGGGACAAATCATAAAAGAGAAAAAGATTAGAGGGTATGATGATGACATAGAGATTTGATCCTAGAAATAAGGAAATAAAAAATATACAAAGGATAGAGATAACAATGAAAAGAAAAGATTTGAAAGCCAATATCTTGATCGCCTTAACACTAGAACTAGTATGGACATGTCCCATAGAGGGAAAGAAAACTCTCATCGAAAACCTAAAGAGGCCTAAGATGTTGACATGTACAAATTACGCGAGGTAATTGATTTAGAAATTTTTTCTTTCATTATTATGTATGTTAACATTTTATTAATATTTACACGCTATATATACATAACATGTGGCATATAGTACCTATTTAATCTTTTTTCCCTTTTGATCAATTTACTATTCAATATTATCCAATTTCGATATGCGCATAACTAGAGATGTGTAAATATATAGTGGTATAAACGGAAAATTCTACTTTATACCTAATGTTACAGGAGGTATAAATTTCTAAATTTTGAATAACTAATTCCATTTTAAACTTGGTATTTGCATGAAATAGGATTCTCGTGTGATTATTTCTGCTACGTTTAATATACATCAAAGTTATCGAATACATGTTGATATTCGAATATCATTGTTGTTAATAACATAAATCACTAAATCTATATTGTAAGACCGCATTAGCTAAAATTACACAATATATTGATGAAAAAACTAAAGATAGTTTTTAATGTCATGATATTTATAAATTCTTAAGAATGATGATCTTGTCATTATTTCTAATATTCTCTAATTATATAACAAAATTTATTAGTTTGGCATGCTAGCAAGCATATGCATTATATTAACAAAAAATGTTTAATTTAAATATAAAGCAAACTTATGAGCAGATTGATAAAGATGACAATTCAGCTGCTACTACAATGCAAAAGAAGTTTGATAACATATTTCAACAAATGAAAGACAACAACAACATTAAGACAAAACTAGGTATAAGGTTTATTTCTATTCCGCAAGAAATCAAGCAAAGATTGCATATGCCTTAGAAGAAATCACTTATTATTAAATTATACGATCAATCTTTGGGATATAATATACTATAAGAAAAATTAAGATACTCATGGTAGTTTTCAAATCATTTTGAAATGATTAGTATGGGACATGGTTATTATATGGTTACTTTTGCATCAAAGCAAGATTTAGACAAAGTAATTAAAGATGGACCTTGATTTGTCAATGGTTCCTTTCTAACTATTAGGAGATGGGAACCCGATATTAAAGCATCAATAGCAGCATATAACTTAGTTAGAGTATGGGTAAGAATACTTGAATTATTACTAGAGTATTATGACATGCAAATCTTATGGTTAATAGGAAAAACTGTTGGCCATGTACTAAGACTTAACACATATACAGTCAATATAGAAAGGGAAAAATTTGTATGTTTTTGTATAAAAGTTACTTTTAATGAGCCATTAGTTCATTTAATT
Source organism: Lumnitzera littorea (assembly GCA_024138015.1). Classification (NCBI taxonomy): domain Eukaryota; kingdom Viridiplantae; phylum Streptophyta; class Magnoliopsida; order Myrtales; family Combretaceae; genus Lumnitzera; species Lumnitzera littorea. Next base: position 86,557,091 of record JAMXBB010000001.1, read on the forward strand.
GTTTTAGATGGGCATGCTTATTATGTGCAATATAAAGGAATTAAGGTGCTTTGTCTTGCGTACAGATGTATTAGACATTCTTCTACTAATTATCTTAGCAAGGTGAAAAATAATGCAATGCAACAGCAAAAAAATTGAAAGATCCTAAAGAAGTTAGGACAAGTGGAGAGAAAGAAAATATGAAAGGGGAAATAATAAGCAATAGTGATGGAATAGTAAGTGAAAAACCAATGGTGCATGAAGATAGCAATCAAGAAGAAAATATAACTCTTGATGATCTTAGCACTCAAACAACTAGTAGATATGGAGAGTGGATAGTCATATAGCATAGAAGGCTTAATAAAGGAAAAATGACCAATGGATCCCAAAAACTACCATCCAACAAAGAATATATGTAAAGTAATCATAAGGTAGAGCCGTTGTTTTGGAAAGGCAAAGATCAAACTAAGCAAGCAAGAAATAAAAGCCAAGTGGCATAAGCAAAACCAATGCAATTGAGAAAATGGGTAAGAAAACTAAGAGATGCACATTAGAGTGAAGCCATCACTACAGAAAGAGAATCAAATTTAAGAGATCATGATGAAAATAATCAATCAATGGATATTGCAAATAAAAACAAGAGTCTTCAAGAGTTACAAATAAACATTGATCAAAGTCGACTATTTAGTGACACTTCCTTAAAAGATAAAAACATCAAATACCCATCGGAGAAGATTAACTAAAGTTAAGACACTAGCAAGGCAAGATATCAAACATGGAGAGGAAAATAATCCTGATCTTCAATATCGAAGCTCTGAATCTAGACTCTAAAATGCCCTAGATTGACTAACGCTATCGCCTAATGTATTTAACATTGATCACCAATTGGAAACAATTCTAATTCACCTATATGACATCAAGCAATTGCTGGGAGAGATCCATCATATACTAAGTGCTAGTTGTGAAGTTAGCAATAATAGAGATAGAAGGATTATTGACTTTCATAAGGGTTGGGCAACCAATTCTCACCAAGAAGGAGTATACTATGGTCTTAGTAGTAGCAATTCCATTTAAGGACATGCATCCATAGAAAATAATGGAGAAGTAGGAGAAAAATGTGAACAAGATCTATTGGACAACACAATTGTTGATAACAAAGTATCTACTTCCAGCAACTTACAAGATGAGGAAAAGGCAAATGGTTCATCTATTCTTGGCTAATACTGAAGAAACTTTTTCCTTGGTGGATATTAAGAAGACTCCTAGCAATTTCATCCTAAACATCAATCAAGTGATGATGAAGAACAACCAAATCATTCTATACAATTCAACAATAACGTAAGATGGTATAGATCGTCATCGAAGTTTGCCCAAGCTAATTAGGATCTTAGTTTGGAATGTTAGAGGATTAAGCAGTTCTACTAAGTATGATGCTATCTTATAAGCTTTTATTGAATTTATGTTGGATTTGGTGTTACCTTTGAAGTGGTAGAATTGTAACAGTCTCGCTGTGTAAACCAATTTAAAATAGAAGTTAATCTCATAATCACTATCATAGACTTGATTAATAGAAGGCGTTTACGACTGACCTACTTTAAAGTATACAATTTATACAGAAACTCTATTAGTTTCTATGCAAAAATCTTTAAATCATATTTAGAACTCCAATAGTCCAGAAAATATTTACATAACCTAGAAACTTAAGCTAAGAAAATATTTACATAGCTTAGCTCCAAAAGACAAAAGATAAAAGCAGAAGCTTCAAAAAGTCCAGTAATCCTCCAGTTTAATATCTTCACTCCCCAAAATTCAGTAGTAACTAACCTTTAGGTAGTTATAATGTGGCACCCTAGTCAGTACTTACAAAAAGACCTATAGGGATGTAAACAATCAACCACTCAGTAAATAGGGGTAGAGACATAAGACTATATGACATACATAAGCAAGGTTATTGAAGAGTTAGTTAAATGCAATGCAATAAACAATGCCATCACACAATATTGTCTAGTTCATCGTAAGATTAGAGAAATTGCATTTGCATTAATGGGTTTAAGGAATTTTAGCACGTGTGCAATAGCTTATGACCAAACCTAAGTTTATGCAATGGAGACATCCCTCCTCTTGCAACTAAATTCGAATTATCGCCTTCACCTTTGTTGCAACCTTATCTCTTATCACTTAGTTTGATCAAGGATGAAGAAAGGACAATTCCAGCAGTCTCTTTCAAAGGGGTTAATATTTGGTTAGAGAAACCTAATTGTCCTCTAACAGGTTGCAATGCATATCTAGTTATGGTTTTAAGTTAGCTATAATTAAGTATAGTTTAGGATGATTAAACAATTTCACTCAGTACAAAGAATAGCAATCCACAACAACAAGAGAGTAGTATACAATCAAGCTCAAAGACATATAAGCATGTACATAAGTAAGCTACTTATAAGCACAACCAAGAATAATCTTAAGCCTTTGGCTACTATAATATAATACTCCAAAATACAGTAACATATAGATCCCAAACTTGCCTAGACTTTTCACTTACTCACTAAGGTGTGGTTGGTGATATAGCGTTGCTACTATTCTTTATAATATAAATATCATTTTAATGTTCATACTATTACTATATATAATCTTTATTCTGTAACTTAGATTTTTATCTTTAGTTTAAGGTTATACTATATTTAGTTATCCAAATTTTAAATCTCTAGTGATTAGCCTTGCAGTTAGCTAGTCTCTAATTCGGTCTCTAATTAAGCTCCTAATTACAATTTACTCATAAATCCTAAAACATCTACTAATCCATTCTTTGAAGTTTATCTATGTTCGTTTCAAGTGTGTAATGTTTGATTTAATTTCTTGATCAATTTCTTAGTTTGCTCTATATACCCTATCTTTAGTCAAGATTCTAATTTAACTTCTAACTAGAACATACTATATATTTTAGCATAATTTCTCACCATTTTGATTCATAACCATATTGAAAGGACATCATATAGCCTAACACCACTATAATTTGAATCAAACACTCCTCACTTCATTATTTCAACCCTTTACATACAACACATTTATCAATACCAAGCTCATGATATTCAAATCCAATACTCTTAACACTAAAAATTTCATCTCTTAACATCATTCAACATTACAATACACCAAAATATCACCTAAGGAAGAATCCAAGTTAATTTCATGAAGAATCATTAATTATATTTCAAAAAATAGCTATTTAATAAGATTTTAGGGCCTAAAAATTAAATGAAAATACGAAAAATTGTTTTCATGAAAAAATTTTCATAGTAATTCAATATATATTATAGGTATTTTACAAAAAAAAAAAAAAATGGAGTCAAAACAGCATTGATAGGGTTTTTGAAAACGAAAACAAAATTAGGTTGAGTTTAGTGATTTTTTAAGGGCGATATATATCAAGACTTAATTTCAATAAAATAACATTATTCTCAAAACATGTAAAATTATGTTAGAATAAAATTTTCATAATTTTCAGACTTAATTTGCTTTTTTAATAATGTTAAGAAAATCAAGGCTAATTGGAGCACTTACCTGAAGCCATCGTTATAGCCACTACTAAGCTCTACCCTATTGTTAGCTATAAAGGGGAATGGGTTCCACTATTGAGTAGTGGTCTTACTTTCTTCCCAAGTCTCCTTTTGGTATGCAAACTTGAATTTAGCCCTAAAATATTCTATTTTTGTATAATTCACTAAAAATATTCCTACAACTCTCCTAAGTCTCTTTATATTTTTCCTGTATTTTAGAGTAACCAAATGAACTAGGAGAAGGTGAGTTTGAATTTATAGAACAAGGGTAGGTTGGTTAGGGAAAAATATATTTGCTAAGTGTCCTATAATTTCTCTTTCCTAAGGGTTACATGTCCTAGTCTTTTTTTCTAACTTTACTTGATTACACTAATACTATTGCCATGCCAAAAGTTTGTGTAATATGGATTGCCACTTATTTTTTTAATTTTTTAAAACCAATTTAATATATTTTAGCATATATTAAGTTCTTTGGTAATTTCGAGTATATTTTCTTTCATGTAAATTCATATTTAATACAAATTATTTTATCATTTTTAGTATGTATGTCATTTATTTGTAAGGATTCATTAATTATCAGAATTTGTTTCACACGTTTTCAATAAATTACTAATAATATACATATATCCTATAAATATAGTATTTTATTATTTTGTTTTCTTATATCTAAACTCTCAAGGTCACCTCTACCAATATTCCTAGCTTCATCATAAAATTTAGGTTCGATCAAACAATTTTTGCAATTATACTAAATTTTACATATCAAATCCGGAACGTCCAATTGCGAGATTTACATATGGTTGCTCTCTTGGAAACAAAAATGTCAAAGTCAATGGCTTATATTTTTCAATATTTTACTCAAATGGATACTCAGACATGTATGGAGGCTAGATGACATAGTGGGGCGATGATATTGTTGTGGAACAGATAGAATTTGGAGGTGCATATTTTGAAGAAAACTTTCCAAGAGATCCATATTCAAGTTTAGGTCAACAAGTCTAACATATCTTGGTTTTATTTTTTGCAATCTATGCTTATAGTAATATGAGTGAAAAATTTGATCTTTGGAATAGCTTAATGCAACATGCACATCTTGTAAATAACAAACCATGGTGTATTATGGGAGATTTTAATGATGTTAATTCTAGAAAAGAATGTTGGGGCTGGGAATTTTCCTAAGAATAGAGCCTATAATTATGTAAGTTATATGAATTTGTGTAGTCTTATGGACATAAGCTATGTTGATGTGCCATATACTTAGACTAATGAGTAGAATATAACTACACTAGTATAAAGAAGATTGGATAGGGCATGGTACAATTTTTCATGGAAGGAGCTATATCCGAAGGCTTAGATCTTTCATTTACCAAAATGGCCAAGTGACCATAACCCTTTACTTTTGAACACAAACCTTATATTGGTACATTTTTTAAAGCAAAGACCTTTTAGATTTCAACTAGCATGGTAGACTAATGGCTTATGTTTTATGTTGATAAGGGAAGTATGGGAAGCCTCAATACATAACGTTAAACAATTAATAAGAGTCCTCCTAAATTTCCTTAGAGATTGGAATAAGAAAGTTTTTGGAATTGTTCATCAATAAAAACATAAGTTGAGGAGATTAGATGGTTTAGAGGAAGCAAAAGTACGAAATACATTTTGGCATCTTACAGAATTAAAAAAGAAGTTAAAAAAGGATTTAGAAACAATTTTAGACAAAGAAGAATGGATTTGGAAGATGAAAGCCCATACAAAGTGGATTAAAAATGGTGAACGGAGTACTAAATATTATCATACAATTGTTTAAAATAGGAGAGCTAAAAACCAGATCACGAGCCTTCAAGATGAGTTAAGGAATTAGGTTTATGACCAAAGTCAGATTTCAAATATGTTCCTAGCTTATTTTCAAAAAATCTATACAATTTCAAAGGAAAGAACTTTATTTAATATTCTAATCGAGAAGGATATGAGATATGGGCTAACGGAAGATGAGAAGAAAGAATTAGATTAGCCGATTACAGTTGAAGAGGTTCATAAAGCATTAATGCAAATAAATTCATGGAAGGCTCATTAGAAGGATTGGTCACATACTTTTTTCTACAAAAAATGTTAAACCCTTATAGGATAATAATTGAGTGCTCTTATACAACAATACTATCTTGAAGGTCAAGTGCCTCAATACTATAACCAAACTAAGTTATGTTTAATACCAAAGAGAATAGGAGCAAGTATAGTTAAAGAATACAGGCCAATAAGACTCTGTAGTACAATTTATAAGCTCATTACTAAACTTTTAGTAAACAAGCTTCGTCCTTACTTAGATGACATGATACACCTTACTTAAGCTAGCTTCATTAAGGGTTGAAAGGCAGCATATAATATAATATTAGTCAATGAAATTCTAGATAGCTTTAAGAAGAAGAATGGGAAAGTTGTTGGATGATGCTAAAGATTGATTTGGAGAAAGCATTTGAAACTATTAAATGCGACTATATCCATTGGGCTTTAAATAGCATGAATTTTCCTTTTACAATGGATAAAGCTTTTGGACTCTTGTATAATTGCTACTTCAATTGAAATACTAATGAATGGTTATTCTTTAGAGACTTTTCAACTAAGTAGATGAGTCAAATAAGGTGATCCTCTCTGGCCTTACTTGTTCATTCTTAGTATGAAATTCTTTAGTAGACTTGTGGAAAAACAAGTTAAGATGGGCATATGGAAAGGTTTTGTAGTTAAGAGAGGGGATATTAGTATCTTGCATGTTTTGTTTGTTGATGATCTAATACTAATAGCAAAAGTAGACAAAACTAAAGCGAGGTATATTAAAGAGACACTAAGTTATTTTGCCAATCTTTCAAGCTTAAAATTGAACCCTAAAAAATCTTTTGTTATCTTTTCAAGGAATACTTCAGCAGATTTACAAGAAGAACTTGTTGGCATTTTAGGATTGAGAAAGGTAGATTAGCTAGGAAAAAATTTGAGATAGCTACTTTATGATGGGAGAAAGACTTCAGCTAATCAACTGAACATAATAGTTGAAACGTTACAAAAGAAGTTGGCTAGATGGAAGGCAAGGCAACTAAGTATGACTAGTAGGATTGTACTTATTAAAGCTATACTTGATGACCTACCAACATACTACATGTAAGTGGAAAAAATAACATAAAAAACCCTTAATAGATTAACTCAACTTGCTAGAGATTTTTTATGGAATGGAGTAAGTGATTCCAAGAAAGTGCATTGGTTAATTTGATCAAAAATAGCAAAATCAAATGAATCAGGACGTTTGGGGTTGGTAGATTTGTTCAAGAGGAATGAAGCTTTTTTACACAAAAGATATTGGGAATTTAGAAGTAGAAAAGTAGTTTGGGCATAGCTTATAAAAGCTAAGTATAGTAAGATGGATAATACTAATAGTTTACCCAAGTTACAAGTAGCATCCCATGTAGTTAAGGAGCTCAGTATAGGTTGTAACTGGTTTAAAACTAATGGGATGATAAATAAGAAAATGGCTTGATAGTGAGACAACCTATTTAAGAGCCTTTGCATTACATTGTTTCAAGTTTAATGGTGGTAGATTGGTTAGTAAATCCATATAAATAGAATGAAGACAAATTAGGGTTAAATCTAAGTGAGATTCTTATTATTCACATAGGTGTCGTAATATTGATTGATAGGCCAGATGAAAAAGGTATTATTGTTATTGTCAAACACTCCTTACAACTTGTTGACATATACACTCAACTAAAGGGAAAGGACAATATAGATAAAAGGGAATAGGGCTGGGTATGGAAATCAAATTTTCCTCCAAAAGTCAAGCTATTCCTTTGGAGATTGCAACATAAAAATTTACCTATGGCAAAAGATTTGAGAGAGAGGCAAATAAAATGATTGCCACTTGTCCATGGTATGGGGATCCTGAAGAGTATTTGATAATTGTTTTTTTACTAATGCGAGAAGGTTAAGGGTATAAGTACAAATTAGCAATCAAAAGATTTCAATGATCTAACAATTTAAGGAAAATTTTTCAACTAAGTTAAGCAAACTTATTAGATTAAAAGGAAAAATCTAGTGCAAACATATCTACCAAAGACTTTTATTTTTGGGTTCATGTTATGGATGACTTGGTTTCAAAGAAACCAAGCTCTTGTTAGCCCAGATCCAATAATTGAAGATAATCATGAGATCATATTTTTGGGTTCATGCTATGGATGACTTTGTGAACACCATAACAAGACAAGCATATGGAAGAGGAGTAATCAAAGATGCAATAAGGAGATGCATTGGGGAATTTACATGTAAATTAGGTCAGATAGACTTGTTATGGTTGAAATCTAGGCAATCCATTAGGGAATCACACTTTGCCTAATAAAATAGCTAACTAAAGTGAAAATTGAAATTGATTAGCAAATTGTTGTACAATTACTACATAATATCGAACTTGCTAAATTGAAATATAAAAAAATTTTGTTGGTACACAGGGAAAAGGCATACCTTTCACAAATCAGGTGAATCAAATAGATTCCTTATGAAATCAATATGGCCATGGATTGGATGGCCAATTTTGCTCAAGAATAGTCAAAACCATTATGCTTTTTGAAGATGTGCCATCCTCGATCCTATAAAAGATAATAGATTAGGATCTACAAGGTTATGGAATAATGAAAGTGAAAAAGAAGGCAAGATAGAAACCTTCCTTAACCTAGATCTTGAAGGATATGGTTGATCTTCTATGGTTGCTATAATTTTGTTGTTTGTAAAGTTAGGGTTTTTGGCTTATATGACCTTTCTATTCTATGTTGTCTGTATTATTCAAATAAGATGAAACTTTCACTATGTTTAGGTTGTTAGGTAGACTTTATATCTATTAATGTTGTATATGTTTTAAAAGTAATATAAAAACCTTATTTTACCCAAAAAAAAAGACAACATATGGTGCTTATAGAGAATGATACTAATCCCTATTTTGTAGTGCAATTAATTTTAGTTGGTTTATTTATTTTTCCTTTTTTTAACTTGCTAACATACACATTATAACTTTTGGAAATGGAGGGAATCAAATCTATTTCATCCCATGAGGGGTCTCATATTCATGACTTTAAACTATAAGGGGGGTTAGTAGCTGATTTAGTATATTAAGTGTGATGTTTATGCCTACTTGTCATATATACCAATTTTAAATGATGCAAAGTGGGGCCAAATGTTGTAACATTTTTTATGCATGAAGGGATTTATATAAGTCACTAATAATTAAATTTGTAAGAAATAAAGTCACAAAACTAACAAAATAAATTATGAAATTATTTTTAAAAGTAGAAAATGATATAGATACAAAAGATAGAGGAAACAACTACCATGAGATTAGGAAATGTAGAGAGTTAAGATATGAAGAAGATATATTAAAACTATATAATTAAATTTGTAGATACAATTAGTAAAATGTGTTAGTATAGTTTGATCATATTAATCAACACCATTTGACTATAATATATGTATTACTATTGGTGCATTGTCGTTATTATTGTGTTAATTAATATGTATTTATGTAGTTTGACTATTATTTATATTGTATTAATATGTATTAATATAATTCCACTATCATTATTAATATATTAATATGCATTAAAATAATTTGATTGTATTAGTGTAAATCTATATGTATTGATATAGTTTGGCTATGTTAGTTTGTATTAATTTAGTTTCATTATTATTTTTAATGTATTAATATGTATCAATTTCACTTTCATAATTACTATATTTATGTGCATCAATATGTATTATTATATAGTTTGACTACCACTGTTACTATACATGTATTTACAAACATGTATATATACAGCTTATTATTAATTATTACTAAAAATCAATATTTTATTTTAATATTTGAAAATGCACTTTAAGGAGGAAAGATTAAATAAGTAATTATCAATAAAGATGGTTAAAAAAAGGTCACCTAGAACTATAATACATCTAAATAATAAAAATAATATTTTTCCTATATTATTAACATGTTAAATAAGATAATATCTTATGTAATATCATTAATGGAATTCTATTATTATAAAAATTTCCACAATTATCCAAAATTTTTATACGATTATAATTATATTTAAAACGGGATTCTTGTTTCTTAACAAATCTTCATTACAATTTCCACAATTATCCAAAATTTTTATATGATTATAATTATATTTAAAACGGGATTCTTGTGTCTTAACAAATCTTCATTACTAGCATTTTGATAATTATTTCATTTTTATAACAGAAAGTCTTAACTTCCATAAATTATTTCCGTATTTCATTTTTATCTCTTTCTAGATGTCAAATTTAGTTGCATTCTTTTAAAATATCGTTAATTTTTTTTGGTAGATTAAAGCTCTTTGATTACCATCATAATTTTCTTATTTATTTAAAATATTTATTAGGTATATATAATAATTAATGTTTCATATCATAATCCTTAGTGCCACTTATTATGGTATATAATTTTAAGAGTTTTGTCTTTTTTATATTCCACACTTTAATCTGTTACATCTATTTGTGGTGTAATCATTAGATTTCTATCATAATTTTCCTCATATATACTCAAAATTTTTATAAGATATTGATTATAAGGTAATAAGCAATATTAGTGTTTCTTATCAAACTCTTTATAGTCATCTTACTATGATAATATATTATTTTGAAACATTTTACTTATTAATATTTACCTTTTATTATAATTACTCTAGAAAATGGTGGATTCTTATTATTATTGTATTAATAAATATGTATTTATGCAGTTTGATTGTATTTGCACTGTTTTAGTATATATTGATATAGTTTAACTATCCTTATTAATATATTAATATGCTTTAGCATAATTTGATTATTGGTATGAAATTTATATGTATTAATATAGTTTCATTGTATTAGTTTATATTATTAATTTAGTTTAAGTGCTATTACTAATTTATTAATATGTATCAATTTAACTTTCATAACTACAATATTTATGCGTATCAATATGTATTATTACCATAGTAACAATGTTAATATAGTTTGATTGCCATTGTTACTGTATTTATATGTACCAATACTTATTTATATATTTTACTATTAGTTATTAAAAAAATCATTGTTTTATTTTAACATTAAAAAAGAAAACACTTTAACGAAATAAGATTGCATAAGTAATTATAAAAAAAGATAGTTAAAAAAATCAAATGGAACCGTCATATCTATGAATAATAAGAAATAGTATTTATCTTGTATTTTTAACAAGTTAACTAAGATAATATCTTAATTAATGTCATAATAGAAATTCTACGATTATGATTGTTAATAAGGCCTTTTGGACATAGGCCTCTTAGACCTATGCCAACCTAATAAGGCTCATAGCCTAAAATGTGCCCCTTAAAGACTTAGCCTTCCCTTGCTTAGATACCTTTAAGAAGACAAGGGCTTGCACATCACAGAAGAATTGTATGCTAGAGTATGCAACAACTATATTCAATCTCAAGCCTTGTAAACGCTGTTACTTTAAGTGATATTCAAGTAACCAAAAGTGTTTCTCAATCATTCCTAAGGATCAACTAAACAAAGAAATTTAAGTTTACATTTAGAAATTGAACCTAATTTCTCAATTCAAAAGTTTCGAAGTATTTGAAAACTGTAATACAAAAACAACAAACTCTAAATCATCCAAAACCTTAAACCCTAGGATAAGCTAGAGATACTTAAAACTCAAGACGTTAAATGAATAATTGGGAAATCTAAACTTAACCAAATTTTACTCAATTCTAAAACTCTATAATTTCCTTACCCTAAAAGGGCTATACATATAAAACTTCTAACCAATCAATCTTATTCAATTTTAATTTGAAAAATTCATTGGAACTAAAGACAATAATGAGAGTTAGATTGACTTATCATATAATAACTTCCCATAGATTCAATATAAGACAATCCACTTCTCTCCATATAAGCCATACTATTTATTGATAAGTGGTTCAACTAATCACATAAAGTAATATATTAAAGTGAAGATGACATGACAAGGCCATGCCCATAAAGGACATTACCATGCCGGTTGGAAAAGGAAGGAGTGGCAAGCCATTCCTTGTCATTTAAACATCCATTCAATTGTTTTTCACAACCACTATTTGCTCTATTATGCTTACATCATTCATTCATTACATGACAAGCTTATGCACTAAATTTAAGAGCAATAAAACACATTGTTTTAGGTGCTTTTAGAGACAAACACAACTGGCCATCTAACCCACAAATCCTCTCATTCTCTCTCACTTTTCCAAACGTATTTGGCTTACAAAAAAAAGCAAAAAGACAAAGGCCCACTTTCATCTTCACAATTGCCTTATAAACACATCCTACGCTACATAGAAGTGCATTTTTGTTGCCTTCACTTTAGTTCACTTAAAGGATCACCTTAGGAAACTTGTACAACTCCATTTAAGAAACTTTAGAACACCCAAAACCATCTTTAAACACTTAAGCTTTAGGAACTCAAGAGTATACAAAAAGGAAGGGAAAACAAGGAGTTAAGGAGTACATTATAAGCACAAGTCCACCATCTATCACACTTGGAAAAGAACTAAGTTTTAAATTTGAGTATCTTTAGAATATCATGTCTAGGACTAGGAGATTATACATATTCTTGATGATATTATTATGTACATAAAGAGATATCCTAGTTAGTTTATACTAAGTGTTAAGCTCTATGAATCTTTCACATAAATGTTGAAATATGAGTAGGCTAGATTTAGTGTTTTTATAAAAAACTTGCCTATCACTTAGAGTAGAAATTTATGACTTGAGAAAATCATAAAACAAGTGCATGACCAATTTGGAAGCATACTAAACATGACATGTTTGGAGTATGCCCAAGTGTTATTTTCACTTCTATTTAGTTTCACATGCTTAAATTTAGCTTTAGGTGAAGAAAAAATCACTACATGAAGCTTTGGTGTAGAAATTAACTCCTAAGGACTTAAAAGAACTTGTAGCAGCTATAATAAGTATATGATCTATAAACTTCACTTAGTTCTAATCCTCACACTAAGAAGAAGTTAAGTTAGAATTAGGGTAGAAGTAGTGTAAACCCTTGATTTGTCACATAGACTAAAGAACATGATGCATTAAGTGGAAAAGCAAGTTAGAAGTCACCTAAACCAAATCGACCAGATTTGGAACCAAGGAAAAATACACTAAAAAACATAATAAAATAATGTAAACAAAGTAAAAAGATCAAACAAGGCTAGTAAGATAAGGGTTAAAGGTCTAAAACTTAAAATCAAACCTAAAACACTCAAAACCCTTGGTTAGGCCTTCATGAAATTTTTTACCAGCACCTTAACTCCCAAAGAAAAGGTGTTATGTGACCTATAAGAAGTTCACATAAAGTTCCCTAAGCCTAACAAAGTCATAAACATTGATTTATATAAAAGCAAGGCCAATTGACCACATAAGCACACTTAAGAATCCAAGAAAATTTAGATAGTACCAAGGCCATGAATAAGGGATGGAAAACTGACCTTGATGGGAGTATTAAGCCTAAAACAAAGTTCTAACCTAAGCCCAAATTACTACACAAAGTAATAAAAAGCCTAACAACAATTTGAAGCCTAAAAGAAGACTAAAACCTAGGGGAAGCTATTTTTTTTAACAGTAGGCAAAATTATAGGCCTTATCTCTAAAATCTAACTATACCATATGAAATAACACTTGAAAACAATGGAAATCGACTGTAAGATTATAAAAATTGAATTTAAAATGAAAAAGTTATACGTGATTGAAGATTTAGTGCAATTGGGAGAAATATAAGACTAAGTTAAAGGTATAACTTAAACAATTTTAGGTTAACATTTTAATTTTCATTTTAAATTCTTATAGTATCATAATTATGATGTTTAGGGGACCCTACTATTAGAGACAACTTACTCTCAGACTACTATGATTGATTAGCCATGACCAAATGAGTGATTCTCAATAACTTCATACTTGATTTTGTTTGTAGTGTAGATGCACTTAAATTGTTATATAAAACTCGAATGCATGAGGGATTCAGGAAATGCATGTGTGTGATATTGTGATTGAACTCCATGATTTGCTAATCAGATAATAAATGGAGTTATTTATGATGATATATATGTATTGTTGTTGTGGAATGCAATTGTCTAATCATAATGAAAGCCGAATTAAGTAATTATTCAATTAAGGGATTCAATAAGTCATGCATTTCTCATATTTACATCATAACTATACTGATTACCACCTTATACAGAAGATAGGAAGGGACTCATAAGAGCAGAGGCTCCTACAAAGATTAGGAAACGATTATGCTACATATATATTATTGAGTCTCTACCCCAATTTTCGAGCTTACTAGGCGCTAAGAGACGCTAATTGTTAGCAAAAGCTCGTATCTTGTGACTTCTACTTAAGGTGTATAATGTGGATTGCGGAAGCCACCATACCGCTAGACTTAGGATTTTGATTTTTGAAAAGGAAAGTGTATTTTTCATATGAGAAGTAAAGTTTGTATATTATATATATATATATATATATATATATGTTTGAGTTGATTTGAGCACATTGGTGTAAGTGGAATAAAAACTTATGTGCTAGAACTCAGTCGATGATTTGTGTTAGTTAACTATCTCTAACCCCTACTACAGGAGACGTAAATTTGAGTTGCATGCAGTTCCTAGGTTGCTGCATGTATTGTTTGACATTTTGAATGTTTCATGTGTTCATTTGTTTGCACATTTAAATAAATTGTTGTGTGGCATGACAGAGGGATTAGCTTACTAAGAGTAAGCTTATATTCCGATAGATTTCTTTTAATGCAAGGCCATCTCTTCATCTATCTAAGCTGCGAAATGCTAGAGGTGAGTTTTATGTTGGGACGGGACTGTGTATTTCAGAGAGTAAAAAAGGGAATGAATAGTCATGGCTAAGAATTGTGTATTTCTTCTATTTAGTTTAATTATTGAGATAGACAAATTTATATGAACTTAGTTTGTACTATAATATTATTGTCGTAGAATTCTATGTTCCATGCTTTATTCCTAGTAATTTACATAATTAAGTAGTAATTTCAGTTAATATGTTCGATATTACTTGTTTGCATGCTTGATAGTAATATCGAGTGAAAGGAGCCTTATGTATTGTATATAAGGCCTATGATCAACAATGTGATTGATTGTAGACCTTTATATGGTACACGATGATTTACCACAACAATGATACTATTTAGGTTATGATAAGCCCTCTATAGTCAGGTACTACAACTTAGATATTATTGGCCTACCATGAGGTATGATGCTAAGGTTATAGCCTAAAAGTGCCCTTAGTGCTAGAAGCATGCCCCTAACAGCAATCTCTAGCTCCCGATTAGTCTATGGCCATTCACCTAGTAGGCATCGATATTCTTGGCGCATTCCTTAAGGCCTCAAGAGGTTGGTAGTTCATTATTTTGGCCGTCGACTATTTTATCAAATGGGTCAAAGCCAAGGTCGTAGCAAAGATTATCGAGAGGAGCATTGAGTCCTTCATTCAAAACAACTTCCTCTTTAGATTCAGGGTCCCCTATGCCCTCATCATGGATAATAGGCATCAATTTGATAACTCAAAGTTCAAATAATTCTACACCAAGCACCAAATGATATGTTTTATCCTTTTATATTCTACATTTTAATTCGCTACATTTGTTTATGATATAGCTATTAGATTTCTACCACAATATTTCTCATATTTACTCACAATCTTTATAAGATAATAATTATAAGTAATAAACAGTATTAATGGTTCTTATCAAACTCTTCACAAGCATCTCTCTATAATAATATATGATTTGGAAACATTTTATTTATTAATATCTATCGTTTTTTTTTTTGTCACATTAAAAAAGTCATTATTCCATATATTTAAATGATAATAATACTCTCAGTTCTCAATAACTTTGCTATTTAAATAATTAGTTATCATATATTGATGGCATTCATTTAAAGAAACAAAGAGATGAAATAACATATCCATTATCTTTTTTCTTTTTCTTTTTTTGTCAAACTCATTATCTCATGTTTGAAACTTAAAATTGCTATGTTTGATAATTTTGACATTTAAGCAATAACTACAATTAATTAAAAAATAAAAAACATGGTCATGAAAATATGTTACAATAAAAAAGACTCTTATGAAATTATGTTAGACAAATTTATGTGTCTGCAAATGATTTAATCCATACAAACCATTACATGATCATACCAATAATAACATAAAAGCAAAACATGAAAATGGGTAATCGGAGAAAAGAGTAATTATCATTTAGATGAGCCTACATGCATGATTTAAAAATAATCTCATGCTTCTTAGCCTCTTACATAACCACTATGGAAGTAATTGCTACCAATACCACTCGAGTCAGGTAATCCTTATCACCAACAACTGCAAAAAAAAAAAAAAAAAAAAAAAAAAAGGCAACCTCAAATTGATGATTGAAAAATTCATATAACTCATTATTTCATGTTTAAAACTTAAAATTATTATATTGGATAATTCTGATGTTTAAGTAATAACTATAATTAGTTGTAGAATAAATGATATCTTTATGAAATTATGCTAGATAAATTTATATTTCTACAAATGATCTAATCCATGCAAACCATTACATGATCTAAAATCATCTTTAACAAATACCATTTATAATACAAAAGAAAAACATGAAATGAGTAATTGAAGAAAAGAGTAATTATAATTTAAATGAGCTTACATGCACAACTTAAAAATGATCTCATTCATTTTTAGTCTCATGGGCAACCACTGTAGAACTCGTTGCTACCAACATTACCACTCGAGTCCTTAACTAACCCCTATTTACCAACCTTTTCGAAAAACCCAACCTCAAATTGATTATTGAAAAATCCATAGGATACTAAAAAACTTCAAAATACTAGAAACCAAAACCTCTGTACGAGTACAAAATATTGCTTCACCCTTAGAAAAGAAGTATATATAAATATTGTTATTTATAGGACAATGATAACTTAGAATCAAGGAAATCAAGTAAAATAAAATGATCTATAAATAAATAAATATTAGAGAGAAACATAATGATATAGAAGTATTACCAATGAATGAAATTGGGAGATAGGATTCGAGCATTAGACTAATATGAGGAAATGAAAATTTTAATCAATAATATGAGATAAACCAACATAAAAGAGAGCAAAAGGAAAAAAGAAAGAAAGATTGGTTTTAGAACGTCAAATTCACCCTTTTAATATAAATAGTAAATGCAGCTATCTTTACATTGAATATTGTGATAATTATTAGCATGGAAAAATTGTAAATAGATCCATAAAAGAATACTAAATATTTTAATTTACATAAAATTTTTTAAATGGGTGCAAAGTCCGAAAGGAGATATTTTTACTTAATAATATAGATATATATATATATATATATATATATTTATCACCAAGTGCAAATGATTCTCCTGAAAGGATTCAAATATTCGATTCGAAGTTAACTAGTTTTCGTTTTTTGTTTCCTTTTTCCTTCTAGAAGAGAATTATTATCCTTTTCGTTTTTTTACTCCTCCGCTAGTAAATTAAGTTAAACTATTCCATATCAACATACAATTCAACATAGGTGGCTCCTACTGATTGGGGTGGAATAGTGACGAGATTGTGATGTCAAAAGCTGGTTGGTCGGGTGTCGTATTCCAAGTTATGGGTCCTGGGGTCGGCAGAAACAAATATAGTTCCATAGCTTTCAATCATTCATGATGATACAGGCACGTCGAATTTTGCATACCATCTTTGAATGTTTTGTTTTTTTTCCTTTGTTTTGTTTATTTGTCTAATAGGATGCTTAATTATTTAGTGAAATCGGATAAGAACAGCAGTATATGCCAATGAAATGGTCCATCAGTTGTTATAATACATATATTTTTAATAGTTTAAATTCGTAAATATATTATATATCTTAATGCTCTTTTTAATTTGGATCAAATTTTGATTGAAATCTATTAAGTGAAAATTGATATGAAGATATATAGTTGTAAGGAGATTTGAACAAATACCCCTTACTTTGATATTGTGTAAATACCAGTATCATAATCATTTTATTTAAAAATCTAAACTTTTAAATTAAATTATTGTAATGCCAATCATAATAAAACCATATGTCAATCGAAAATATTGAGAGATATTGTGAAATGACTTAGTAGAATATGAATAAAAGAAGTTCGTTTTCTTTTGCATTTACTTTTCTATAATGTCCCCAATCAATATTGAAAAGCCTTAAAAAGTTTTCTTTTAAAAGTTTTAATAATTTTTCAAGCGCCCGATGTTGGAATCCTGTTTATCCTATCTATTTATGTATACAGCAAAAACGCCAACAAACCACGAGACATTTATAAACCCTAGTATCATTGCAAGAAGAAAGAACCGCAGACTTTTTTGACTATGATTCATTTGAAATAGTGTTGCACGACATAGATTACATCGTCGTTTGAAAATTCACCCCTCGCCTATGTCCTGCAGCTACCTTGAGTCAACACCGAATTGAAGTTTCTGTAAAAGAAGATGAATTTTATTTGTCTTTGTATTTAAGAAGAAAATTTGGGAAGAACTTCTTATCGCCCAAATAGACGACAATAGACTTTGATATTGCCGTATTAGTTAATTAATGCGTTTACCTTTTTAAGTATATTACGAAATTTATGTCGAATGAAGTAGCGGTCCAACATATTCACGTGTCCTACACATTTACCTTTTTCCACCGCATAGAAGTCCAGACCTTTCCTGACCAATCATGACAACCTTCAATAACCTCCAAAACCTTAACTTTAGTATGGATTGATTAATTAAACTTTCGAAATATAGTTTTTGATTTTTTAAATTTTAATAAATTAATAAACAACTCTTATAAGTTGTGAATAATTTCATTAAATTTTAATTTTGATTCGTAAATTCTTATTTTAACTTATCAAAATGTATTTTTAAACCTCTTAAACTTTAATCATAGTATGACTTATTTTAACTAAAAAAAATGTCATTTGTATTTGCTAATTTATCAAAATTTTAAGAATAAAAAATTAAACTTTAAAAGTTCAAAAAGTTAATTCACACTTAAGTTAAAGTTTATGAAGATTATTTATAATTTCCCATGCTATTTTTTTTTTTCTAACAACTCAATGGAAATCTTCATTCATCAAAAGTAGTAAATTGAGTATGCTAAAAAAAAAAAAAGGTCGTTTGTATTTGCTAATTTATTAAAATTTCAAGGATAAAAAACTACACTTTAAAAGTTCAAAAAGTCAATTCGCACTTAAGTTAAAATTTATGAAGATTATTTATAATTTCCCATACTATTTTTTTTTTTCTAACAACTCAATGGAAATCTTCATTCATCAAAAGTAGTAAATTGAGTATGCTAATTTTGTACAAAAATGATTTTAAAAACCAAATAGTTGAAATTTTTTTATTGACATGGAACACTCAAGTCAATAATTATTTGAAACCTTTATTAGAAAAGTAACATTCTTTCTTTTATCTTATCTATACTAGATTGATGACCTATGTAACTAACATAAGAAAAATTCTTTGGATTGGAAGAAACAAGAGACAACTTTGCTTAGAATTCCATATTTTTTATTTGGTCATAAGATTGTTCAAATCCAATATTAGTAGGTTCTTGGATTAGCGATTAGTTATGCTATTGTTTTTTGAATTTTGAATAGAATACTATTAGAGAAGAGAGGATAGGCTTACTATATTTAGAAATGAAAAAGAAAAAAAGAAAAAAAAAGGCACAATGTAAGAATTTGACATAAGTAATTGAAGTAATTAAGAGTATTGCTATTGAAATCCTTTATGTAATGGGAGTCCATAGGAGCATTGGCCCCCCGGCCAGAAAAATTGTTCCATCAAAGCCATTATTGTAATGTTTAATCTAATAAGGCCTGTATTAAATAGAACAGGCTAGTATCCTTTATATGATAAAGGCCCATCACACCTGGCCCAAATTCCAGCATCCTATTACAACTCACAGCCTTGCATGTTACAAACTTGTAAGCAGAATTTTCTTCTTTTCCATGCAATTAAATTACCATGGGGTAGTACATATTGTAGCATCCCACACATGGTTTTCACTATAGTATACGTAAATGGACCTTAGTCTTTTTGAGGTTTCCGGCTCGAAGTCATATTAGACATTTAATAAAATATAATATACTAATAAGATTAAAAAAAAGAAAAGAAAAGAAAAGGTTTAGGCGAAGTTATATCTTTGTAGTGAAATAACAATAACTTGATATTCTCTGAATGTAGACGTTTTACGTCTGTTTTTTTTTTTTTCCTATATTTTGCATGTGACGAGGAATATTATGGGAATTATGTACGACTGAAAAGAGGTACGAGCTGAATTTCAGTGATTTTACATTTTTGAATTTGACATTCTGAGATTGCATTTTTTTTAATTATATAATAATAATGTTGACTTAGCCATTTTGATGATATTGATTATAGTACTCCCTATCTTTTAATCATGTGATCATTCCTAGGTATATAAGGATGGACTAGAATTGAATGGAACGGAATCAAATTAAATCGAAAAGGGAATGAAAAATCTACTCCCATGTTTGAAAACGTTAATTGAATCATTGGTTTTATTCATTTATTATAAGGGTATATATCAAAAAATGCCCTTAATTCATTGATGTAATAAATATACCTTTTATATATACTAGTAGATGTGTACTCTTGATACTTGTGCGATTAATAACAACTTGAAAAAAATCAATAATATAATAAATTCATTAACATATTTTCACTTTGCTCTATCCCCCAGTTACTTGAATTGATAAATATGCAACAATACTTTATATCCCTGTTATTTGAAAAAAGAAAAAAAAATAAGAAGTTTTAGAACTCATTACACATTTAGTGAATAGATAATTTCTTAAAAGTATGAAAAATTGGAACAAACATACAAATTAAATAGATCTCAAGTGTTGCTTGCATGGCAACTGTTAAACAACATACCTTTTGATCAAATAGATCTCATGATCAAATACTTAATAGAGATCAAAGGATCTAAACATAAGGATCCCTAGGATGAATATATGATAGGACAATCTCTCTTTGCACAAGTGATCCAAGATGAATCAATACCCACTCAAATATGGATTCGTCAATTTCAACTTTATGAGGGGACTATCAATCCCATCACACATTTATCTCATTACTATGCTTAAATCAAGCTCCGTAGCATCTTTAATACAATTGCATGCAAAACCTTCTCATATAGCCTCATCAAGGCAACTTGCATGTGGTACTGAGGTCCCTACCCAAATTTTATCTCTAATTTCAAAGAGCTTTCTAGATTGTTTCTTTAGCACTTCATTACTAGCAAGCAATTAGAAAGAGACAGTTTATCTCTTGTGTTAATACGCTACCGACTAGACGAAACACTTAAAGAATACATGGATATGTTTACTACTGCCATGATTGAGATTCCATAGCTCGATACAAGTATAGCACCCAACTCAGCTATCTTAGGTGTAAAAGACCATCGCTAGTTGTTTTACTGTATCACTAAGAAGAAACTATAGAGTTTTGCTAAATTCCAACTCTAATAAGTAAAATACATTGGTCAAAAGGATAATATCTTATCTTCAATGTAATATAAGCACTTACTTTCCGATAATTAAAGAGATAGGAGGGACCAATCTCCTACTGTAAATAGGCTTGGCCCCTAACCTTGCGGAAGTAGGCCCAATCACCTAGCAAACTAGAATACTCTTAAAAGGGGTAATATCCCCTTCTACAAGGAGCACCATGAACTAATAATGTTGTAAGACCAAATATCTGTAGAAATTCGTAACTAGGATATCATACCTTGACCCAAGGAATGGCAAAATAGCTCCACATATCGACATGCTGATAAATAATGTGCTTTCTATAGAGAAAAGGCCATAATACGGCTAACAACATTCAGCTAAAAAACGCCACAAAGGATGCTTTCAAATGTAGCTGCCTTCATGATTATGTTAACACCAACCCTCAAAGCGATGACATACGGAGTACAGTATGAATTCGATAACTTGTCACCTAATTAATGTAAGGCACTATAAATTGATTTCAAAATCGGTATAAAGCAAACCCTAAGTTTTAAGTAGAGTGATGATAGATATCATGGACTAATTACATGCTTTCTAGCTCGAGAACTCATTCATATGGTTTGTCAAGCTGTCTAAGGGGATTTACACTCTAAAGAGCAATGCATTCTCTTGTTTGACCTATGGGGTTATTCTGCTCTCTACCTCATCCAAGAGACTGCTAAGGTGAGCGACTTGTTGCTAAGTTGACCCCTTTACAATATGTCAGACCAAGGTCAAGCAATGAACTCGCATATTGCCAACCTGATCCATAGCTGAAGCCGAGCACACCCAATCTTGAGTCGACCAATCGAAGCCAACCTAACAATGGAACATTTCTTGAACTAGTCTTTCCTCAATCCGGAACATCTAAGCTACTAACTTGTCGAACTGCCGACTTCAACCTCACCTACTCTTTACCTGCTTTACTTGGCAAACCACATCATTGGGACCATAGAATGGACAACTAATACGTATCTTGGTTTTCTAACATCCGTACTATCTTTTGTAACCGAATATCGCTCTTTTTATTTGATTACAACTCAACCCTTGTAAATTATTCCTTTTTCCTTTCTAATAGGATTCTTTTTCTAATTTATACTTGTTGGCCTCGTATAAGATATCAAGAAGGGAGGTGAATTGATATTTTTAAATTTTTGAAAAATTTTTCGTTAGAAAATGAAATTACCCCTCTTAATAATTTATAATGGTGAATAGTGATAATTTAATTGCTCAATGCACAACAGATAATAAACCAAATTAAAAAGTAAGGAAAGAGAATATCAAGCAAAGATTTTATAAAGCTTCTCTTAGCTACATTGCTGGGGGCCCAGTCTAATTCATCAATACCGTTCCATTTGATCCACTAAATCAAAACATAAACAAATTATAATTATTTGTCACAATGACTTTACAACACTCAGCTCTGCCCATCTAGCTTCTCTTCAATCTAGAGTAATACAGATCAACAGAGTATAAGCTAATTTTTCTCTACCATAAAATATATAGAGATTACAAGTGAGAATAAAAATATAAGTCTTAAACAATTTTGCACTTGAAGGAATTAACACTTGTTTTAGAACATTGATTCAGTGCAGCTCTTTGAAGAAGTATTTGAAGCTTTTTAGAAGATAAAAAATGATCAAAAAATTTTTATACAATGATACTATTCCTTCAGAGCTGTATATCAACATTTTGAGTCCCTTTTCCTTTTATATTGAAATCTTCCAATGGCTAAAAATTTGAAGATTATCTTTTATCCAACCGTTAGTTATTTAAGATAATTCCTTAAATATTTTTGAGAAGATCTTAGTAATTTGAAATTAAAAAACAACTCTCCTTATCTTGTTTCAATTGAATAACCTTCAATCAGTAACCACCAGATTTGCCTCTAATTTGAAATTAAAAAGATCTGCTTTTGTTAGCAACTTTCAGATTAGCTTCATATTCAAAAATTAGAAATTCTACAAAATCCGAATAAACCTTATCCTTATCCATTTTTGTATATGTCTTAATTTATCCAAAAATATTTTTGCTTAAAAATAATCTTTATGGATCTTAATTCCATCTTGAGTGAAACGGCGATTAAATGTATTTTTCTAATATACTCAATCTAGTGGAGCTAGGCTTTGAATAATTCAAATCTGATTTAAAACTAATTTCAACGTTATACTTCCACACTTATTTTCTAAACAACCTTCTAAATAATATTAGCTTTTTGTTTTTGAAGTTTCTGAATAAGTTTCTAAAGTGCCATACTAATTCTTTTTATAAAAGCTTTTGAAATACTTTTGGAAAGATTTTCAAACTAGTCTATATCCAATTAATTCAAACCTTCTGAATAAGTTTCTGAATGTGATTTAGTTTTACAAAATTAAACTTTTTGAGAATTCTTTTGAATGCCTACATACTTGTTAATTTATTAGTGTTCTTCTCTTTTTGTTATCATCAAAATCTATGACCATGAGAGATATCTAACAATACTAATCTAGGACTTACCCTAATTAAGTCATATAAATATTTATAAATTGTAATAGCCGTAACAGTTAATTCAGTGATATTGAGATATATTTTTCCTTAAAGAGCCAAGTGTCCTTGCTTACTTTCGACTACTTTGTATCTAGCCCATTGAGCGTGGACCAGTAGCAAGTGACCTCCAGCCACACTTGTACATAATATTAAGTACGAACTAAGCTTGTGTGAGGTATTGGTGTCTCATATCCATAATCAATGCATGAGAACTCTTGCTTAAACCTTCAACTATCATTTATCTTTCAAACTATCTCGAGGTTCAAACCTACCCCCTAGTTATGCATGATATTGTAGCTCGTGTATTTACCTATGTGCCTGTATCATCTTGGTATCAAAGCTTAGCTACATTCAAGCAAGTTTCTATTACTTGGAAACTTGAGTAGCTTACTACTACTGTAAAAGTGTTTGAGAAAATTACCTATAGTTGTTGTGAGTGTTTAGTGCTGAAGAGATCTATGGCTTTGTTTTCCCCTATTTCTTGTACGCAAAACAGAGTGTAAGTATTTGTTTGTTTACCATGTGTTGGTTATATTAGTTGTTAGTATATTCGATGTTGTTTTATTCTTGTTATGGGAGGAAACTTTGAATAGTGTTTCAACTGTTAATCTCTCATAATAGACGACAATGTTTGACTCTAATGTTTAAGGAACTCTAAGTAATCAAGAGAGTGGTGCTCTAAATGGCCAAGGTCAATAAGGAAGTTCTACACCCCAATCTGCAGATGATCGACTAAATAGACTTACTACTTGGTGGTTAGTTTATTGACTGCCATAAATGAAGATAGACAGTAAGCCAGAAATGGTCCTTATAGAGGATAAGCCAATGAATAGCCTGAGAGAGGCAATGGTCAGCATAGCTTGAGCTAATGTCCTAGTTCGACCACCCTGAGTTAAAGGAGCGAATAGAGTTGCTAGGCATAGACTAGTACTAGATGAGATTGAAGAAGAAGAGGAAGAAGGTGATGAGGAGTATTATAAACCAAAGGAGAGGAATGTCTGAGCTCCTAGGGTGGAAAGGTTAAGGGTATGTATCCCTAGTTTTCTTAAAGTGGTGATGTAGAGGACTACTTGCACTGGGTAGATAAAATCAAGAAGCAATTTGAATGCCATGAAGTGCCTAATAATATTAAAGTTAAACTTGTTGTATCAGAGTTTATTGGCTACACCACCCTATGGTGGAGGCACTTATAAGCCACCCATAGAAGAGAAGGAGAACATAAAGTTAAGAATTGGGAAGAAATGAAGAGATTTATGAGAAAAAGATTTGTTTCAAGCTACTATTTGCAAGATGTGTTTAAGAGGTTACAGGAATTGAGGCAAGAAGGATCAAGTGTAGATGCACATGTGAAGGAATTCCAAATGTTGATGATTCGATGTGAAGCTGTTGAGCCTAAAGACCAAATTGTGTCCCGATTCATTAGTGGGTTGAAATACGAGATTAGAGATATTCTGGAAGCCATAGACATTAGATCACTTAATGAAGCTATCCAAGTTGCCCAAAGAATCAAGAGGCATTGAACAGGGAGATTTTGAGCTCTTATCAATTGACTTACTACTAGCTGACTTCACTTGAGTAGACTTGTGCGATTGAAACTAAGTAAGGTTGCTGAGACCTAGCCTA
Source organism: Lumnitzera littorea (assembly GCA_024138015.1). NCBI lineage: Eukaryota > Viridiplantae > Streptophyta > Magnoliopsida > Myrtales > Combretaceae > Lumnitzera > Lumnitzera littorea. Next base: position 86,582,447 of record JAMXBB010000001.1, read on the forward strand.
CTTAACCTATCTAAGTAAAGGAAAAGGAGATCTCGAGGAAGTTTGAGAAGAGCTAAAGCTTAGGAAGGAAGATAAATGAGATTAAGTGTTGCAAGTGCCAAGGATTTGGATACATAGCTACCCAATGTCCGAATAGAAGAACCATGGTGATCTTAGGCAAAGCGCTAACTATTAAGGTAGATAGTATTGATGAGGAAGTGGAAGAGTTAAAAGAGACTAAACGAACTGAACTGTTCGATATGAGGAAGTCATCCATAGTGAGGAAGGCAACTTTATGCCTACTACCCTGGTATTGAGGAGAGCAACGAGTGTGAATCCTATACTTAAAGATGAATAATAAGAGAATCTATTCTGCATTGGATGCAAGGTAAATGGGTCATTGTATGCATTAATTGTTGATAGTGGTAGCTACACTAATGTAGCATCTACTTTCATGGTCCAACAATTAAAGTTACCGACTATGCCCTACCCCAAACCTTATAAACTATACTGGTTAAGTGATAAAGGAGCTCGACAAGCAAATAAACAAGTGTTTGTACCGATCAATATTGGAAACTATCGAGATGAAGTGCTTTGTGATGTGTTGCCCATGAGTACATCACATATTCTGCTTAGATGACCATGCATATTTGATCGAAGTGTGATATACAATGAAAAGAAGAACACATGTTCCCTAGAGCATAAAGGCAAAAAGGTAAAGTTGAGCCCTATGACTACTAAACAAGTTAAAAGCATATAAAGTCAATTAAGTAAAGTTCTAAAGAAAGAGGCTTTAGGCATGACTTGAGTCGAGCTAAAGAGAGAGATGAAGCTTGAAGAGCCAACCTATCTGCTAGTTAGAAGGTTACTTAAGATGAGGCGATCAGATGAGGAGTTACTACCTACTGATAACTCTGATTTTAAACATATTTTACATGGTGATTTTATAATATTTTCTTTACATTTTTGGTTTTCTTTAAAGAAATTGATACTTAATTGAGTGAAATGTTGATTTCAAGGTTTGAACGCGTTCTAGGATCAAAAACGAAGAAAAGGAATCAAGTTTCACTCAATTCGGAGTTCAAACGAAGAAGTTATGAAGTTTTGAAGTTATGTAGAAAAATTTGCATAGTGCAGAAAGTTACACGACCTGGGGACACGGCTATATCCCAGGCCGTGTTTGGTGACGAAAACAGAATCCTTGTAATACATATATAAAAGGATATCTTAGGGTTTAGAAAAAGAGAGAGACATTAGAGAGGACGGAGAGACATAAGAGAAGAGAAGAGAAGAGAAGAAAAAGGAGAAGAACATCAACTTCAAGATTAGAGAGATTGTTCATCAATTAAAGGGGTTTTCCATGTTTTATTTTATGTTTTTATGGAACTTGTTTTTAGATTCATTATGATAGCTTAGAATTCGAGTATTTAGGATTATGGAATCTAGGGTTTCATGTGACTTTTGGGTTGATTTATAATTTTCAATAAAGTTTCTATCTTTTCTTGATTCAATTATGTTGTTTAATTGTTGATTGATAATTCTAAAGTATCAATATATGATATTATATATGTTGATTGAGAAATTGCATGTGTAATTAGATCTTGGCATAATTGGAGAGAATTACATATATACTTAGAGATAAGATACATATTTCTTCTGGAAAGTTAATTATTTGTGTGGGAATTCATTATACATTAATGCAATTCTAAGTTATATTACTAAGTGAAGAGATTCCAGTAAATAATTTAGGATTAGGGTTAATATGCTTGAAAAAGATATTAGCTTTAATTGTGAATTCCTCCGGTCAAGAATAATAGAAATTGAATTAAATATATTTTAAGCGGTCACATGTTAAACACTAGGGGAAATAATTCCTAAATATGTTATTAATTTTTTGAAGTCGTTCGTAGTTTTATTACTTTCTAATTTGCTTAATCAAGTCTCATAATTAGTTTAGATGGTTAATTTCAGTATTTTTAATTCATTTAACTCATCACAATTTTCCGGTTAGATAATAGAGCTAAGGTTAATATTAGTACTCAAAATCTCTGAGAGATCGACTCGGACTCACATCCGCTATATTAAAATTGATAGGTGCACTTGCTTCATATTAAGTTTTTGGCGCCGTTGCCGGGGATTTTTGATATTAAGAACGCTAGTTGCTTTATTACTTTGACCATTTTTTCTTTATTTTCTTTTGTTTTCATTGTTTATTTTTATTAGCTAGAGCTACAATTGATTTTATATTTCTTGCCCTTGTAGTGCATGACCCAAAGCAACCTGGAAGATTTGGTAGAACTTGATCCTGAAATTGAGAGAACTGCCCTTCAAAATTTGAGATCGCGACCTAGGCAAATTGTGGCGACCATAGATGACAAGTCAATCATTGAAATCAAGGAAGAAGGTGAAGAGGCCAACACTCAATTCATCGAGCAAGAAGATCCACTACACATGGCTAACAACGAAAATGAAGCAAATTGGACCATGTTCGATTATTCAAGGCCTACACTTATTGGAGCTGACTCTAGTATTGCAAGGCCAACCGTCGCGGCTAATAACTTCCAAATTGCACTTAACATCATATAAATGGTGCAACAATATGTTCAGTTTGATGGTCTCTAAGATGAAGATCCTAATGCCCACATCTCTAGTTTTCTAGAGATTTGTGATACATTTAAAATCAATGGAGCCACGGATGATGCCATCCGACTACGGCTATTTCCTTTCTCCTTGAGGGGAAGAGCAAAATAGTGGCTAAACTCCTTACCAAGAAATTCAATCATAACCTGGAATGAATTGGTAGAGAAATTTTTGGAGAAGTATTTCCCACTTGCAAAAACCGCTAAACTTCGGAATGATATTTCTTATTTTGCTCAATTGGAAGCAGAGACGCTTTATGATACTTGGGAGCAGTTCAAGGACTTGCTCAGGAGGTGCCCACATCATGGCCTCCCACTATGGATGCAGATTTAAACCTTTTACAATGGTCTCAATTTATCTATGAAACAGATGATTGATGCATCCGCAGGAGGTACTTTGAACACAAAGATACCTGAGCAAGCACAAAACTTGATTGAAGGAATAGCGATGAACAATTATCAGTGGGAAACCACTAGAGCCAAGCAAAAGGCCATGGGAATTTATGAAGTGGACTTGACCACTGCTCTGGCAGTCAAGGTGGACCTATTATGTAAGAAGATTGATGCACTCTCAGTTGGCCCTCAACAAGTGCAATCAGAAGTAAGTGATTTTGGTATGCAGGGGTATGGAGCACAAGAACAACAGGAACAGGTAGATTATCTAGGAAATCCACCTAAGCAACAAAATAACCCCTACAGCAACACTTACAATCTAAGATGGAGGAATCACCCCAATTTCTCATGGGGAAACCAAAACCAAGGCCAACAGAAGACTAACTTTGGCCCACCTGGATTTCAAAGACCATTCCCACCTCCTCTCCCTCAAGAAAAAAAGTCCAGTACGGAAGAACTTCTCACAAAATACATTTAAGGCAATGAGGCTCGCTTATCCAACATTGAATCCTCGCTGAGGAATCAAGAGGCTTCAAATCGCAACCTCAAGAATCAAATTGGTCAACTTGCGAAGCTAATCTCTGAAAGACCGCAGGGAACGCTACCAGGAAATACAGAACCCAATCCAAAGGAACATGTTAAGGCAGTGACACTTCGAAATGGGAAGGAGTTGCATGCTGAGAGGAAGGTTAACGAAGAGACTAGTAAGAGTAAGGAGGGGACGAAAGCAACGGAAGATATAGAGTCATCAAAGGTGAAGGAATATCAACCACCTATCCCATATCCCCAAAGACTCAAGAAAGATTGCAATGACCAACAATTCAGTAAGTTCCTTGACCTCTTTAAACAATTGCATATTAACTTACCTCTTGTTGATGCCCTGTAACAGATGCCGAAGTATGCTAAGTTCTTGAAAGATTTGTTATCTAACAAAAGGAAACTTAAGGAGCTTTCTACAGTCATCTTGGATGAAAAGTGTTCAACGATCGTGCAAAACAAGTTGCCCAAGAAGCTAAAAGACCCAGGAAGTTTTACTATTCCTTATCATATTGGTAATCTGTTAATTAACAAAGCTTTAGCTGATTTGGGTGCTAGCATTAATTTAATGCCTTATAATTTTTTTAAGAAACTAGGATTAGGGGAACCTAAGCCCACACGCATGAGCTTGCAATTAGCTGATAGATCTGTGACGTATCCTAGAGGTATATTTGAGGATGTATTAGTCCGAGTGGGTAAATTCATTTTTCCAGTTGATTTTGTGATATTGGATATGGATAACAATTTTGAGTTACCCCTTATCCTAGGTAGACCATTCTTAGCTACCGCTAGGGCTATCATTGATGTTAGTGGTGGCAAGCTCATTCTTCAAATAGGAGATGAAGAGATCATGTTTAAAATTTCGGAGGCTATGAAAAAGTCTGTCAATCAGGATGATACTTGCTACCTTCTAGATGTTACTGACACTTTTGTTTCAAGTTATATGCAGGAAGTTCTTCTTAAAGATCTGTTGGACAGTTGCTTGCAATTAGGCATGGAGGAAGCTTTGGAAGATCCTGTCAAATTCGAGGTGATAGCCCAACTGGAGGCAAATAAACCTATCTCTATTGAGAAAGGGTTTGAAGAGTTTGAAAAGAGGAAGGAAGCATAGTTAAAACCTTCGATTGAGGAGCCACCAATATTGGAGCTAAAGCAATTACCTGACTACCTGGAATATGCCTTCTTAGAGAAGGACTCCAAATTACCGGTAATTATAGCATCCAATTTGGAACAAGAACAGAGAGAAAGGTTACTGAAAGTACTCAAGGAGCATAAGAGGGCCATTGCTTGGAAAATATCCAATATTCGAGGTATTAATCCCTCCTTTTGTACTCATAAGATTTTAATGGAAGAAAATTATAAGCCGGTTGTGCAGCCCCAGAGACGCTTGAATCCAAACATGAAAGAGGTAGTCAAAAAGGAAGTTATTAAACTCCTTGATGCAGGTATGATATATCCTATCTCTGATAGTTCATGGGTAAGTCCAGTGCAAGTAGTTCCAAAAAAAAGTGGGATGACAGTAGTCCCTAATGAAAAGAATGAATTGATCCCAATGAGAACGGTAACAGGTTAGTATGTATGTATCAATTATCGAAAGTTAAACGATGCTACACGTAAGGACCATTTCCCTTTACCTTTTATTGATCAAATGATAGAACGACTAGTTGGACATATGTTTTATTGTTTTCTGGATGGCTTATCTGGTTATTTTCAGATACCTATTGCACCGGAAGATCAAGAGAAGACCACTTTCACTTATCCTTATGGCACCTTTGCTTATCGCAAAATGCCTTTTGGTCTTTGCAATGCATCGGCGACATTCCAGCGATGCATGTTAGCTATTTTTGATGATTTGATTGAGGACATAATGGAGGTATTTATGGATGATTTTTCAATTTTTGGCAACTCATTTGACCTTTGTTTGAATAATTTGGACAGGGTACTCACTAGGTGTGAAGAGACCAATCTTGTCCTCAACTGGGAGAAGTGCCACTTCATGGTACAAGAAGGTATTGTGCTGGGCCATAAGATCTCTTATCAAGGAATTGAGGTGGATACTGCCAAAGTGGATGCGATTGCAAGACTCCCATCTCCAACTTTGGTTAAGGCCATAAGAAGTTTTTTAGGATATGCAGGTTTTTACAGGCGATTTATCAAGGATTTCTCGAAAATTGCCCGCCCTTTGACTAAGCTATTAGAGAAGCATGTGCCTTATGTTTTCTCTCAGGAGTGTTTGAAAGCTTTCGATATCCTTAAAGAGAAACTTACCAATGCTCAAATCATGGTAGTACCTAATTGGGCACTCCCCTTTGAGCTTATGTGTGATGCAAGTGATCATGCAGTTGGGGCAGTGTTGGGGCAATGGCGAGACAAGCACTTTCAACCAATTCACTATGCTAGCAAAACTCTTACGAATGCTCAGGAGAACTACACTACTACAGAAAAAGAGTTTCTAGCAGTTGTTTTTGCTTTTGATAATTTTCACTCTTATTTGCTTCTATCTAAGGTGATTGTTTATACTGATCATTCTGCCCTTAGGTACTTGTTAGCGAAACTGGATGCAAAACCAAGATTGATTAGGTGGATCTTGTTGCTACAAGTGTTTGATGTGGAGATCAAAGATAAAAAAAGTGCTGAGAATTTAGCAACAGATTACCTATCTCGATTGGAGAATCTAAACTTGGAAATGCTCGACAAGAACAAGATCAAGATCAAGGATGAATTCCCTGAGGAGCGACTTTATACCATCGCCCAGGTAAGTGATATGGAAATTCCTTGGTTTGTAGATATTGCTAATTTTTTAGCTGCAAGGATTATACCGAAGGGCCTTCCACACCCGCAAAAGAAGAAATTCTTTTCTGATGTGAAACATTATTTTTGGGATGATCCTTACCTGTTTAAAGTATGTACAGATCATGTCATTCGAAGGTGTGTACCACACCTTGAAGGATAGAGAATTTTGAGCCACTGTCATTCGGGGCCTACGAGTGGGCATCATAGTGCCAATAGGACAGCTCATAAGGTCCTAGAGGCAGGATTTTGTTAGCCTACCTTATTCAAAGATGCTTAGAGATATGTTGAGAGTTGTGATTGTTGCCAACGAGTGAGAAATATATCCCGTAGGGATGAAACGCCACAAAACCCCATCATCGAGGTTGAGGTATTTGATGTGTGGGGGATCGATTTCATGGGTCCTTTTCCGAACTCTAATGGAAACAAATATATCCTAGTAGCTATTGACTAGTCTCTAAGTGGGTGGAAGCTAAAGCCCTACCTACTAATGATGCTAGGGTAGTAAAAAAATTCTTGAAAGGCCTATTTTCTCGTTTTGGCACCCCTAGGACAATTATAAGTGATAGGGGAACACACTTTTGCAATGCTCAACTTGACCAAGTATTGAAACGTTATGGCGTTACACATAAGATAGCCACCCCGTACCACCCCCAAAGTAGTGGCTAAGTGGAAGTTACCAATTGCGACCTTAAGCGAATTCTTGAAAAAATCGTAGAGTATCATAGGAAAGATTGGTCACAAAAGTTGGATGATGCTCTATGGGCATATAGAACCGCCTACAAAACACCACTCGGGGCCACACCCTACCGACTTGTATATGGCAAAGCTTGTCATTTACCAGTAGAGATAGAGCATAAGGCTTATTGGACAATTAAGAGTGATAATGTTGATTTTGAGCATGCAGGTTCTCACAGGAAACTTCAACTGAACGAGCTAGAGGAATGGCGAGCGAATGCATATGAGAACTCCAAATTATATAAAGAAAGGGCCAAAAAGTATCATGATCAATCAAACAAGGTCGACAATTTAAAGAAGGTGATCATGTTCTTTTGTATAATTCTCGCCTTCGTTTATTCCCAGGTAAGTTGAAATCCAGGTGATTTGGACCATTTACAATTACACGAGTTTTCCTGTATGGGATTGTTGAAGTTACGCACCCAGAGAAGGGCACATTTAAGGTAAATGGGCAATGGTTGAAGTTATACTTGAGTAGAAACTTGGAGCATGTTGGACGAAAGGAGTTTTATCTCTATCCAACAGAACTAACATGAGAAGACGTATCCCGTCAAGCTATCAACGTTAACTAAAGCGCTTCTTGGGAGGCAACCCATGTTTAACTCTGCTTATACCTTCATTATTTAAGTTTATTTTCTTTTTATCTAACTCTACTTTACTTCTTTTCTTTTTCTTTCAATTTTTCATCATAGTTCTTTCTCCGTTTAGTTTTATTTTTGCTTTTTCTCTTTAGTTTTATTATTTTATTTCTTTAAGTTTCCTTTATCTTTAAATTAAATTAAAAAAAAGAAAGGAAAAAAAGTTACACGGGTAAGAGACACGATCATGTCCCAGCCCGTATCCGCCCAAATTTCAATTTCACTGTGTGGGCATAGAAAGTTACACGAGCGAGGGACATGGTCATGTCCCAGCCCGTGTGCATCTAAACTTCACATGTAGACCACAGAATGTTACACGGGCATGGGATACGGTCGTGTCCCAGCCCGTGTCCGTCCAGTTTATATAACATGAGAACAGAAAGTTACACAGGCATGGGACACGGTTGTGTCCCAGCCCGTGTCCATCCAGACTCCACACGATAGACACAGAATATTATACGGGTAAGGGATATGGTCGTGTCCCAGCCCGTGTTGACCCAAACTTACACGATTTTGCACACGACCGGTTTATTTAAACCAAACACACCCTCTCACACACTTACAATCAAATATATATCTCTCATATTCTCTCTTATTCTCCCTCTTCTCTCTACAAGTCTTGCATTCCGCATTTTGATCCAAGTAAGTTTCCTCATTGATTTTACTCTCTCTTCCTCATGCTTAAGCAGTTTAGTTATTTGCATTTTTACTCTTGTACGTATTGGTTTTTCCATTTGGCCTGCAGATTTCTTTTGATTATTCAAAAATGCCATGCCTCTTTGCTTTGAGTTTCTTGATCTTATCTGTAATAATGTTGCCTCATCTAGTTAGATTTCATTGTGCTCTCTCAATTCCGAATGTTATTGGCTAATTTGCTCATCCTTATTCATTCATGCTAATTAGGGTTAGCAATGGGAGATAATAATTCTGGGTCATTTAGCGTCTTTTATATGTTGAGACGTCTGTTTTTCACCGTTAATTGTCGTGTAGTGGAATTCGTTGGAAGCGTTTGCCACTCATTTCTTTCCACCAACTAGTTTTCTAGCTGTACTCCATATGTTTGTTGAAATGCCCCAATGAGTATTCTATTAACATTCTTCCCTATTGCTCTTCTTTTCTTCTGCCTTCTTCAACTATGTGCGCTAAGGATGTGCGTGTTTGATTTGGATTATTGACTCTTTTCAGGTATTCAAATGGCAAATCGAGCTAAGCTTACCGTTCGCCGGAAATCAAAATTTACGGCATCCTCTTCATCACAATCTAGAGCAATAGTTGAACCACTGGCTACTCTTCCCCCTATGGAGCACCCAATGCTCCAATTTAAAGAAGATTACCAAGTGCAACGATATTAATTACTTCAGAATAAGCCCTTTAGTGAGACCCTTCGGCTGGATTGGGATGTTCTCGCTCAATTAGAGCTCACCACCGAAATAAAGGAACTCTTGGATGGTACTATTTGGGAGCGCTTATTATCCTTTGAAGCTCCAATTTATAAAGAGCTGACTTTGGAGTTTTTGTGCACTTATAAACTTGATAAGGAAAGTGCTACTAGCATGGGCCTAAAACGCAAATTACACTTCACCTTGAGTGGCCATCCATTCCACATGACCATTGCTCAACTAGGCAGATATCTTGGTTTATATGAAGAGAGATATACATGGACGGAAGAATTCTAACGTCTTTCGTGTCGTTTTCCTTGTGGCGTCACAGTAGGGTCATTTTGGAATGAGATTACTGTTGGCGATGCCTATGATCCAGCCAGGAGTAAGGCCTCTCAATTAGTCAGGCCTAAATATCGGGTTCTTCATTGGCTCTTTTCACATACAATGACTGGCAGAGGTCTTAGCACCAGGGTGGTGTCCAACAAGAATTGCCTCTATCTATATAGTGTCATACATAAACATCCTATCAATCTCGTTATCGAAATCGCCAAACTCTTTAGCCAGCAAACCACCATTACTTGGAAGAAATGGCATATTTACTGTGGCCCTTATATTACCTTACTAGTGAGGCCATGTGGACTAAGGTTGTTGCTTAGCCCTCACTTACTTTGGTTAGCCAAGTCACTCCTATGCGCCTCAATTCATTCCAACTCATGAACCTCCTACCAACAAGACGTCAAGGTCGACATTCTCGCAGCAGCACATCTCGGGGCCAGACGTCTTTAGCCAACTTTGAAGGTAAATTTGATTTGTTGCTGTCTGAGGTTCGTTATATAAGAGAAAGTGTGGATAAACTTCATATCCGCCAAGACAAAATGGAATAATTTCTTAAAATGAAAGAGTTCGCTACCCATGAAGAGGAGAGTGAAGACGAGGAAGAGGATGATGAGGCTGACGAGGAAAAGGCTGATGAGGGTGGTGAGGACGAGGAAGTTGGGGAAAGTGATGAGGATGTGGAGGCTAGTGATGACGATGCTGATGCTACGATGGCTGAGGCACCATCTGATGAGGAGGATGAAGAGACGGATTCTGGTCCCTCTTCTTAGTTCCTAATTTTTTGTGTTGTCTTTTGTTGATCAAGGCTTATGAACTCTGATATATATAATGACGATGCTTTTTCATTTTGCACTTCTTTTCGACTCGCAAGGAAGTATTAGTTTCTTTTTAGTACATATGTTTCCTTTTTCCCTATGATGATTTTTCTTGTTTTATTTCTTGCTGCTATGATTTTTTGTCGTACGTTGAGGACAATGTACATTATTAAGTGTGGGGAAGGGATATATATGAATTTGTTACTATTTAGGAGACCAATTATTCATATTTGACCCAATTAATTTTTAAGTTAACTTGCAATAGGTGATTAACTGGTATTGAGCTAAATCAACTGTGTCATCTTGATCATTATTGACCTTATTATACTTTACTAGAATTGATTAGTCAAATTTATGGAGGGCAATGTTACGAGTTATTTAGCTTAGGATTTTAAGACTTGAGATTGGAGTAACATCACTAGTTGAGAGTTAGTCATGGTTATATTTAAATTTACTTTTATGTATACCTTTCTCTTAGAAATTTTTAAGAGTCCTATAATTTTTAGCAAACAAACAAACAAATGAAATTCTTCTTTTGAGATACCCTTGAAAAATCATAATGATTGGAGGTCAAAAGTAATAATAAGTATATGAATAGAAAAATTGGTAAGGATTCATCTTAGTCCGTCAGAAGAGCGAGATTGAGTCCCAATGCCAATTCTAATGAAAAAATTGATATGGATCGGTCTTGGTCCGTCAGAAGAGCGAGATTCTTTCCCTCTACCAACACAATTGTGCTTAAATAAGGTAAATTCAAAAGACCTCTCAATAAAAGCATGAACTAGGGAGATGATCAGAGGAAGAGTAGATGTAAAATGTGTTTGTTTTGGATTATGGTGCTTGGTGAGATGGAAGAGAGAATTGTATACACTTTAGTCAAATGGACAAAATTTTTATGACTCTTTTTCGATTGGCGAGATGTTAAATCTAATTTTTAGTTTAAGAATCTTTGGTTAAATGGCTCGGTTAAACTTTGATTTTCATAAATTAACTAGTAAATTCCAGTATTAAGTATTAAGTATTGTTGGAGCATTCGAATATGGTCAGATAAAATTAGTTGACTTTATTATTGCAAGTTAATTGAGAATGATTTTCTTACCTTTCTTTGGGTTAAGTGTATTCGTTCACCGGTTTCCTAAATAGTGATAAATTTTTATTAGCGTTTCTTGTCCTGAAAGTTTTGTTTTGATTTATTTGCTTGAGGATAAGTAAATGCTCAAGTGTGGGGAAATTTGATAACTCTGATTTTAAACATATTTCACATGGTGATTCTATAGTATTTTCCTTACATTTTTTGTTTTCTTTAAAGAAATTGATACTTAATTGAGTAAAATGTTGATTTCAAGGTTTGAATACGTTCTAGGATCAAAAACGAAGAAAAGGAATCAAGTTTCACTCAATTCGGATTTCAAACGAAGAAGTTATGTAGAAAAATTTGTATAGTGCAGAAAGTTACACAACCTGGGGACACGGCCATATCCCAGGCCGTGTCTGGTGACGAAAACAGAATCCTTGTAATACATATATAAAAGGATATCTTAGGGTTTAGAAAAAGAGAGAGACATTAGAGAGGACGGAGAGACGCAAGAGAAGAGAAGAAAAAGGAGAACAACATCAACTTCAAGATTAGAGAGATTGTTCATCAATTAAAGGGGTTTTCCATGTTTTATTTTATGTTTTTTATGGAACTCGTTTTTAGATTCATTATGATAGCTTAGAATTCGAGTATTTAGGATTATGGAACCTAAGGTTTCATGTGACTTTTGGGTTGATTTATAATTTTCAATAAAGTTTCTATCTTTTCTTGATTCAATTATGTTGTTTAATTGTTGATTGATAATTCTAGAGTATCAATATATGATATTATGCATGTTGATTGAGAAATTGCATGTGTAATTAGATCTTGGCATAATTAGAGAGAATTACATGTATACTTAGAAATAAGATACATATTTCTTCCGGAAAGTTAATTATTTGTGTGGGAATTCATTATACATTAATGCAATTTTAAGTTATATTACTAAGTGAAGAGATTTCAGTAAATAATTTAGGATTAGGTTTAATATGCTTGAGAAAGATATTAGCTTTAATTGTGAATTCCTCCGGTCAAGAATAATAGAAATTGAATTGAATATATTTTAAGCGGTTACATATTAAACACTAAGGGAAATAATTCCTAAATACGTTATTAATTTCTTGAAGTCGTTCATAGTTTTATTGCTTTCTAATTTGCTTAATCAAGTCTCATAATTAGTTTAGATGGTTAATTTCAGTATTTTTAATTCATTCAACTTATCACAATTTTCCAGTTAGATAATAGAGCTAAGGTTAATATTAGTACTCAATATCTCTGAGGGATCAACTCGGACTCACATCCGCTATATTAAAATTGATATGTGCACTTGCCTCATATCACCTACCGAGGTAAAAACCTTGTTGGATGAGTTTGCTAACCTATTACCAAGACAACTGCTTAAAGGTTTGCCTTCTCTTCAAAGAATTGAACATGCAATTGCCTTGTAGCTAGGAGCTACATTGTTGTACAAGCCTGCCTATAGGTTGAACCCTAAATAGGTTACCGAGTTGTAGAGGCAAGTGGATGAGCTGTTGAAGAAAGGGTTTCCTTTAAGTTTAAGGAAGATGGGGCAATGATCTGAATGGCATTTTGGAAGATTAAAGACTCAACCTTCCGTCTTACAATATGCCTTATCTCACCTTAACCCAACCGTAGGTCCATGTATGTTCCTTGCACCAAAAAATCTCTTCTATACTAAATATTACTTTAATCTACATCCTTTTGAAACTTTATTGCTCTTCTAACATAGGCTTTTGATCCTACTAATCATCCAACGTACCAATATCGTGAAAATCTCCAACAAGGAACCATGGCTTAGTAATACCATTTTCCAGTCCCCCTTTCTTTTTTTTTTCTTTCCAAACAAAAGACATCCCTCCCTATCAATTGCTCTTGAGGGCTAGCATAGACTACTGTAAGATAGCTATAAGAAGATTGATCCTTTTTCAGTTCTATGTGAATGAACTGGCGATACTACAGTGATAGTTTCAACATAAACTCAATTTTAGCAAGACCCATATCCCACTTGAGAAACCTTGAGCTTCCGAGCGCACTACCTCCTACGAACCTAGTCTCTTGATCACTTTACACTGGAGCCACTAATATGAGTTTCAAGTAGAACAAAGATGTATGGATCATGCATTGGAGGTAACTCCTTTGCATTGATAGGGAATTCTTTCTTTGCTGTGGTGTAGCAATTCCATAACATAACATTCACTTAATTAAAAGAAAGGGTAGTCCTTCAAGAAAGCACGCCATATAATCTTGACTCCAAGCAAACCGCATCTGCATCCATACTCCCCTCCCCTTGGCTTAAGGTGGCATTGTCTTCTTGCTCCACTTGTATGGCATTCTCATTGACATCATCAACTCTAATCCTATGTTGAAGGAGGATATAGGTAATTAGTTTAGGATAGTTTATAGATGTGGGACTTTGACTATAAAGGTTGGTAGCTACTTAAGGTTCAAGTTAAGAAGTAGAAGAAAGATGAGTTGGAGTAGGTAAAACTCTTTGGTATGGAGTTTGGCTCATGGCCACATTTTAGCCCTTCATGGATTCGTTGGTTTTAAGGGTTGCAAAGTTATTACAATTTTCTTATCCTGGTTTTACAATGCATTCTTACATGAAAATGCGTGTCATGCATAATTTCAATTTTTCATGGGACATGTTTGGGTTTGGAATTGCTCAGCCATGGGCTTTTCTCACATGTTAAGGTCTCTCTATCTGTTTTCTTAACAACAGAGTGAAAATTGGAGCTCTCGATACCCCTACTCTATAAACTCTACAAGACCTCAGAAAGAGTTTATAGTGAAAAGTCTTTCCCCCTCTTGGTTTTGATGAATTTAACCCCCCCTGAAAGCCAACCTCCACCCGGATCAAGCTCCTCCATTTTTGTGAGGGTTTTCCCCTTGCTCACAAAGAGAAAGGAAGCTTTATCGAATAGCTTCTCATATGAAGGCAGCATCCTCCCCCTTTTAGTTAAGATTAGGCGTAAAAAAACTTATCAAAGCTTTCTCCTCCAATCTCTTGCCCTATGGGATAGGGGTCCACATTTAGATGGGGAGCTTTACTTTGGGTTTCCGAAGGTGAGAAAAGAAAGAGAGTATCAATAGACCAAAGGAAGACAATTGAGCAAGATAGATGCAACTGAACTAGCTGCTACAATAAAGAGTGAAAAGAATTCAGAGTAGTTCAAATAGAAGTGCCACAAACTTCTTTCGATTTCGAGCATCAACATCGGATTCAATAGCAATTGCATGAGATTTTTGTAAATCTTAAGCTGCAAAGTAGATGGCTTTAAAGGCTTCAGATGGCTGGTCTACTTCCTGCTCGATGAGCATCATAAATTTGAGTGGTAATCAAGGCAAGAAAAAGGCTTTGTCCATTTTCTTCTTTCAAAGAGCATATATTGAAAGCAGCAGATTCTTCCTAAAAATGTGTTCTGTAACAAGAAGAGCGGATACGGTGATTCTAAAGCCCTTGAAGAAGTTGATTCTTTGACTCTATCCTACAGAGCGATAACTAGCTCGAAAAAGCCAACTCACTTCACCTACACAAGGAAGAAAAGTAGTTTACTTGCTTGCTTAGTTCGTTAGCATTTATCCTCGCTATTCAAAGCAGAAAAAAATGAATGGAGAATCTACTCCTCTTCACCCTTTACTACGGGGATTCATTCCTAGGTATCGATATTTTTCTTATAGGCTTGAGGTAAATGGAAAATCGATTCTCATTCTCAAGTGCTAAAAAATCCTTATTGTAACGATGGAAAACGAAAGCCCTAACCGCATACTATAAGATAGCCATAGAATATTTGAATCCCCCAAAGCCCATGCTTCTAAGGAAGAGACTGTAGAAAAAGCCATAGCACTTGGGAGAGGAGGATTACTTGTTTAAAATAACTTATACAACTCATGATGTGCATCTATTTAACTTTCTTTAAATAGTAAATTGCCCTTCATTGAATGTCTTTTTTAGAGCTTTGACTCTAAGACACGATTGAGATGTCTCATAGGTAGGTAAGGCTCAAGCATTTATCCCTTATAATAAGTTATTTCATAAAATAGCACGAATTTGTATTGGTTTTCACTGCGTACTATCTCCTCTTTGGCTTTCAATGAGTGTATAACCTTTGCTTGTTAAATCCTAATGAGTTAACCGAAGGGTGATTGGCCGAAGCTAGAAGTTACAAGCAGAAAGCTCAAAGCTACTTTATAGTCTTTATATTGTGAAACCTCTTATTAGGGAATCACATGCTACTTTCTCCCCTTTCTAATATAGTTCTAGCTTTCTTTAACAGTTCGAGAAGGACTTTGACCATACGAGGACGAAAAGCATCTCGAAAGGATAGGACTAAAGAATGGTAGGACTTGAACGCTTAACTCTTCTGGTGAAGTACTAAGAAGCTTTGGCCGCCAGTAGCTAACTTTGAACCTTCAAACAACTAGTTTTCCCCTAAGACCTTTAGTTTATCTTCAAACAGGTCTCACAAAATTCTTAGCTACCCTTTTGCTCTAAAAGGAATATTTTAAGAGAATGTGGACATAATCCTTTTCCCTATTGGCACTTATATATCTGTCTTTCCCCAGAGGTTCCCGAATACACTGGCTCGGTAGGTAGAGTCCAGCTGAGAGGACCCCTTTTTTGTTCTTTGCTCATTGAAGAAGCCCATGTATGGTACGAGGGAAGAAAGAGATTGATTTTGATTCTACGACATATACTGTTTATTACTAATCCAATGCAATCATCTGTTATAACAATCTATAAATTCCCTCTCTATCAATGAATTCCTTTACGCAAAGTCCCACACTGTTCCAGCTTTTGTAGCTGACATCGTGTAGCTCTCTCTTTCATTCAGGCCACTACTAATAGATTCTTTCTTGCACGAAGCATTCTTTTTTTTTTTTTTTCTCTGAATGCTTTTACTGAACTAAGGCTTTTAACTAGCTTAGTGAATCGATTGAAGTATGAAAGTCTTCTTGTCAGTCGGAGATTTCTGGGTTATTTCACTTATAAATCCTTTAGGGAACATTTTTGGGTCCTAAAACCCCCGTCTTCTTATCTATTCTTGATTCTTGGCATCTTAAAAGAGAAAGAGAATGTTAACAGTTACGCTATACACCTTGAAGACCGAAACCTTCTATTGTCATACTACTTAATGGCACTACCTTCGATGTTAACTAATTGGAATTATGAGACCTTCGAGTTAACTAAGATTAGTAGTGAAAGCTTCATTCGTCTTACCTTTGCTACTTGAGAGAATGCCATTGACTTACTAAGCTTTCAGTAGCAGATAGGGGTATGGGGCCAAGCTTTCTCATTTGGTAATTTTATACCATTACGCTTACGAGTAGAAAGAATTCCCGATAATGCTCATTTCTGAAGTAGTGACCAAAAGCCCTTAGTATGTAATTCCTTAGTCTTGCAAACCCTCCTACTCTTAGAACGGTGATGGCATAGTCTTGACTAATAGCCTAATACTCCTAGTCCTACTACTAATAAGTAAGGGCTAAAACAACAAGTTAACCAAAACTACATCTAAGATAAGTCAATTTTTTCTTTGCTTTAGCTCTTTCATACCCTATCACTCCTAAATCATTTCAATGGATTCAACAGCTGTTCGAAGGCTTTAACCTAGTCAAGAATCTTCATCGCTCTTTCTGTTAGTCACTCTTCTCCTTTTTCTTTCTTTTCATTTCAAGGAAGGGTGATTTTCTTAGTGTTTCCAGGAAGAAAGGAGATACTGCGCTAAGAAAAAAGAAGGAATACTTTTTCTTTTCTTAAGCGTTCGTGCCCCATAGCCAATGGCTCACTTCACTCACTAATTTGTGAAGAAAGAAATCCAAACCTAGTTGTTTTAGTGGTATAGAGACTGAAAGCCCCAAGTTAAAATTAGAAAATCCCATTCCCTTTTCTTTTTTGAAGAAAAAACTCCACTTCTCTTTTCCCATTAAAAACAAATAGATAGATTGGATTTTAGAAGTGCACCAAGACACTTCAAAGCATCTTGGGGATAGGTTAGTAATGTGTTCCAAGAAAAGAGCAAAATATTAATTTACGCATGATTCCCTTTATGTCCAAGAAGCTAATGAAAGTGGTGATAGCTAGACATGGGAGTGAAACAAAATCAGAGCAAGAACCATGGAACCTACCTAGCTTACGGAAGACTATGCTGCCAAGTTACCGTACCTAGAAAAGTAGTTTGACCTATAAGACTTTGCTGAGGTTTGTGACTAAAGGGAAATCCTTGTTTAAAAAAGAAATGGAGTTCAAACAACACTTGATGAAAAATCCACTAACCTACGGGAAAGGGGCAGGAGCAAACCCATTCAATTGGATGGGGAACTATAGCCTTGATGGTCTTATTTCAGTCTCACAAGGGCAGTCCAAGGCCCTTTCCCCCTTCTATTGGATGTGCTATCCGGTCCATTCCAGTGCTTTAGTTCCTTAATGCAGCTGGAGGGCTTACTAGCTTTACTTAGTCTAATGGCGAAAGTGCTAAAATATCCATATATAAAGTGATTAGACGATTCGTACCATCTTAGAGGTCTTTTCCGATCAACTAATGGAGGGACTTTTTTTTCCAAGTGTTGATGATTGAGCAGCGAATTCTCGTGCTAGTAGCATAGTCTATATTATAGTTAGATATGTCCTAAAAGCATTCGCTTTAGAGTTAGTTTCTCTCATTACAGACAAATGAACCGGGCGTATTCACCAGATCCTTGTATTTTAGTAAAGGCATTTATTTGTTGTGTCTTATCTAAACCTCCCTCACAATTTGGGGATTCAAGTCTTATGTTATGGCTAGTAGCTACTCCTTTTATGCCCTTAGTGTTAGTTGTTTGTAGCACTTATTTCGTTCTCATAGCACTTGCCATCCCCATGAGAGTCCTTAAGCCCATGTGCCGTACCAATCTTATTGGTACCAAAGAAAGATGGGACATGGAAGATGTATGTAGATAGTTAAGTATCAAGTCTAAATTTTTCCCAGTTTTTTATTATTTTTCTTAACCCAATAAATATTAAACCTTATCCCATTTAATACTAACTTTTGACTAAGAGTCAAGAAAAACTTAGATTTTTCTATTTTGAAAAATTTGGAGTCGCCACCCGATTGAGGTAAGGAAAAATGGGTTAGGTTAAATTAATTAGATGGATCAATTTAACCAAGCCACTAGTCTATTGTAAAAACCAATTTTTTAAAATGGTATTTGAAAACTAGATATTTCAAGTTCAGAGGCTAATTTATTAAACCTTTGTTGGGTACCACTTTTAATCTTTCAAGTTTAATTTTACCTTTCAAAAATATCTTTCTAATGATAATCGTTGTTTCAAAAACTTTTTTACATATTTTAAATCACCCTATAGTTTCCTACGAGTACTTATGTACTTGTTAATCGAAATCAAATTTTGATAGTTCATTTGATAAAACTTTAATATGTGAATTTATTTTAATTTAAAAAAATTAGCCGAGTTTATGTCTCTTAGACATTTTTTTTATTTTAAAAAAATTATAAGGAAGGGTCCAAAATTAGTATTTTTATTTTTGGAAAGTTCTAAAATGCCCTAATTTTGAAAAGGATTGATTTATTTTTATTTATTTAGAAAATAGTTTTTTCTAAGTGAAATTTTTTTTAATTGTTTTATATTTTATTATTATTTTTAACTGAAGCATAAATAAATAAACAAAAAGAAACAAAAGGGTTTTCCTTTCTTAATTCTCTTTTTTTTTTCTTCTCTTTTTCTTTTTTTTTTTTACAATTACAATAAATTTAAAAAAAATTAAAAAGAAATAAAACCGAAAGAAACACAAAAGAAATGGCTAAACTACGATGCATAGATCAGGACCAAGGGCACGATTTGACATACGAGTCAAATGATTGGGTTATGGTTGGAGTAAGGTCAGGTAGCGAATTGGTACGCAGGTCATAGCAAGGAAGGAAGAAGAGGCCATAGAGGGGGTGGTGCTTTTGGGTGGTTCTATGCACTTTTTTGAATGAGTTTCATTAGTGAAATGGGGATTTTTTCTCATGTAAACTTGTTTAATGGTTGTTTAGGTGGTGGTTGAAAGTAGTGGCCAGCGGTGGTCGCAAGCGGTATGCATAGGGTATTACTGGTTGCGAGAGAGAGGTGCGATCCTAGGTTTTAGACCATGACAAGTTCAATTATAGTGTTGGATTGCATTGAATGTGGCTATAGGGGTGGTTTCAGTAGTTGAACTCACAGTTGGGTTAGGGTTTTATTGTAGAGCTTTGGTTAGGGATGATAGGGACCATAATAGAGCATGGGGGTGGTCGAGTTGGAAAACTCTCACCATAGGGAACTTATTGATAGCACCAAATTAGCTTAAAGTGATTCAAGCTTGAATCCGTTCTAGAGAGAGAGAGAACTAGGTTGTGACTAAGAGTGTAAAGAGAGAGAGAGACAACTCGACATGGGAGAAGGAGTGTTGGCAGTGGAGATTCATGATGGAATGAATCCTAAAAGCCCCTATTTATACTAAATGATGCTTAAACAAACATGGAAAGCTCAATATTGTCGTCGAATTGGAAATAGAAGCTTAATAGGTTTTGATTACTTTAATTCGATTTTAACTTAATTTTGCTTGATTTTAGCTAAAACAATGATCAAATGTGATCCTTAAATAATCATTCTTGCTAGAATAAGAGATTGGAAGCTTCAATTCTTACCTAGATTCGTCGAATTTCAACGGAGCTAAAATCACGCGACATAACTTTCTTTGATTTTCAAGTACAAATTTTGATCCTCGATTCAATTATATCTGGGCAGGCAATTGGTACCAATTCGAAGTACCCTAAGTGTTCTTCGTAATTTTATCATTTATTTAATGAAATCACAAAGAAAACTGCATAAAAAATGGTCATAAACTAAGTACCCTGAGCATGTGCTTCACAAGAAAATGAAAGAAATATAGGGAAAGTCAGGGAAAGTAGTGCTGACATGGTGCCATGTCTATCACGTTACTTAATTGGAGTCAGCCACATATCAGGCCAACACATGGGCTCAATCAGACGTGAACATGTAGCATATGTAGATGGGGAAAATATAAAAGGTACAAAGTGCCTATAGTGAGATTCGATCCCTAAACCTCTTTGCTTACTACTAATATAGGTCTAAGTGTATTATTATCAGGCTATTAACTTATGCCTCGTTCATATATGCAATCAAATTACATATATGGACTAGGTATGCTTAGGTTAGACTTAAATCTAAGCTTAGGCTTAATGTTCTTTTATTTAAGACCTAACCCCAATACTAAAGCTATTTCAGATTTTCTTATTCTATCTACTTTTAAAAGTTCTAAATATTTATTAATTGTCTATTTTTTTGTACATTTTTTCTAAATTTTCTATTTTTTGTACTTTTTTCTAAATTAGGACCTTTTTTCCTACACTAAAGAAAAATCTAAAATTGCAGGAGGGCAAAAATAGGATGTCTATAACTGCCCTTCTTTGTGGTAAGGTTTAAGTAAAAATTTTGCTACAAAGACAAAAGAAACATAATTTTTACCTTGGGGATGAATTTGTCCTAAGTAGCACTACAAATTGCTAGCTATCCTAAGCTTGATCCATTGGGAATTTAAGTGAACATTGAAAGATATGTCAAAAGAGAAAGAGGGCACTTTAAGGGTTAGCTGAGATACAAGAGTAGGGTTTGTGAACGGTATAGTTCCCTATGAGCTGACTATAACCCTAAAAGAGATGTAAGATAGGATAACGCTCTATGAGTTAGCTAAAATCCTAAAGATATCATCTTAGATGGATGGTATAATATGGTTGTTTTAGAGAAAACAAAGTAGACCTTAAATAACCATCTTGGACTAATGGTTTTCTAAACTAACACCAAAATGAGTATGATCTTAGATTGATGGGTTTGACAAAAACTTGAACACCATCTTAGATTAATGGGCTTTAGCTTGAACACCATCTTGGATTGATGGGCTTTAGCTTAAATACCATCTTGGATTGGTGGTTATTGTACTATCTTGGATTGATAGATATAGCACTATCTTAGATTGATAGGTCTAGAAAAACTTGAATTGTCTTGGATTGATGGGTTTAGAAAAACTTGATCACCATCTTAGATTGATGGGCTTGCAAGCTTATCATCATCTTAGATTGATGGCTATTGAAAAATTTAATTAGGTTTCTTAAAAAACTTTGTCAATTGTGTAATTTCTCAGAATTGACAAAATTAACCTCAAGGGTCGACTTAAGAGAGAGATTAAATTATCATGGTCACTTTAGCAGCTCCCCCCTCCTCCCCCCCTAAATTGACAAAAAGAGACTTGAGATTAGACACTAGGGATTGAGTCACTTTATTTAAACTTGGGTAAGACTCCTAAAACTAATGAAAATGGTCACTAATAGAGTGGGAAGAAGAAAATGTACAAATGAGGGTAAGACTCATGTTAAGACAGAATGCTTGAAAGTGACAAAGCTAGGCACTAAGGCCGAGTGGGAAGAAAATTAAGGTAGGACTAATGCTTGAAAGTAATGAAATTCAACATTAATGCTAAACATAGCATAAGCTGGATAAAAAGACCAGTTTGGAAATGCTTTAAAGAAAACTTATCCTTTTTTCTTTTCTTTTCCCTTTTTTCTTTATTTATTTATTTATTTTTTAAGACTTGCTAACAGGTTTGGGTTCTTTGTAATTCCTAATGCTATCACTTGAGCATAGGCTTTTTGATAACTTACTCTTTTCTTAACTTTGCTCAAATCGCTTAACAATCTCGTCTTGAAGGGATCCTCTTTTCTCGGGCTACTTTACTTTTAAGCTTAGGGCAAGTGATCATTTGATGTCACCTGGGGTGATTACAATGGTAGTGACTCTTCTTGAAGACTTTTCAAATGTCTTTTAGTCACGAGAATAATATCTCATAATTGATTAGTTTAGTTTAAGAGGGCTTTCTTACCTTCTCTTAGTTTAAATTATCACTCTTGAGTACATTTCTAAAAATTATAGCTTATCTTACAAGTGATACACTTCAATCAATCTACTAGGTCTTTTTTGGGTTATAGTATTATATTGGCTTTTAGTCCTCAATTTCAAAATAATGTATAGGCCTTTTTTTTTTATAAGAGTTCATTTACTCATCTTGGGTTTACAAGTTAAGAACTTTATAAGTAAAACTAAAATTGTGCTCATTCTAATTCCAAAAGTAACTTTTACTAAAGATAAGTTATTTTCTTCATTCAAAAGGGCCTTTAGAAGGGATGGAACTATGTGTGGGCCTTAGTTTACAAGACGAGTGATTTTTGAGAGTCTTAGATTTTACCCCTACTTTCTTAGATTTAGGGGTTTTTATTTTGAGGGATGGGCTTTACTTCAAAATAAGCCTTGTGAGGTACATGCCCCTAATCAGTTTCAATTTTTGGGGCTTTGCATTTGATTACCGTATTTTTGTAGATTTCTTTCTTGGGCATCCTTTTTATTTCCTCATGGCCTCTTTCTTTTTCCTCTTACCTTTCATTCTTCTTCTCTTTTTTTTTTTTTCCTTTCTTTCTTTTTTTTTTCTTCAATTGTCCCCATGACAAAGGTGATCATCCTCTTTTTTGGTGTATTACTCATAGTATTTGTGGTTTGTATATAGTTTTCAGCATGGAAGCTCTTTTTTATCCTTAAAGGAAATAAATTACCGATTGTAATAATTATAATTGAATTGAGGCGATTAAAGCAAGCACAAATGGTTCTAACCTTTTCTACTTTTTAATGATCCTAACCTCTAAATTACCCCACTGTAGGGTAGTTCTTGATATAGTTTAATTTTTTTGAAATACTTCATTTAAAGGCTCAATAGGGTTTACTAAGGATATTTTTGTGTTTAAGATATTGAAAAATAAATGCCTAACGTTGTTTTCATTAACGTATCAATTTCAAGATGGATCTCCTTTAAGAAATGAGTCCAGTAGCCTCACTTTAATGTCACTCTCAACACTCAAGACGTGTTTTGGGGTTGGTGTTTGGGATTCAGCTTGTTTCTTTTCATTTTAAACTTTCAAAGTGAGATATGAAAAATGTGCGATTATTCAAGAAACAAATAACTTTTATTCAAGAAATTTCTTACATCATAAAGTACTTGAACTTCCTTAATAATTGCCGCACATTTTTTTATTTATATTGAATTCTCTTGGTTTCCCTTGATTTAAACTCCCACCCCTCTTATATTTAGATGTTCCTATCATGTTGATGCATGACCCAGCATATTGTGAAGGAACTTTTAACTTAACCTTCAATCCATTTGGATCGGTAAAGTTTATTTGAAGACACTTAGTATCAATTAGGTCTTAAATCATGTACTTTAGTTTCCAACAGTCTTCTATAGAATGACCCATTGGGCTCATGTAGTATTTACATGGTGGGCTAGGATCTAGCCTTTAGAGCTTGTGTCCGAGTGGAGGAAGTGCACAACTAAGTATCCTTACCTCTTTCAACTAATGAAGGAGTTGAGTTATTAGGATCAGGATTGGAGTAAGATGCCTTTTGAGCGTCTTTGTTTCAAAATCTGCTAAATTTATAGCCATTTCGAGACTTATTGAGATAATTTGATCTTCAGCCAATTTATATGTCCTTATTACTTCCTCTATGCAACCGCCTGCTAAAACTACATCTATAAAGCTAGTGGCTGATTACCCTAGGAGACAATTAAAATATGGCCCATTCAATGTTTGGATAAATGATTCAGTCAATTCCTTCTTTGATAAAGGGGAGGTGATTTTAGCTGCTATGCCCCTCCATCTTTAAGTGTATTCCTTAAAGGACTCGTTGTCAACTTTCCTCATGTTGCTCAAGTCCTAAATAAAAGGTGTTATATCTACATTAAACTTGTAATGTTCAAAGAACTCTTGAGCTAACTTATCCCATATATCAACTCACTTCAAGTCTAATTAGGCGTACCAAGACAAAGTTGGCTAATGAAGCTATCTTGAAATGTCTAAACCAATAGTTACTCATTTTTAATGTAATGAGCCATCTTGCAAAAATACAGCCTGATGTGGAACTTGGGCATCTAGTCCCATCATATTTCTCAAATGTTAGTCTTTTGAATTTTTCAGGATAAGCATTAGTATCATATGTAGAAAAGTTGGTGATGCCAACCTGTTCAAATCCATCATGACTCTTAAATGCCTTCATCCTCTCATCAATTTGTTGGCTTAACTTCTTTTCCTACTCTTTAAGACTGTCTTGAATGGGCCCTAAGTTGATTGTTCTTGAATTGAATAGCCCTATATTGTCCTTAAAAGGATCAAGATCCAACATTAGATGCTCTTCATTTGCTAGCATTATTGCTCCAAGCAAGGGTATGTTATCAACCATGAAGTTCATCTGTTTAGTTATTTTTGCTATAGTTTGCTATAATGAATGACACCTCACTTCTATAGGGTTGGTGCCATCAAAGTTGTCATTATTTCCACTATTAGCCATTACTCCTAGTAAGAATCCTCACTAGTTAGCAACTCCCTGTTTTTTTTTTTCTTTGAAAAACCACTTTTCTTTTGAGAGAGAAAAGGACTTATTTAAAGAATAAGGCTTATCTACATAGTTTATAAGGATTAGATAAACATTTCTAAGGGAATAGGAGACTAAATATTTACAATCAATCATTGATAACCTGTAGGTATTTAAAAGGTAACCCACAAGAAATATAATCCTAAGGATGTATAGGTAAGAATTGACAAAAGATTAGAAGGAGTTAGAATGGAAGGGACTAAGAAAAGGACTTATAAAAGAAGTCAAATATTTACAATTAGAAGCCTAAGGACACGACTCTCATGAGTCTACTTAGAAAATTTTTCCTTTTTGTTTTTTCTTCACAAATTTATTTAAACATAAGCCAATGAATATTTACAAGTAAAGAGAAATAAAAAATGCAATATGAGGCCATGCTGATGTAAAGAAGAGAGTTGGCAAACTAACTATGATGTGGCAAGAAAAAAAATTTTATTGCATCTTTGAAGTTTCCATTATATTATACAAAATTTATTACAAATAATCCCTAAAGTCTAGATCCTCTTTTTCTCATGGTGTCTTGGTTCCTCTTCTATCCTCGTTCTCTTCTTCAACTTAGTTGCCTCGATCTATCTAGCCACCTTAGAGATATCTTTAGTGTAGAACTTCTAGAAAGATTTGACCTAGTAATAGGTAGCAACATCTTTAAGGAGTTCAATAACAGTAGCAGACGCATCAATGGATTCATCTTCTAATTGCCTTAGTTTATGGCTTTAGGAATGGTTAGTAAACCAAACCATGAGTAAGGCTACATTGGTCTTTAATTCTCCATTCTTCTCTTCTCTAAGACAACTAAGTGACTTGGCCTGCTTAGCTAATAGCGTTAGGGTAAGAGACTTTCCTTCTAAAAATTAGGTTACCAACTCTGCAATCTTATGATGTATGTGAAATAGCCCATTAAGAAATAAAACAATCCCAACTGCAGCTAATATATAAGCGTTGATTCTATATTGTTGCCAATCTTCAAAGCTAATACAAAAGAATTTCCGATTGTAGCTGGACGAGGTTGCAAACCAAGTAAAGAGATTGTCTACCCTAATGATTCTCCTATAGGGATTTGCCATATTTTACACATTATATATTCACAAAGGCCTAGGAGTTTATTGAAAATCTTTATAAACCCAACTATGATATCTAGAACATAGCCTTTATTTTTGACAAAGGGGACTCCTAACAGATTGGGGTATTCTTCAACAATTGAGCTCAATCAAAGTAGGCTAAAGTAAAAGGCCGACATTCTTGCCTCCTAAAAATGGACTAAAGCCTACACCATGATAATGTTGATCTAAACTTTGAGTAGCAAAAGGATGAGCCCAAAAAGTTAGCATAAATATATACATACTATTATTTTTCTTTTTCTTTTTCTTTTTCTTTTTAGAAGAAATAAACTAACAAATGAGAGATTGCATGGCATACGGATGTAAAGAATTTTAAGTTGGTAAGAAACTCATAATGTAGCAAAATACTTTTCTTTTATTAATTCTCGCAATCTATGAGGCTTACATTATTTGTCATTTAATTACATAAAAAGGAAAAATTCCTAGGGCCTAAACTTTCTTCTTTTGGTGACAACTTAGCTCAACTTCCTCCTTCCTCTTTTGAATCTTAGGGGGCCTTTAACTCCTCAATTTTACCCTTAGCCTTCTTGAGTTGTGCTTCCAAGGCCTTTGTCCTCTGTTGATATTCTTCGCATTAGGCTTTCAAATTCTGCTCCCCTTCTTTAGGTTTCTCTAGTGTGGTTCTAACTTGATTTCATCTTTTCCTTCATCTCTACCTTTTCCTTTAATTTCTAAAGTTAGCAGTAGATGAATTCCTTAGTCATTTGAGATTTGCTAAGTATCTATTTGGTCATAGGGGTGGTTATCCTTTTATGCCAAAGAGATTTGATGTCCAAGAGTTGGGCTACTTTATCAGCGAAAAGGATATGGGGGTCGTGGAAATTAACCGTGATAGGCTTAAGTGTTGATTTTTGAACTAAAACCTAAAAGGGCCTAACTTGTTAGATTATTGTAGATGGATAGTATCTAGTGTAAGTATTGAACCCAATTAGAGGAACTACTTCAAAGCGCTTACATCCTTTAATCATCTGATCACTTGAATTCCATTTGACCATCAAGAGTATCTCTTTAGCCTACATGTTCTAAAAATACTAAACCCAATGACGAGTGGTGATATTTTTAGGTAAGTGGATCTGTTCTTCAAAAGATTTGATGAGATCATACCGTTGTGTGAACTTAGCTCGATTAAAGTCCAGTTGGTGGCTTCTCATATGACTAATGAAGTAAACCATGAGTAGGGCTATGTTAGTTTTCAAATCCCCAAACTTCTTATTCTTGAGATGGTTCAATGAGTGGATTTACTCAACTAAGAGGGCAAGTATGTAAGCCTTTCCTTCCAAGAATTGCGATACCAATTCGGCTACCCTAAAGTGGATACAATGTGCTCCATCTGGGAGTAGAATGACACCAAATATCACTAAGATATAAGCATTTGCCCGATGCTAGTGCCGAGTTTATGGATCTACACAGAAGATGTCTCATTTCTCCTAATATTTCAGTTTAGAGGAGAATCACATAATAATATCATTCATCCTAAAGGCTTTCCCCCTTAACCAAAACCTGGTTTATTTATGTCTTCCTTATCCCTAATAGCTTGCTGAAAATTTTTAGTGCAGCGACCTCAAGATTTGGTACATAAATATAATCTGTGATAGCCGAAGCTTAACTTAACTAGGAGTATTGTTCTATGGTTAGGCTAAGCTACTTTAGGCCAAAACAAAAGGCAATGGCTTTAGGTTCCTAAAAATGCACCAAGGCCCATATTAGAGTGATATTTGGATTGATACTCTGTAAGGATAGGATGGATCCAATTTTGCTCTTGATGAATTCTTGCTTATCTAGGTTAAAGAGTTAAAACCAATTCTCTAGTGAGTTATAACACTCATATGGCGAATAGATATGAATCTCCTTGAAAGTATCTTGGGCAAAGCTAACTATTTTTATAAAAGAAAATATTACATCAAAAACCTATTCTAATCTTTACATACGATCTTTGCAAGGATATTTACAATGGACACGTTAAAAGAATAATTATAAAGGAAGAATAATACAAGAAAATTACAATGACTCCACAATTGCTAGATTTTTTGTTAGGTTTTCTACATTACAGATTCGAACCAATCTTTGAAAGAGGTTTCATGCATGTAGAAGGATAGATTCTAAAGGTTCTCATGTTTTGTAACCTTACACTTTTTCGAAGAAATGGTTCCTTGGTTATGTTGAAACTTAAGTGGGGTAGCCTGATTGGCTTTGGAAGGTGTTTGCCCCATAACATCTAAAGAGTACACAATAGCCTCCCTCTTAAGGTTTTAGGATGACTTGGTTCTAACTATATCCACCACACATTTCATAATTCACGTATTAAAACCCTTCCCCCAATAAAACCCCATAGGTTAGTTGCAATAAATGGATTAGTAAAACTATTTACACTTAAAAAAAATTACATAGATAAATTACAATGACTTAGGCAATTAGAATGATAAATCTAACTTTAGAAGGTTCAAGTAGCCAGCTCTCTTAATGTCTCTAATGGAGTTGTCAAGCTATCAAGTCTAAAATTTTCTCGGTTTTCAATATTTTTTTTAACTCGACCTATATTGAACCTTATACCCATTCAATTTATTTCATTGACTAAGGATTAAGAAAACTTTGATTGATTTTCTTTTTTACTATGAATATTTTTTAGAGTTACCACCCAACCGGAGTAAAAAAAGATAGTTAAGTTATAACAAATTGGGTTGATTCATTATAACTTAACCACTAACCTTCGATAAAATCAATTTTTTAATAAAAAAAGGATTTTGAAACTAAATATCCTAGATTCAGAGGCTAACCTATCAAATCCTAATAGATACCACCTTAACCCTTCAAATTTAATTTTATTTTTCAATATACCCTTTTAAATTGAAAGAATAATTTCTATTCTATGAATAAAGAATTAACGAATTATTATATATTAACAATAGAGAAAAAAATTAATTATTTACAAAAAGGGAGAAAAATATTTTTTTTGGTATTTTAAGTCACCTCGTAATTCACTACGAATGCCTACTCACCTGCTATTTGGGATCAAACTTCTGTAGTTCATTTGATGAAAATTTTAAGTGGGTTGATTTATTTTAACTTTAAAAAATCTATCCAGGTTTACGTTTTAATTTATTGATTTCCTTTTAAGAAAATTATAAAAAATTAGAGTTTCCTAATTTTGAGTCATTACCTTTCTTGAAAAAATCTAGAAGTAATTTTGAAAACGGTTCATTATGTTTTTTGTTTTTAGAAAATAGATTTTTTTTTTCTAAGTGGAGAAAAGTTTCTTATATATATATATGAAAATTGGAGGTAATTTT
The DNA here is from genome assembly GCA_024138015.1 of Lumnitzera littorea. Lineage (NCBI taxonomy): Eukaryota > Viridiplantae > Streptophyta > Magnoliopsida > Myrtales > Combretaceae > Lumnitzera > Lumnitzera littorea. The sequence goes on from JAMXBB010000001.1 coordinate 86,611,705, forward strand.
AATGGAAAGAAATGAAAAAAAAAAAAAAATTGGAAGCTTGAGGTAATAAAGAAGAAAGAAGAAAAGAAATTTTCAAAAAAAATTTTATTATTTTTTTTACAAATCTTCAAAAAAAAAAAAAAAGAAGAAAAAGAACTTTAAGAGGAAGAAAATAGAAAAAAAAAATAAAAATATAAAGGAAGAGTAAAAGTTCCAAAGCTTTTTAAAGCTATAGTGTTTTTTTTTGTAGTATTTTATTATTTTATTTATTTAAAAGAGAGAGAGAGAGAGAAAGAGAGAGACTAAACCAACCTAGTACTGGTTGTAGGTCCGATTAGGGAGTTTCGGTAGAGTTGGTAATGGGTAGATCCAGGTTGAACTAATGAAGAAGCTTGTATCAGTTGAAAGTCAAATTTGCTTTTCCCAATTGATTCCAATCGCCTTTTTCAATTGGGAAACTTCACTTTTGTGAGTATTTTATTGACAAATGTGGATATAAACTTGATGCCTCAGTCATTGGTGTTAGTTTAGTGAGACTTTCGGAATTCGTTGATCATAGTGGAGGGTAGCGGTTAGGTTTTCTTTGATTGGGGACACTCGGCTCAAAGTTGTTGAAGTAAAAGGTGGCTACTAGAGGCTCAAAGCTTGGGTGAGCTATTGGTGGTATTAGATGGACTTGAGGAGTGTCAAATTGAAGCTTTAAGTTAGAGAGAGAGAGAAAGTAAAAAAATGGAAGAGAGAGAAAGATCTTTTAAGTGAATGGATAGTAAATGAGAGAAGATGGTTGATGTCAAGGTTGCTGGTTCGAGCTCCAATTTATAGTGTTGGAGCTTAAATCGAAGATGGAATGTCAAAATGGCCATGAATTCAAACAATTATGGCACACATTTTTTACCTAAATCAATGTACAATTTTAAATGAAAAATTCATAATTGCTGGTCAAAGTACGTTTATTGGAGCTCAATCTTGCCATCCATGTTGATTAGAAGCTTCGATTTCCATTAAGGAGCTTAAATCAAGGTCAAGTGATTGGTGTGCATTTAAGTTTTTTTCTAGTTTTTAATTCCAAACTTGACCTAGTAAACCTTTAAATTTGGACATGTTTTTGGACAAAATTAAAAGTAGGCCATGCATGCTATACAATTCTATCACTAATTTAGGTGCAATTGTGTAGTAAATACCTAAAAAGGTGGCTCAAACATGAGCCATCAAGTTGTTTTTACAAAGGAGGAAATTGGGGAAAAGGCTAAAACCCTAAGGAAAGAGATGGAATGGGAGAGAAAATTTCGCCCCGGCACATGTGGCACATATAGACACTCTTAAGTTAACATGTGCACCACATGTACCTAGGTGAAAAACAAATGCAAGCACATGCACACTTGCTATGTTATAGACTTAGTCAAAGGTCTTCAGCCCTATTCTTTTATTTTGTGGACTAAGTTTAAACTTGGTCTGATCCCCTTTCCCCCCTTTTTTCTAAAAAGAAAAAAGAAAGAAAAGAGAGAAAAAGAACATATATATATATATATATATATATATATATAAACACTAAACCTAAAATTAAATCCAAAACTACCGACCCCAAAATTTAGTCTTGTACAAAATGACTTTAGTCTTTTATTTTTCTAAAAATTATATCATTCCAAAATTTTATTTTTGAAAAAGAAGAGGAAAGAAAAAAAAATAATATTTAGGAAATATTAAACTATAAAGGGGGGGAATGAAAATTAGGTGTCTATAAATGTATTTTTATAGGTTACCCATATGACAAAAAGGGTTGGATGATGTATGACATAGAGTTGGGTGTGTTCTTAGTGTCAAGGGATGTAATATTTTGTGAGCATGAATTTCCTTATGATTCTAGGATTATACTTTGTGCAAAAGATGATGCTGGACCTAGTAATAAGGAGGATCGGTGTAGTATAGATGAGGAAGGTGATATAGTTCTTATAAAGCTTAATAAAGTGTTTCAGGATATTGAGTAGCTTATACATGCAGATGGAGATATTAGACCTACCGAAGAATTGAGAAATAATGAGGGTGTGGTCTCTTGAAAAGATGGAGGGAGCAAAGCTACATTTGTTCTACAAGAATAATAATGTGAGGTGGGGTTCGGGTGATGTCGTGAATGAGGAGTTTTTGGGTCAAAGACATTGAAACAAAATGTTATCCACTCATTTGTGAGACTTTATGACAAATACTATTTGATTAAGCCCCTTTGCAAGCCCATCTACTTCATCTCACTCAAGTATGCCTTATCCTATAGCACATAATATGAATTGTAATAATTTTTATGTATGGCATTGAAATTTTTTTTGTAACTATTATTATGGGAATTGAACCTCAAATTTGGGGAATGCCATGTAGTAAGAAACACAAGCATTGGGAAATAATGGCACTTGGACTATGAAAATACTTCCTCTAAGGGTGAAGGCTATTAAGTGTGTAAGTGGGTTTGTAAAATCAAGTATAATTCTGATGGATCAATTGAAAAATTTAAAGCAAGGCTCATGATTTTGGGGAATAATCAAGTTGAAGAGCTAGATTATAATGAGACATTTGCAATTGTAGCAAAGCTAGTGATTATATGCAACCTTCTTGCTATTGCAATAGTTAAAAACTAGGAACTACATCAAATGGATGTTCATAATGTGTTCTTACATGGTGACCTTGAGGAAGAATCTTACATGAAATCGTCTACTAACTTCTGTTCTTAGGCCCTAAACAAAGTTTATTGACTTTGAAAATTACTATATGGGTTGAAACAACTTCCCAAATGCTAATTTGCTAACTTGGTTGATGCTTTGAAATGGTATGATTGCTACCAATTGTATTTTGGCTATTCTCTCTTTATGTTATACTGTAATAACCTACAACTCACTTTCTTGGTTTATGTTGATGATCTCATTATTTTATGGAACGATTGTGTTAAGATTCAAACTTTTAAAACCTATTTGAGTACTTGCTTTCACATGAAAGACCTCAGAGTTCTAAAATATCTTTTAGGAATTGAGGTAGCTTAAAGAGCCATTAATACTTTTTTGTATCGATATGAATATGCTTTGGATATTATTTCTAAAGTGAATTTATTAGGAGCTAAGTCTTTTGGTTTTCCTTTAGATCAAAACCATCATTTCCCTTTAGCCAACAAAAAGCCCCTTACAAATTTAGAGTGCTATCGCAAGTTGGCCGGATGATTGATCTACCCTTTTATTATGAGACCTAAACTTTCCTACTATGTGCATATGCTTGCATAGTTTATGTAGAGGTTAGAGAAAGGGCATTGGAATGCAGCACATTATGTTGTGTGTTGCTTAAAAGGCAATCCTAGTCATGGAATTTTGTTACATGTTAACTGTGATTTGCAACTGTATGCCTAGTGTAATTTATATCAGGTAAGTTGTCCTTTAAATAGAAGATCTCTTATTGGTTAATTCATCATGCTTGGTAACTCTCCAATTTCTTGGAAAATTAAGAAACAACATGCAGTATCTTGCTCTTTTGCTAAGGTGGAATATTGCTCAATAGCCACTACTATCTATGAGCTAAAATGGTTAAAGGCACTAGTATTATGTCTTGATGTTGCACATCTTGCACATTATTAACCTATGAAGCTTTATTATGATAGTTAGGTTAACTTGTATATTGCAACGAACCCCATTTTTCATGATTGCACAAAGCACATTAAGGTTGACAATTATTTTTTAGGTGATGAGATTCCGATGGGAAACGTTGCTATGGGATTTGTGCCTACTCACGCTTTACTAAATTTTTTCACCAAAGCCTTAAGAAAGAAACATTTGGACTATTTCCTTCGCAAGTTGGGCATTCAAAATCCATATGTTCTAACTTTAAGAGGGTGGGGGTGGTGTTAGCATATTTTGTATCTTATATTTTTGGTAAACTCATAAATTAGTGTAATTAGCATATCTTGTATTTTTGGTAAACATATAAGTTATTGCAATTATCTTTGTAAATTAGCTTTATTTAGATAAATACTTTTAGGAAGTTTTTTGGTAAAATCTATACATATACATTCTTTAAAGATTAATGTAATATGTTTTTTCACCTCAAAATCATTTGTTGTTATGATGACATGCTATTATTTAGAAAAGTATTAGTTAAAAATGTGAAGACAATGGCTGAATTATTAAATACCTTCTATTTCTTCTTAGGACAAAAAATTAGTGCTGAAAAGTCAAAAATTGTTTGCTTTATTAATGTTTGTAAGGACTTAAAGCAAGAAATATGTAACGTGACTAGATTTAAAGAGCACTATGAACTATCTAAGTACTTGGGATCTTCTATTACGAAGAATAGGAACGTAGATAGCAAGAATGTAAATTTTATTTTCAAAAAGATGAGAGGTAAAAGTTATGGGCTAGAAGGTAAAGTTTTTAATTGATGCTAGAGAATCATTTTAATTAAGTCGGTTCTTGAGGGAACCTTCAGTTATTATTTCTAAGCCTTGAAACTGCCCTTTCTTATAGGAGGTAAAGAGAATTATTAGAAACTTTCTTAGTGAGGTTCGAAGGAAAATAAAAAGCTTGCATAGAGTAAGATGGAAAAGAGTTACTAAGCCAAAAAAATATGGGAGGTATTGGTTTTTTAAGGATTTCAAAGTTAAGAAATAAGGCTTGCATAGAAAGATTGGCATGGAAAGCAAAAACTAAGAAGTTGTTGTGGATTAATTATTACATAGTAAATGCTCTCATATGGAAGGAAGCAAATAGAAAAGATCAAAAGGATCACAAATTAGTGAAGTAATTCACAGTATGTGGAGTTAGGTAGAGGTGAACTATCAAATTAATCCTTGATCAGGGAAATGGATAGATTTTTGGTGTTTATAGTAAAGGCTTTCCAAGAACAATGATGGAGGGTCCAATCCTGCAAACTATAAAACTTACAAAAGCATAGAAGGGTATTAATGTTTGGGATAAAGAAAGAATTAGATTCTATTAGATGATCAACTAGGAGCAAGACTTAGGAGTATTGTTCTTGATAAAAGCTTTCAAGATAAGTACTTATCCTCATAGAAATGGGATGTTAGTGAAGTAACTAGCAAGTGGATATATGAAAAGTTAATAAAGGATAAGATAGAGAATGGTCCAAGTGAATATTTAGATTGGATTTGAAAAACCTTAGCTTATCTAAGATTCAATATTTCTTCTGGAAATGTTGGACTAACAAGAATCTTATGAAAACAAAACTAATTACGAGGAATTACGAGTGGTTCAACATTAGAAATTGTCGAGCTAAAAAATTGGTTTCCCTCTTCACTTAGCCTAATTTAAAATAAGCCTAGTGTGCTTAATACAAATCTCTTGACTTGATTAAGAAAAGGTTTTCTTTTTTGTTGTAAAAAAAAAATTTACTTTTTAAAAGTAGAGTTGCCATTCAATCAAAATTGAGAAAAAAGAGAAATTAGGGCCCATGTGGATGGACCCTAATTTCAGCTACTAACTCACAATTTTTCTAAAAAACCAATTTTAGAAAAAAAAAACCAAAGATCCACTAGTCTCGAAGGCTAATTTATTTAAAATCTAAGAGGTTCTATAAAAGAGATCAATGAAGTAATTAAATGGGCCTTTGATGGGTTTCTTAAAATAAAAGGAGCTTAATATTAGAAGAAAAAAAAAGAAACAAAAAATGTTAGTATTTTTTAGGGTCGCCCAAAGTGTCTATGTACTTGCTAACTAAGATCAGACTCATGTAGTTTTAAAGGAATTTTATAAAACTTTAGCGGCTTAGTTCATTTTATTTATGAAAATATTTTATTTTAAGTATTTACATGTCGATTAACTTATAGAATATATTTTTTGTATGAATTTTTGAAGGAAAAAACTATGAATACCTAACTTTGAAAACAAGTCAATTTAGATTTATTTTAGTAAGAAAAATATTTTTTCTAAGGTGGCAAAATATTTTTTCAAAAAAAAAATAAAAGAAAAGAAAAGCACCTTCTATTACCAAAAAAAAAAAAAACTCATGAAAAATAAACACATTAAATAAATCATCCAAAGTACAACTCAATAAAAAAATATCACACAATATCATAGTCACATATTCATTTACAAGATATGCTTATTAGCTATATATTAATAATTTATAACTATTACCTAATAAAGAAAAAAACTATTTTGTTATTACATTTAAGAAAATTCTTGGATCAAAGCCTTTATTTCATGAATAAACATATTGCAATTTATTCATCAAAACATCAATTTCAACAAAATTAATCAAGAACCCACATCAATTTCAAGTACATTTCAATCATTTTTTCATGAATATTACATTATAGAGACAAGAATCATAATAATTACTTTTACAAATTTTTCATCAAACTAACTATTTTAACATAAAACAAGATTTCACAAATTATCAATACATATCGTACATCAAAATCACTAAGAAAACAAGAACAATTTAATTACACCCAAAGGTTTTAGAAACTTACCTTGTGCAGTAATGAACTGGTGACCAATTTATGGACTTTTTCGACGGTTTTCGGTAAGGTGGTGGTGGTTCCCAACTCTTGATTATTCAATCTACGAAACCCCTCCACCAATTTCAAGGAAAATCGAGCTCCAATCCTTTTATTTGCCTAAAGAAATTCGTTTTTCAACAAAACCATAAAACTAAAATCTAGAGAGATTGAGAATTCTCTTAGTCTAATTTGTTTTTTTTTTCTTTTTTTTTTGCAATTGTGTCCTTGAATGGGAAAAAACGGGGTTTATTTATAGTATAGAGTCGAGATTAGTGGCTAAGAAACTTCCCTTTTGTATGGGGGAATCAATTCTTCTTAGATCTTGCAATTTCAACTTATTTTTATTTTTTTTCCATTTTTTGATCCGATTTTGATGTATTTTTGGTGTTATTTCTATCAATTAAATAGATAAAATTAATCTACTATCTCTTCCTACTAATTATATACATTAAATACATGGTGAGATTGTATTAAGAGATTTAATTTCTCACTTTTTAGAAGGTGTGCACATCTAATTTTCTAAAAGACATCCTTTTTTGTTATTTTTCGTTAGGGTACTTTCCCTTTATTAATTTTCAAGATTTCTAGACCAAGATAATGTGTACTTATTTCCCTTTCAATGTAGTATTTTTTCCTAATTTTTCCATGAAAAAAAAGGCTTAAATCAAGTACCTCTTTTGGGCCAAAGTTGCCCTATTTAATGAGCTTTTTGTTCATGAAAAGGAAAGAAAAGAAAAGGAAGATGACGAAGAAGGAAGGGGGGAGGGGGGGAGTATACCATACAGGCGTACAATGCATGTGTACATGTATGCCCTTGTTCAACTTTTTTTTTTAATAAAAGGCAATAATTGGTGTTATGGAGGAATCACGTGGCGCTATGCGCTACGTCAACAATATATATATTTATATATTTCTTCTTCTTCTTCTTTTCTTTTTATTTTTATAATTTTTTATGTTCTTTTTCATTTTTTCTCTTTTGTATTTTGTAAAGATTTTTAAATTCTTCATAAGAAAAAATAAGGTATCTACAACTGCCCTTCGTGAAAAATACTAGGCTAAACTCAAGAGGTGGGAGGGTGAGGCACAAGCGATGTAAGGAGTGTATTGAATTTTAAGGACAAATTGCAATTCTTTTAAAATGTGAACAACAAATACAACAATAAATGAGATCAAAGTAATGATGAGATAATAAAGAGTGCTACAAATAAAGAGATAGGAATAGAGAAGATCAAGCTAAAATATAATGTAAAGTTCAAATTGCCCCCTACTCTCCATGGACCCACACTCGCCTCTAATCAAGGGCTTTACACCACTTTCTTAATCTCACAATGCAATGTTCAAAGAGCTACATAAGTTTTCATAATTATAATAACACATAATGATTACATAAGCATAGTGCTTTTCTCTCTAAAGTTTACAAATATAAGAACTCGTAAACACTTCACACTAAGTCTCATATGTTTGATTACAATAAAGAGTATAAGAGATAAATAGTAAGTAATAGAGCCCATGAATGAAAGAGAATATCTTTTTATTGAAGTAGAATATTGATTCTTAATTGTCCTTAGTGGGGTTGTTAAGCATTTATACTAACTCATTCAATTCCTCCCGTTGTAGCACATTAAATACTCTAATAGTTACTTGAAACAAACTTACTTGCATGACCGTAAGCAAGATAACTGCTGGCAAGTAAACCGACATGTCGATTCGTTGATCAAAAAGCATTTCATTTTCTTATCTAGGCTACTTCACTGTCAAGCTAGTAATGCTTATAAGCTATCACGCCCATGGATCAATTTTACCTAATTTCAACATTTAAACAAAACAAAGATCAAACATACTCTACAATCTAACTCCAAAAAATTTTATACATCATTCAAAAACTAAATATCTTGTAGAGTTAATTGTTATTTATAATCATCATGTAAGATAATTGTTCTTTTCCAATTAACTCAATATAATCAGATAATAACATGTTTAATCATACACTTTCTGTTTTGTTCCCATCAAAGTCAAATATTGGACCCAAGGTTTAATAATCTCTCCCCTTTTTTATGAGGACAAAACTCTTACACATTAAAAACTTTCTCTCAATTAAGCATTCGGTTTCAAGATATTTAGCAATTAAGTAAGGTTAATGGAATGCTTGCTAAAAGAGAGTATTGATGTGTTAGGGAACTAAGTCTTACTTCTTAATAACTCTACATATTGGATATATAAATCTTTCAATGAATCAATATCATCTTTTGAGTAACTACTATTAATTCAACTTAATGCATTTTTTGACACTCTAACAACTTAAATATTTCTCCCCCTTTGACCTCATCAAAAAGAGGAGGATCCAAATGGTGAAAAGAGAAGAGGATCCAAGTTAAAATTTTGTTATAGTTCTAACTTAAGCCTTAGGATATGCCTCCTGCAAAAAGAAGAACAAAGAAGCTATAAAGAGGCAATCTAATACTAATGCAGCCAACAATTTCCAAAAGCAACGTAAGTTAACTAAATAAGGAAGAGGCATTCATGCCTAGAATAAAGAAGTCCATGTATTACAGCATAAGCAACAAAGGTCATTAAGGACCAAAATCCAACAAAAACATAAGAAAGGAAACATAAGGTAGCTAGTGGCTAGAGGTTAAGTCCATAAAACATAACATGAAGTAGTGTAAGAAATAAACTAGAGACGACAACATAAGCAGCAGGTGGATCATCATCTTAAATTGGATGAAGAAAGGGGCAAGATAAGCAGTGATAGGTCATCTAGAAGTGACTATAAATCCCTTAAAATCTACTATGCATGTGATCATGAATGTCCTTCTTGAATTGATTAAAACTCATCTCTGAGTATTGATAAAATGGATGTTGAGATACTAAGGGAGCAACTGGATCAAAGGAAGGAAAGCCAAAGTTAAGAGGAGAAGGCTGGTGACAAGAGCCTTATCAATAGGCTCATTAAAGGGATTAGGACCACTATTACTCCTTGGTTCATTAGAAGATTCAAGAGGTTCTTGTAGTGTACGCTCAAAGCCAGGATCAAGAAGAGGAAGGGGTTTCTTTCTGACGCAATTATTACTTGTCTTTTTCCAAACTCCCTGACAAATGTCAACCAATTCGAGATGTTTAACTCAAGCTACCCGTAGGGGTGTAAGAAACTAGACTCCCTTGCAAATCAACAATTGGGTAACTAACTGACTAAACCTAAGGAAAGCTTGAGAGGGGTTGTTGGTTACATGTTTGAAGCATTGAACCACGATATTGAAAGAGTTAATCAACTTGTTCATAAAAAGATAGTAGAGGATCTACAAATCTTAATATGTAACATTGGACTGTTAGCCTCGACAAGGGTAGTAATTATGGATCATAATATGGTAGAGAATCTTAATCTTAAGATCAAGTCTTAATGTAGCCAAATTTTTTTCTTTCCCTTAATTCCCACCAATGCCCTTATATCAAAAAACCCATTCATAGAACTTAGCACCATAAAAATTCACATTAACAATAGCTCTCCTAATGGTAGCCTTAATAAGATCATAGATATCCTCAAGATTAATAATGACAAGTGTGCCATAAACAAAAGTATATAACATGGTGTGTCATAACTCATCACGAAGATTTGTTTTCACCTTTGGCCGACCTTGATCATCTGGGGAATCAAACATGTTACAATAGAAATACTTAAGGGTGTCGTCATGTACCTCATTTGGAAGCCGTAGGATGTCCAAGACATGATTGGTGTTGACCCCAAGGATGGCTAGGATGAGAAATTCAACTAGCATTTCTTGTAGATAAAAGATCTTAGTATCCACTTCTAAGTTAGCGAATTTCTCAATCCGTTGAGCATGTTGACGTGTAAGAAAGAGACGGTAGTCAAACATAGGGGGTGTAAGACCACGAGCAATTCTTGGTGGCATGGTGTTTTAAAGTAGGTAAGGATGGTGGAGAGAGGGAAGATGAGAGGATAGTTATGGAGAGTATGTGTAATTGAAGCCGAGTTAGCGGTAGAGGCATGGATGATGGTGTTAGGATGATGGTGGCATCATGATGGTAGATGAGGGGTTTGATAGAGAGAGGAAGTCACTGGAGGGAGAAGAAGAGAGTGAGATGTGGTAAAGTAAGGTGATGGATAAGTGATTGAGTGAGTTTGGAGATGATTGATTAGAGAAAAATAGGATTTTGAGGGGTTATAGATGGTGAATCGAAGAGGAAGAGAGAGGTTAGGGTTTAAGAGTAAGGAAAAGAGAATTTTTGGAAAGGGGATGAAGAGAGAGAAGGATCAAGTGCTTTTATTCACTGTGCTTGGAATTAGATGTATTGACATGATGGCAAGAGTAGGCGTTGTCATGACAATAATGTGAACAGAACTGATTCTAGGTTCTTATTTATAGTACTATACTGGCATGATCATGGTGAGGTCTACTATCATGATGGTTAATTAAATAAAATCGATTCTAAAATCTTATTTTGAGGAGTATACTAGCATGTCGATAAGGAAGAATATCGTCATCCTAGTATTCCTCAATTTTGCAAAAACTTGGTTCTTATCCACTCCATTTGTCTAAGTTGCCATCTTAAGTTTATTTTGATTGATTTAATGAGTGTTCCAATGCTTCAAACAAGTTTATTTGAATTCATTAAGGCTTAGAAAACTTAATTTTGAACTAGATACCTAAGATTTAGCTAAATCAAATCCATAAAGCTATGTAGTACATTATAGGGTGAAAGTGTGCACATAAGAGCAAAATATGTGCATAGGTAATAAATTTTTGCACATCAACACTTCAAGTAAACTTCAAATACTTACTTGAGTATGGTAAGAACAAATTATAGCTTGAAGGCTTTACAAATTGTAAAATCACTACTTGAGTTCTAAGAGTTTAAGTATAGAAGGCTAGAATAACTAGAAATCAAGCAAGGACACCAAATAAAGGGACATAATGAGCAAATAACCTATCTTATGCCATAGAGAGCATAATAGGGGTCTAGATAGGTCAAATTTTCACAATATCTATAATTCACAAGAAGAACCACTCAACCATGATTTAATGATGAAATTAAACATGTAAGAACTGGTTTTGGGCACATAAATCGATACATAATGAAATTGTGGATATTTGAGCTTAGAGCTTTATGAATGACCTCAAGTTTTCCCAAAACATATTAAATGTCCTGTATGGTGCATGAAATCTATATGATCATGTTTCTTAGACTCCATAATATATTATTTGCCAATTAAATCACTTAGTATGTCATTTTTGCCTAAAAGCACTATCTTGGTTCTTATGTGCCTACCATTCATCTTGCATGATCATTCTTAATTCTCTTCTTAAGGTGAAAAATCCATTCTCACTTAAGGATTTTGTGGAGATATCAGCTATTTAGTTGATAGTATCAACAAATTCTAACCATATATCATTGTTTTGCATATGATCATGGATAAAGTGATACCTAATTTTTATATACTTAGTCCTTAAGTGTTGAATTGGATTCTTTATAAGGTTTATAGCACTTGTATTGTCACATCTTATTAGGACGTTAGTAATTTTAGACTATAATCATGCCATGTTTGTTTCATCCATAGAGCTTGAGCACAGCAACTACTAATGACCACATATTCAACCTTAGTAGTTGAGAGTACTACTTAGTTTTGTTTCTTTGAATGCCATGAGACTAGAGAGTTATCAAGAAAATGACATATGGTGCTTATGCTTTTTTTATCAACTTTGCAATCAGAGAAGTCGACATTAGAGTATCCCACAACATCAAATGAGGTGAGCTTGGGATACCACAACTGATTTCAATAGTTCTTGTAAGATACTTGAAGATGCATTTAACAGCATTTAAGTGAGATTCTTTATGAAAAGATTAAAATTGTGCATATAAACATATAGCAAACATAACATCATCCCTAGATGTAGTTAAATATAGAAAAATTTCTATCATGCTCCTATATATCCACTTACAAATTGTCTTCCCACTTTCGTCTTTATCAAGTTTTAGAGTAGTGCTCATTAGAGTAGGCCTAGTCTTACAATTCTCTATTTTAAACCTTTTTTAAGAGCTCCTTAATGTATTTAGCTTAGTTGATAAAGGTTCCATTTTCAGTTTGTTTGACTTGAAGTCCTAGGAAATAGTTAAGTTTAGCCATCATACTCATTTCAAACTCATTTTTCATATATTGGACAAACTCATTAACTAGATCCATCTAAGTAGCAACAAACATAATGCCATCTACGTATATTTGAACAATTAATATATGAGCCTTGTATTGCTTGATAAATAACATTGTATCAAGTTTTCCTCCAGTATAGCTATTTTTTATCAAGAAGCTACCCAATCTTTCATACTAAGCTCTAGAAGCTTGTTTAAGTCCATACAAAGCCTTATTAAGTTTATAGATATGATTTAGGAATTCACTACCCTCAAACCATAGTGGTTGCTTTACATATACTTCTTCTTTGATATAACCATTTAGGAAAGCACTTTTAACATCCATTTGAAATAGTTTAAAGTCATTATATTTGGTGAACGATAAAAGCATCCTAATGGCTTCTAATCTAACAACCGGAGCACAAGTCTCATCAAAATCAATTTCCTCTTTTTGGTCATAACCTTTAGCAAATAAGCGTACCTTGTTTCTTATTATTATTTTGGTTTCATCTAACTTGTTTTTAGGCACCTAATTGATTCCAATTACTGATTTATCATTTGAATTAGGCACTAAGTCCCATTCCTCATTTCTAGAGAATTGATTTAGCTCTTTTTGCATAGCTTGGATCCAAAACCCGTCTTTTAGAGCTTCATCTACATAACTTAGGTTCTTTAGTGGAGGCTCTTGTTTGCACCCTATTAGATGGTTCTCCTATTATTAGATCCTTAGGGTGATTTTTTATAAACTTCCATTTTCTAAGTAAGTTTATGTTAGAAATATCAATGACTCCATCTTTCCTAAAGATTTCCTTTTCATTTGAAGTAGATTAATCCTTATTAAGAGTAAGACCATCTGATTGAGTATCAACGTTGTCTATTTCATCATTAAATTCTCTATATACATATGTATCATCAAATGCAATATGAATTGACTCCTCTACAACTAGAGTGTTAGATATCTCTCATGGATTTTGATGATAACAAAAAGAGAAGAACATTAATGAATTAGCAAGTGTGCAGGTATTCAGAAGAATTCTCATAAAGTTTAATTTCGCAAATCTAAGTTATATTCAAAAGCTTATTTAGAAGGTTTGACTTAACTAAAAAAGGGAATAGTTTGGAAAATCTTCAAAAAGTATTTTAGAAGCTTTTATAAAAAGAATTCGTACAACACTTCAAAAGCTTATTTAGAAACAAAAGGCTGATATTCTTTAGAAAGTAAGTCTTGAAGTATGACATTAAAAATAGCTTTAAATCAAATTCGAATTAATTAAGGCCTAACTCTACTAGATTGAGTATATTAGGAAAATACATTTAATCTCATTTCACTTAAAATGGAATCAAGATCCTTAGGGATCATTTTTAAGCGAAAAGATATTTAGATAAATTAAGATATGCACAAGAATGGATAAGAATAAGGTTGAGTCGGATTTTGTGGAGTTTTACATTTTTTAACATGAGGCTTATCTGGAAGTTGCGAACAAAAGCATATCTTTTTTAATTCAAATCAGAAGCTTATCTGGTAGTTGCGGATTGAAGAATATCTGACCTAAAAAGATAAGGAGAGTTATTTTTTAAATTCAAAAGATTAAGAACCTCTCCAAAAATATCCAAGGAATTATCTTACATAACTAACGATTGGATAAAAGATAATCTTCAAATTTTTAGCCGTTGGAAAAAGTCAATATAAAAGGAGAAAATATTCAAAACATGGATATACAACTTTGAAGAAATATTATCGTTATACAAAAAATTCTTGACTAGTTTTTACCTTCTAAAAAGCTTTAGAAAGTTTTTCAAATACTTCTTCAAAGAGCTGCACCAAATCAAAGTTCTACAACAAGTGTTATTTCTTTCAAGTGAAAAATTATTTGAGACTTATACTTTTGTTCTCACTTGTAATCTCTATACTTTATTGTAGAGAAAAGATAGTTTATACTTTATAGATTTGTATTAGCTTAGATTATTGAGAGGCTAGATAGGCGAAGTAGAGTGTTGTAAAGTCATTATGACAAATGCTTGTAATCTATTTGTGATTTGTTTTAGTAGATCAAGTGGAATGGCACTAGTAAAGTAAATCAGGTCCCCAGCAGTAAAGCTGGAAGAGAACAGTAGGTGAAAGGCTGAAACTCTATAAAATCTCTACCTGATATTCTCCTTCCCTACTCTTTTAATTTGTGTTATTTAACTGTTGTTTAATTTCGTGTTGAAATACCACTATTCACCAAATTAAGTTATTAAGAGAGGTAATCTTATTTTTATATCGAAAAGTTTTCAAAAGTTTAAAGATATCAATTCACCTCCCCTCTTGATATCTTATACAGGACCAACAATTGGTATCAAAGCCTCGCTCTAATATCTTTTAGAGTTCAAAGATCATGGGTGAATCAAGTAGTAGTTTAACAGTTCAGTCTGCCAAGACACCATTTTTTTATGGAACTAACTTTCCCTATTGGAAATTCAAGATGAAGACTTATGTGAAGGCATGATATTATCAACCTTAGCAAATTATTTCTATAAGAGATCTTAAAGTTTTAACCATCATTACATTAAGAGATGATATCACCAAAGCTGAACTCAATTCAAAGGCTAAGAATTTACTTTTGAGTACTATTGCACATTTAGAATTTTATCTAATTGCTTCTTGAGCTACAACTAAAGATATTTGGGACACTTTGGTGCAAACCTACGAAGGGATAGAGACAATCAAGGATACAAGAATCAACTTGCTAATTCAACAATATGAAACATTTCAAATTCTCCCTGGTAAAGAAATCAAGCACTCTTTTAGTAGATTTACCACTATAACTAATGAATTATTTTCTCTTGGCAAAATAATTATGATGCTAAGGATTCTTCACAAAATTTGGAGTGCAAAGAAAACTGGTATAATTCCCAAAATTTATTTTAAGATTAGTAAATATCGTTCTAAGAACACCCAAGGAACTGATGATATTGATAAATCTATTATGCATCTCATCATTAGTTTGATTTAGATCCATTCTAAAGTTTTCGAATTGTCTACATAGCAAGCTTATCTTTGTACCTCTTACTCTACTTGCTCCTTTATATGTACTTTATAGTTCATCCCATATTTCCTTAGCACTTTTGCATATACACACTTTATTGAAGTTATTTTCATTTACAATACAATGCGAGATGTTCATGGTAACTTCATTTATATCAATTAATTTTCAATCTTCATCCAAATAATTTCTTTCTTCTTTCCCTTCTATCTTAGATGGTCCTTAATTAACTATATGTCATAATAGTCTATTTTGTACTTTCAAAAATATAGTCATCTAACATTTCTTATATGGATAGTTGATACTAGTTAAAAGAAGAGGCTTATTAATTGCTTGTCTTTCTAGAAAGCCTAATGCATTAGATGCCATAATTTTTACTCTAATATGTGATTAAGCAAATAATTAGAGACTAGCTCTAATATTAATTAAAGAACACTAAGTTAAACTTAAGGAAGATATCCAAGTAATGATGAGATAATAAATGATATTGAGTTCTAAGAACAAATTGCAATTCTTTCAAAATTCGATTGAAAAATGCAACAATAAATGATATCTAAGTAATGATGAGATAATAAAAAGTGTTAGAAATAAATACATAAGGATAGAAAAGGTTAAGCTCGGATGTAACGTGGAGTTCGAACTACCTCCTATACTCCATGGGCCTACAATCACCTCCAATTGAGGACTTCACACCACTTTATCAATCTTACAATGCAATGCTCAAAGAATTATAAAAGTTTTGACGATCACAATGGCACATAATGATCATACAAGTATAGTGTTTTTCTCTCCAAAGTTTACTAATATAAGAACTCTCAAGTATTATACATTAAGTCTCACTTGTTTGATTGCAATACAGAGTACAAGAGACAAATAATAAGTAATAGAGCCAAGGAATGAAAGAGAATGTCTTTTGATTGCAGTAAAATATCAGTTCTTAATTTTCCTTGTTGCATTGTTTAGCATTTATACTAACTCATTCGATTCTTCCCGTTTTAGTGCATTAAATGCTGCAATGGTTACTTGAAACAAACTTACCGACATGACGGTATCACTCTCTTACTATCATGATGGTAAGCAAGATAATTGCCTGTAAGAACAAGAGCAAGTAGACCAGCATGCTAGTTTATTGATCAAAAAGCAGTCTACCTTCTTATCTAAGCCACTTCACCGTCAAGCTGGTAATGCTTATGAGCCATCATGCCGATAGATCAATTTCACTTGATTTCAACATTTGAAAAAACAAAGAACAACTACACTCTACAATCCAACTCCAAGAAAGTTTGTACATAATTCAAAAGCTAAATATCTTGTAGAGTTAATTGTTATTTGTAATCATCATGCAAGATAATTGTTCTTTTCTAATTAACTCAATATAACCAAATAATAACATGTTTAATCATACACTTTTTGTTTTGTTCTCATCAAAATAAAATGGTAAACCCTAGGTTCAACACCTCTTTGTGGTAAAATTTAGTGAAAACTTTACAATAAAGACAAAAAAGATGCCATTTTTTCCCCTTTAAGATAAAGAGAATTCTAAGAAAGGTTCTTAATGGTAACTTCGAGATGTGAAACGGGCTACCTATAAAACTGCCCCCTTTGGTAAGCTATTAATCAAGGGAGGTGGAAAAAAGCTCCTTGGGGTCTATCTTAGCAAGACCCTTTGATGAGATATTCTTCCTTAGTGTTGAGGTTATCTAAGGGTAGAGCTCCTTGCAATCTATCTTGGTGAGACCCTTTTGTGAGATATCATATCCTAAAAGGTAATGGTACTTACGATATATCTGAACGAAACCCTTTAGTGAGATATTCTATCTGAAGGTATGATGGCACCAAGGCTATTTAAAGGGCGGAAAGAGCCCCTTGCCATCTATCTTAATGAGACCCTTTGATGAGATATCTTTTCCTAAAATAACGATAGCATTAGGGCCATCTTAAGAACAAGGCTTCTTATAATCTATCTAAATGAGATCCTTTAGTGATATATCACATCCAAAAGGATGAAACAAATGGAAAGGTTAGGCATATAGTAGGTTAGGACTCTTATGAGATATCATACCCTAAAATTCTAACATATTAAGGTTCTTACGTGATATCCTATGTAATGCCCTAAGCTAGAAACAGTGAATAATCAAGCCAACAAACACTAATAGGCCCATTTCAACCACTTGGCCCAAAAGTTTTAAGCATGTGTTGATAAGGTATTCACAATCATAGCTTTATAAACTAGTATTACAACCTTCTATAATTCATGTGGGACATTTAACCATAAGGTTTCACAATCTCCACACAACTCCCCCCCCCCCCCCAAAAAAAAGAACTCAATCATGAACAACTAAAACTCTTTAAATGCTATGCTTTGATCTTTTGTTTTCTAAGAATGGGACTAGATAAAAGAAGGAGAGGAAAGAAGCGGAATCAACCTTAAAGAGGAAGAAAGAAGGCCGGTTAAGTTTGCAAACTCCCATGTTCAACCCTAATGAAGATTAGTTAGTTCATTAAGTTTCTAAGCGAAGGGATGTTTATGGGCCTCTAGACTAAGAACTACTACTAGCAAGCTAAGGCACTTACTCAAAACTTTAGGATAGGATGTGAGACCCCATTGTTAAGTATCTCACATGGATAGTGAAAGGTTATGATACTAACTTATAAGGTTATGGTTATAAATACCTTGTTAACACAAGCTTAAAACTTTTGGGTCAAGTGGTTGAAATGAGCCAATTATTATTTGTTGGCTTAGTTATTCATTACTTTTGACCTGGAGTAGTACAAATGGTATTAGAGAAAACCCCTTGCTAGCAGGTGGATATCTAGATCTGACTCTAGTTTAGAGAAGAGGTTTGAAGAAGGTGGAGAGTGTCACTAGGGTGTGACTCTTTACATACTTTCAAGATGACCTATAAGTAATGGGTGGCTTGAATCGTACACCGAAAATGGGGGAAGATCTTGGCCTAATTATAAAGTCTCATGATGAGAGCGTCGCGTGTTTAAGTGGTGGGGAGGTAAGGGGGTTGGGTCCCA